>JAJOZX010000019.1:717500-845000 GCA_023014485.1 Bathynomus jamesi
GTTTTTATTTTTCCACATAGTCTCCATCCTTTTCTACGGCTTTCCTCCACCTCGAAGCAAGGGCCTTTATTCCTTGCAGGTAAAAGTCCGCTAGGTTCCGCTGGAGCCACTCTTAACCTCCTCAACTTTATCGTCACTCTGAAACTTTCTTCCACGAATACCATCCTTCATTGGCCCAAACAAATGGAAGTCTGAAGGTGCCAGATCTGGGCTGTAAGGAGGGTGGGGTAACACAGTCAAGCGCATTTTTGTGATGGCCTCTCTTGTTTGCAAACTTTGTGTGGTCTTGCGTTAGCATGCAATAGGAGGACGTCTTCCATTTTTCTCTCCGGTCGAATTCGCTTTATACGTCTCTGGAGTCTCGGTAGGGTAGCAATATATGCCTCTGAGTTGATTGTGTGTCCTTTCTTCATAATGTCGACTAGAATCACCCCTTTCATGTCCCAGAAGATGGTGGCCATATTCTTTCCTGCAGAATGCAGAGGGAGCCATTTTGAACTTTTTCTTGAGTGGGGAGTCTGCGTAATGCCACTCCATGGATTGGCGTTTTTTGTTTCAGATTCAAAGTGGTGTACCCAAGTCTCATCCTCAGTCACAATTCGTGAAAGGAAGTCATCCCTTCTGTCTCGTATCGAACCAACGACTCGGAAGCAATTTCTTTTCCTTGGGCTTTGTGATCTTCAGTCAGTTCGCGAGGAACAAACCGTGAACACACTTTTGAGTATCCCAGTTGCTGAATTATCGTATTCACACTTCCTTCACTAATTCCTAGCTCCGGTGATAGCTCCTTGTATGTGATGCGCTGATTTGATCGAATGATGCTGTTAGCACGTTGCACAGTGTGAGATGTCACAACCGATGGCAGGCGACCACTGCGTGGCTCATCATCCAGGCTGGCTCTCCCTCTCTCCGATGATCTCACACGTTTAGACCAGCGTCCAACTTTGCTTCGATGAACATCTCCGTAAACGTTTTGTAGACGTTTGTGAATATTTCCAACTGTTTCCTTCTCTGCGGTTAAGAACTCAATAACAGCTCTCTGTTTACGACGCACATCACTGTCAGACGCCATTTTGGAAACTGCGTTAACCATCGGTTTTATACAAGGGCGTTTAAAAGCGGTTTTATACAAGGAGGGGAGGTTCAAACTGGAAAAAATCCAGTTATGTGAAGTGCAGAAAGTTCAAACTTATGGCCCAAAAGACATTTCAGCCCCATGGTCTATTATTTAGCTAAGAAAAAAGGGTGGGGCAAAATATATTGAGTGCCCCTAGTAATATGCAGTCTGTTTAAGTTCCTCATTTCTACCATATTTCAAGAGCTGAAATATATCGGTGTTAAAAGTCATATTGTTGTCTTCTGACCATTTGTATATTTTGTTCGTGTCCCTCTGCAAGGCCTCCACTTCATTTGCATCGCTGATTTTTCTGCTAATCTTTGTATCGTCCGCAAAGGATGTTACTATACTGTTGCTGTTTACTCCACTGTCTATGTCTGTTAGCATGATAATGAACAGGAGTGGGTCCAGTACCGTACCTTGTGGTATTGAGCTGCGTAATTCTGATTCTGGTGATGATACACCTTGAATTTTGAAGACCTGTAGACGTTCTCTGAGGAAGTTGTACATCCATTTTCCCACTTTGCCTGTTATTCCCATATGTTTCATTTTATGTGCTATTATACCATGATCGCATTTGTCGAAAGCTTTTGCAAAATCCGTGAATATGACATCATAGTTTTTCATTGCCTTCAAGTGCATCTAGGATATTGTTATAATGCTCTATAAGTTGTGATAAGCGTGATCTTCCTGATCGGAATCCGTGCATTTTCGTTGAATCTTTCCAGTGTCTCCAAGTAGTCATAGATTTTCTCTCTGACTATTCTTTCAAATATTTTGGTGAGGTGGGACGTCAAAGACACTGGTCTATAGTTCTTTGCTTGAGATCTGTCTCCTCCTTTATATATATGGACAATGTTTGCTGTTTTCAAGATGCTCGGTATTTCCCCAGTGTCTAGGGATCTTCTCCATATCCAGTATAAGGGTGTAGCTATAGTGCGTTCCATTTGTCCGGACCTGCAGCTGAATGTGATTTAATTTGTCCTATAGCTCTCGCTACATCTTCTGGAGTAAAATCAAAGTTTGTTATACATTCTCCTTGCAATTTTTCTTCGAAGAATATATCTATGTCAAGTATCGCTCTGTCGCATTTTGGGGTACTGAAGACCGATTCATACTGGGCTCTCAATGGTTCAGCTATTTCTTTTAGATCGTCTGTTAGTTCATTATTTCCTTTCCTTAAGGGCCCGATAGTAGCACGCGTTTATGTTTTCCTTTTCGCATAGCTGTAGAAGTACTTTGGATTTTTCTTTATTGCTTCTACCCCCTTTTCCTCTTCCCCCTCTGTATGGCCCTTTATCAGAGTTTGTATTTCCTTACTAAATAAGTAAATAAAGTAATGACAAAGAAATACATTTATAAAATAATAATTAATATTTGTATTTATTGTAGCGTAATAAGAACAAAGAACCCTTATTTTGTCACTAATAGAAAGGATTCTCTAGAGACCATTTTCATCACGACACAAAATGTCTTTAGAATTATACTTAAAACTTAGTCTCTTTGTAACCCTATTCGATTAAAATCGAATAGAGTTACAAAGAGACTAAGTCGTATTACGTTCGTGTAAACGAACGTAATATGACGAATCACTACAATAACCGGACATTGATTTTATACGAAGATGAAGTAAAATGTGCAACACAGAGGAGGGTTCATACTCGCGTCGCGAGACGTCTCGAGCGCGTCCCTTATACCACTGCGCTCTCCTGTAAACTAAAAAAAATTCCTTCCAAATGTAGCTTTCGAGTGAAGCTTGTTTTATCTTGCGCTTTTATCATAAAACATACTATTAACCCTTTGGTTTCCCAGATGGTGTAGTACTAAGAGACGTGCTCGGGACGCTGTCTTACGATGCGGAGACGAACCCTCTCCTCTGTGCTGCTCGTTTTACTTCAGTCTTCGTATGAACGTAATGTTTGCAGTTCAAATACACAAAAGGGACTCATTTGAATGCGAGCAGTTGTGGGGAACCCATATAGATGTTGCGTCTTTGTAAAATCTTATCGGCACTAATAACCTAATTTAATTTAACCTAATCTAATCTAATTGAACGTAACCCAACTAAACCAAACCAACCTATACTAACTAACCATAACCCAATTCACTCTAAAGTCTCCCAAATTTGCCACTAGAGTGCTATGTTGCCGAAATGTTGTTAACCCTCTTTTAACCCTTTCGCTCCGGGTCTGGCATATAAACTACACGTTCAATTTGTGCTCAGATCCGGGTGCGGTAAAGAAACTAACTCCTAATCTTTTCTGAACTGCGGGTGTAGTTTATAAACTAAGGGTATATCCCTCTCTTTCCACCCTCCGGGATTGAAACTAGGGGGGATATGGAGAGTGTTTATAATGTCCTTATCTATTTCAGTGAAAACGTAGCAAAAAGGGTAAAATTCAATAACAATATAATAGAAGGCATACACTTAATGAATACTTACGCATACGATTCTACATGAGCACCATCAGTATCTCTACAGAGTTCGAATCTGTCAGCAGCATTGCGGAACACATTTTGGAGCATGATAGGGATTATTTTTGTAACTGCTGTTACGATACAAACACGTAAATTTTGCAGATCTGTAACCCTCGTTTGATAGAAGTTTGATTTGATAAAGCTCCATGCAAAGAAAACCAAGGGCGTTAGGTCAGGAGATCGAGCCGCCCAGGGCCTGTTGCCTCCACGTCTGATCCACCGATTTGGAAATCGTTCATTTAAGTAATCCCGAACAATGTTTGCGTAATGACAAGGTGCCCCATCTTGTTGAAAGACGACGATGTTTAAAATGCCATTTGAATGAAGTGGGAACATTTACGTGTTCGTATCGTAACAGTAGTTACAAAAATAACCCCCGTCATGCTCCAAAATGTGTTCCGCAATGCTACTGACAGATTCGAACTCTGTAGAGATACTGATGCTGCTCATGTAGAATCATAAGCTTAAGTATTCATTAAATGTATGCCTTCTATTATATTGTTATTGAATTTTACCCTTTTTGCTACGTTTTCAGTGAAATAGATAGGGACTTTATAAACACCCTGCATGTATTATAATTCGAATTCAATAATTTGATTTTATATAATTCGCTTCAAAGGTATACCCATAGTGAAAGAGTTAATTAATTGGTATTATAGTTCGGATCATGCGTAAAGCTGTAGGTCCCCTCCGTTAAATGGCCTTAGATGCTACGAAGAAGGTCAAACAACCCCCAAAAGCAAATATAATTGAATGCTATGATTTATTTTATTATGAAATTGTTGAGTATTTTGTGTACATAACATTTAATGCATTGGCACTGAATTTAGTTTCAGAGGCACCTTCAGCTTTAAGTCTGTGCCATGAATAGACAAAGTTCGTTTTATGAAATAAGTATTAAAAATTTGAAGTCAAACAATCGAAGACAACAATTCAGCTTTCTAAAGAACAATGTCGGCGATAATTCACAAGTTGTTCACTTCTGAAAGCGATATCGTGCTTCCTCGTCAAACATTGTCGAATTAATTTCATTAAATGTTCACCGTCCAATGTTCAGTTCTTGGTAGGAACATTTTGTTTTATAATTATTGAAGAAATATTAAAAACAAACATTATGCAATATAGACTGCAAATTAATATAAAACAAACAATGATTTATAATTGGTTGCAAAGAGTTTTATGGCTCCTCTTTTCTTTATGACTTTGTAAAACGCCACTTTGCACAAAACAAAATAGTTTTCCATCTACTATCAATGACACATATTAAAAGAGATGAATAATATATATATATATATATATATATATATATATATATATATATATATATATATATATATATATATATGGTGGGAGAAAAGTCTTTAAGGATTTTATACACACAAATAATTTGTTAATAATAAATACAATAAATTTCAAAGCAATTATACAAGGTCAAGAATGACCCGAGGTAAGAAGAGGAAGGCCCTACGCCCTAACCCAGTCAGCACCATGTCAATAAAAATGGAATACAGCAAAGTATACTTGCAAATACTCCAAAAACGAATTATTCAACTAACTTTCCAAAAAAGCTGCTTTTTTGTAATGAAACGCACAGGTTTTAACTTTGTTTATTTAACTGTTGTGACAATATTTTAGAAATTACAGTAATGAGACATGATAGGATTAAGTTGTAAGACCATTTTGTTTTATAAAATTGTACGTTCACTTCAACAGATTCATTTCTAAACAAAAATTATAATGAGAAAATTTTACATTGTAAATACACTCGAACCCCGTTGATTCGACACTTTCGGGGCTCTACCCTTGTCGAATAATCCAGAAGGTACGAATTAACCGGACAGTACGAAATTAGTTGGATACTTCGAACTTTTGTACGAAGTATCGAAGTATTTGTATACAAAATTTGTTGGGTATTTTAACATTTTATATGAATGTGTGGTGAATGTGTGGTGTATTTCTTAAATCTACTGTCCAGTAACTAAACTGTACTGTATAAATTAGTTGCAAAGTTTTTAAACTATGTCTTCATAATATTAATAGTAATATTGTACAGTATGTACATTATTAATGTCTACTTTAGTTATTGGTCTTACGATGCGTCGGAGTGGTGGTAACTATTTTATTCCGAATAGCCACAAATAGCCACGAATAGCGACCTTGGGGCGCGTGGGTACAATTCGTATAACTATCGGATTATTCGTACATTGATACAAAAAGTTCGAAATTCCTCGGATATTTCGAAGGGTCGAAGAAATTTACGAATTAACCCGAAGTACGAAATAACGGAGTGCGAATTAACGGAGTTCGAGTGTATATGATTTTTCCAGGGACCGCAGGAAGGTAGTTAATTTTGTCGGATGGTCACTATACAAGGGTGGTCACACTGGCAGGTTCTATGTACTGTAATATGCTTTAGCTTTTTATAATTGGTTATTAAGTGCACTGGTTTTCGAGACACAAACATTTACACACACACACACACACACACACACACACAAATAAAAATAGTAATAAATAAATAAATAAATAAAATAATAATAATAAATGAAGCTTGGAAAAAGCCCCTTGGAAATGTAAGTTAGAATTTACAGTATATTCAAAATGTTTCATTCACTCTAGTTGTGAAATGATGGAAATATACTTCAAAATCTCGAATAAATACACCCGATTTGCACATTTCCTTTTATTCATAAGTAAAGATAATTCCTAAACTATATGGTGGTCTTGTTCCTCGTTACCTTTCTAAACCCCGCCCCCCTCCCCTCTAGAATTAAAAATTCTACAGAGAAATCAGTGCGTTAGTTTATAATCTAAAATGTTCATACGAGTGTCAAAGAAATGTTTTATCAAGAGCATTGGTCATATTATCTGTTATTTATAGTCTAGCGCATAAGCTCGAAATTTTGGTGAAATCATTCACTTTTTAATAAAAGCACCAAATTTGGCACATATATATATATGTACTTTGATGTATACTTTTTCATATAAGGATGGGTGCCAAGAAAAATCTCAAGGTTTAGGGGTGGTACTCTTAACATTAAGAGGACAATCAATTTACACAAAATCAAAAATCAGGTGCGAGTTGGGAATATAATGTTCAAAGTGAGTTTATTTATAACTGGTACCAAATCACCCTATAAGGGGTTCTAAAAAACCTTAGCCCCCCCATCTGCAGCTTACATGTTTACTTATATCGAAATAGTTTTTAGTGATTATAAAAATATATAAAATTCTTTATTTATTGCAGGTATTAAAATTACTCTAGCTGATAAAGTGATAATATAATGGCTTCTCAATTAATTGGTGATTCGGAGAGGCAACGTGTGATAGATCGCATACGAGCAATAACATTTCGGGAAGCTCGTGATGCTGGAGCCACCTTTATAACACGTTCATGGGTTGCCAAAAAGTTGCGAAGAAGTGAGGACTTCGTCAAAAGAAATTGGAATAAAACTTTGGATGAATGTGAAATGGATACAACCAAATCTGGGCGCCCAAATTTGCTACTCTCTCAGGAAACAAAGGACATCATTGAAAGCGGTACGCGTAAGCGGAAAAACAGCTGTGCTAAACTTTCTAGAGAGATCGAAGTGTTGAGAGGAAAGATCGTTAGTGGTGAGATCATTCGACTGTACCGTCATAGGCAAGGTTTAAAGCCTTGGCATGAACTTCCAAAGCTAAGAAAAACTCAACTTAACATCGATGACAGAATGTGGTTTGCCCATTATCTTGATTGGGATGTGGATGATTTCATGCATTTAGCTGTCTCCGATGAATTTTTTGTTTACGTAACACGTCGGCCTAACTACCAAAATGATCGAGTGTGGGCCACAACACCAAATGAAATCGATGACAATGAACATTATCGCGAATTATTAAAAAGTCCAGACTGTGTTCGTGTGTTTGTTTTGTTCACTGCAAAGAAGCTCATGTGGGTGCTGAAGCCAAATGGTCAGAGTTGGGATGGACAGTATTTTCGTGATATTATTCTATCCCAGCATGTCATTCCTTTTCTAAGAAACCCAAACAATGTTATGGATGTCGATCAGGTCACACTTCTGCACGATAAGGCCCCCTGCTTTAAGGCATTACCACTCAACAGTTGTTGCGGAACCATGAGATCGATTTCTTTGTAAATGAAGAATGGCCAGGACATTCTCCTGACCTGAACGTCTGTGAACACATTGGATCAGTTATAAAGGACAAGGTTGAATGTCTCTTGTTTCAAGAACCTGCAGCAAATCGATTTTCGAAGGATACAATGACGCAACACATTGAAACTGTTTTAGCAAATTTGCGTAACGATCAAGATCTATTGACGTCACTTTTGGCAAGCTACCCAAAACGAATTCAGGCTGTCTTGGAAGCCAATGGCGGGAACACCAAGTTTTAATTGTTTCTCATTAAATGCAGGATTAAATTCTCTTTTGTAAGGTATGTTTAGTTTTACTGTACCTCTAATGGTTTAGGCCATGGACCGGGGGGGCTAAGGTTTATTGGAGCCCCGTAGTCTATTTGACATTAAGAGTAAGCATAGTAAATCATCTAACCACTTTTGTCAAAGCATGACTTGATACGTAAACTTATTCAAATGCAGTATGGTCTTCAGGTTGGTGACTTAACATCTTTGACAAATGATGCTTGCAGGTGTGGATCCTGTTCATGGTGTGTGTTAGCTAACACCTCCCTGTCAACATCCATGGACTCCTCAAATTCTGAGACAACTCTAGCCACCTCTGGCCTTAGTAGCATCCACCTTCGAAGAGCTGAAGGATTTTCTGTTAACCCAAGTGCTCCTCCTTCCCCTTTTACATGCTTGTTAGACTGTTCATGAGACTGGTCAAGTGCGGTGGGAGAAAAATTGTTGCTTGATCTATGGTCAACAAAATTATTCTTCTCAAATTTCTCAAACAATCCAGGATGCATTTCTTTCAAGCTCACCATATCTTGAATGTGTACTGGTAACCAGCGGGAGTAGTGCACATGGTCTAGGGCAAATAACCATAGTGCCAGATAGTCAAGCACTTCCACATAGAGTGTGAAGTTTCCTCCTCTCAATGACCTCACATAGTATCATGTTGTAACATAAATCCTGCTCGATTAGAAAACGGACGATAGACAATAGAATAACCTCAAGATAATGTGAATAGTTTTAGAAATGTTGCAAAATACACGCGGCGACAGGTTCGCACAGGTTTTATCATGATACAGAATGATACAGAATGACTTAGGCTAGTGTAGGCTTAGGCTAGTGTAGGATTAGGCCAATGAATATTTTCTCTGGTGTTTTTCATACCGTTACAACGCGACCTCTACGATATTACAGTAATTGAAAAAACATGGGGCCCACGAAAGAGCATATTCGACATGTGATGCTGTATGAGTTCCATAAAGGATCTAACGCTAGTGAAACCGCAAGAAACATTCAAAGAGTTTATGTTGTGAGAGAATGGATGTGTAGGAGATGGTTTGAGAAGTTCAGAAATGGAGACTTCAGTCTGAAAGATTATCAACGAACAGGACGACCAAATGAGTTAGATGAAGATTTGCTGAAAGCAACAGTGGAGGAAAACCCAAACGGTAACTGTAAGAGAACTTGGCCTGCAACTCGGCGTTAGCCATATGAACATTCATCGTCATTTGAAGCTGTTAGGAAAAGTAGTGAAGGTTGGAAAATGGGTTCCGCATGATTTGTCACAAGCGAATCTTCAACATCGAATCGATATTTGCACACCACTGCATTCTCGGCAACTGCAGGCACCGTTTTTGAATCGGATCGTCACTGGGGATGAAAAATGGGTCCTCTATAACAATATTAAGCGTCGACATTAGTGGCTTATCCGTGAAACAAAGCCTGAACCTCAGCCAAGGAATGGACCCCATTCAAAGAAAATTTTGCTATGCGTTTGGTGGGATATGCAAAGAATTATTATTCATTTTGAGCTTCTGCCAGATAACCAAACAATCACAGCTGAAGTCTACTGCCAACAACTCCAACGATTGAAGATAGCATTACAAGAAAAATGTCCTGCATTAATTAATCGCAGAGGTGTTCTATTCCACCAGGATAACGCGCGCCCTCACACTGCTCGAATCACCACTACCAAATTGGAGCATTTGGTTGGGAAAAAATGCCTCATCCACCTTATTCTCCGGACATCGCACCTTCAGACTACATTTATTCAGAAGTGTGGAACACCACCTAGATGGACAAAAGTTGCAATCCAGGGAAGCTATCGAAAACGAAGTGATCGCTTTTTTTAACTCGAATCCAAGGGATTTCTTCGAACGTGGCATAAAAAAAACTTTTCTACAGGTGGGAGGAGGTTATAGAAAAAGAAGGGAATTATATTGATAATTAATTTGTCATTATGTCATTTAATTTTTGTTGTGAATAAACTAAAAATTCGAGCAAATATGTCCTTATAAGTCCTTTAATTTTTGTGCTGAATGAACTAAAAAATCGAGCAGAATATATGTTACAACCTTATAATTTAGCAACAGCTCCAATTGGATGACAATGTTCCAATAGTGAAATTGGGGATGCTGCTGTGCCTTGTATTCACACCACTCTTCAAAACTGAGGGCTTCATCATGGTCACTTGATTCTTTGTAGTTGTTGTATGCTGCTTGTTGAAGCATGTACAGTGCAGCAACTGTAGCCTGGTAGCCATAGCGGGATCTCTTCACATGAGAAGCAAAGATGGGTGCTTCTGCCCTGCCTAGTGATGTTATTTCTGCATTAACTATTACTGTTGATCAACTACTACCATCAAGCCAATCACCTAGGGTGCCTAACATAGCCATTTCTATATTTAAGCCACCCAGCATTACAACATACTTGTCCTCCCCAAGATTGTGTGTCTGGTTCATAACAATGACTGGAGTTTGATGTGGGTTCAGATGATTTATTGCATCTTTGGTAATGTTCATGGCATGCTCAGTCATGGCAACAGAATGGGCATTTTCATAGAAGAGAGGCATCAGAGCAATACTTGCTTTGGGGCGCACATCTTGATTGTGAAGCTGCGCATTGAAACCAGCCCATGTTATGAAGACATCCCTGGCTAAGGTCTCCTTGTTAAGAAGCTCGAGTACTCTGTACAACCATTGGTTCTCTTTGTCACTAGCCTCGAGAAGCAGCTCTGAAGTGGGTTCTATAAGACTTTGGATTGGTGGGACTTTGGAGACTGTTTTGAAAAGCTGCAGGCGGAACTATAGTGTATGTTTGTGGCAGACTAGCAACGGTTTTCATTTGGATGGTACCTCTAATGTCAGCAATATCACGACCAATTCCTGGAGAGGCACCCGACAAATGGTTGGTAAGTGACACTGCTGTTCCATGAAGAGAATTTTTGGCTGTTGTAGATGATGGAATGTGATCCAAATTGTTAACAGCTGCTGTTGTGAGCACATTCTTCTTCAACTGGGGAGGGCACACTATCGCTTCTTCTTCATAGAATGCACAAACATTGTTTTCAAGGCCTGTGGATATCTGAAGCATACAGGAATAGAAGATGGAAAGCCCAAGACTATGCATCTGTTAACCAACTCTCTTTTTATGGTTGCAGTATGGACCATCAGGGTCAGAGGGGTTTTCTTTTGGACATTGTACTGTAATGTACTTGCAGGTGTGCTAGTGTGTTTCAGACTGTTGAAGATCAACAATTGAGGTATGACATAAGCTACACTGTCAAGGCTCCCCTCTTGTTCTGATTGATCCTTTATATTTGGTCCTTCAAGGATCATTCTAACAAGTCAGAAGTGTATCAGGCACAGCTTTTTTCTGACAGTCTACAGAAAAGGAACCTTGAAAAGCATCTTCATTTTGGAGCAAGTTCTTTCTGATTACTTGTGATGCTTTTCCTAGCACCATTGCCTCAGAGTCACATTTGCTTTCACTGGCAAATTTGAGTGCAGCACCTATGTCTTTGTTATATGCAAGTACCCCATCTCGGGATGGGACGACTCAACTCCAGCCGACTCACCTCCAGCCGACTCAACTCCAGCCGACTCAACTCCAGCCGACTCAACTCCATTTTTTGAAAAAAATGAATGAAATTTATTTTTGAAGGTTAGAGCTTCAAAAAGTTAAAAATTGTTAGAAACTCTCTATTTTACTACTTTAAAAAAAGATTAAAAGGTTCAGATTTTAATTAGTGGTAATTGTAGGCAATCCCACGTAAATATTCTAATGGTGATCGTTGCTCAAAGCTTAAAACTAGTTTTAATATATGGTCATCAGCATCACGATATTTTTTTAACTTTGAAGGTGGAGCATGACCTCCTCCTACAAGTTGTTCGAGATACATATCTCGACTCTTCTGTATTTTGTATAAGGCATCTATAATGTTAATTGGTGAATGTTAGGTTAGGTTATATAAATAAAATATTATATAAATATAATTAGTTATGTTTTCAATGGTTCTTCCTAGTGTTTTTAATTTCCTTCAGTACCTATCATCGCACTAAAGAAAGATTAATAAATTATACAAACATTATTTGGCAACGGTGCATTCGGAGTTGAGTTGGCTGGAGTTGAGTTGGCTGGAGTTGAGTTGGCTGAAGTTGAGTTGGTGGTGATGAATCATACCCTACCTACACATCTCTGACATGAACCTGGGCCCTCAAATCAAGTATAATATCTAGCAGACGTTCTTTTACTCTTGTCGATTTAACCTTGTGTTGCAAATCCGTTCCTAGTTGTTGTAGTCGGTTAGAGTACAACTTTGAGAGATCAGAGAGTTTGAATACTGGAAGTGTGCTTCCACGTAATGTTGATTCCTCACTGTAGGCTGCTAACTCAGCTAGTGCAATAGCTTCAGCAGGTAGGGAGTATCCACTTTTAGTATCCCCTTCTTTGTTCGAGTCCCGGCGTGCACTATTATAAAGAGCTATTAGACATTTTCTATGATACTGCGCATCTAAGGCATGCATGTCTGACATTGCAAGTTTAGCCAGTAGTTTAGTGTCACGGAGCTTTGTAGCACACTCTCTGACATGAGTGACAATGTCCTTAGTGTGTGCCTGATGCACTGAACCCTCAGACTTGTCACAGAAGAAACACTTTGGTGTACCATGTGTATGAATTGAAGTTCCAGGATCTTGCAGGCTAGAACGAGTCTGGGACTTGGCTAGGAAGTTGTCCCAGAGGACCTTTTCTTGGATTTCTCCAACCTCTTTCGAAAAATTCAGGTAGCATGATTTGTGATACAAAGCTTTGTGTACCACTAATGTTTTTGCAACGCCACTACCATCATCTAGCAATACCAAATTGATGTTCATTGCAGTGGCGTACTAAGGAGGGTGCGTGGGGGGCGGTCCGCCCCGGGTGACAGCCAGGAGGGGGGGGTGCCATCGGGAGAGTTGAAATACCAGTACAAGTTTTCAAACCAAATGAAAAATTCGCCAAAGTAAGAAATTTTTTTAAAAAATGTTCAAACTATTACAACAGCTTAATGTTAATTTCCACTATGAAATAAATTTTTATTTTTATTGCAATACAAATACAAACGAAAAATTAAATATTTTATAAAAATTACATCGAAAGGCGAACGTTTGTTGACGTTTTTGTCATCAGTTTGTTGAGCATAGCCAGCTGGCTGCAACTGACATTCCAAGTTTTGTTCACTTGACACTGTGACTCCACATACATGAGGTATGTTTCATTAAATAATTATGATAAAGCATAAAGTGCTGGTGTTTATAACGATATCATGGTACTCAACCTCAACCCTTGAAGTACTGTGCGATCCCAAAGAAAATGTGGACACAAGAGAATCAGCTCAGATTTTGCTGTCTGCTGTATGTGATTTCTCTTTTTTGAGTTACCTTTCTTTCTGGTGTGAAGTCCTGGAAGAAGTTAATCTCACACAAAAGTATTTGCAAACAGTTGGAATCAGCCTTGAAAAGTGCATTTTGAAGCTCCAAGCTCTAAAACTGTTTCTTGAAGATCAGCGCGGAATGAAATTGTGGAGAGGGCCATTCATTATGCAACTACAAAGTGTGAGAAAATGAACATTTCTAAGGAGAGAAGAGGGAGAGTAAATCTCCGAAAAAGGATGCCAGGAGAGATGGCAAAGGATGCTGGTCTCACATTGCCAGAGGAAGTAAAAAGGGCTATGTTTGAATGTCTTGATCGCTTTCATCAAGAATTGGAGATTCGTTCTAAGACAATGGATCAAATTCTGTTAATCTTCGCTGTTATTCAGCCAAACACTTTGGTTGTTGCAACAGAAGAAGAACTTCGGAAGTATATTTCAAATTTGACTCAGATTTTCGATGAATTCTCTGATGAAGCTATCAGTGTGGAAATTAGACGACTTCGGAGGCATTTGGAAGCTGCCAAAATCAGCGTTGAAGAGGCAAAGAAATGGACAGCATTGCAGTTTCTGGAGTTTATTGTGAAATGGGATTTTTGTGAATCTTTGCGAAGCTTGTCATTGTGTTTGAGATTCTTTTTAACTATCTGTGTGTCTATTGCTTCATGTGAAAAAAGTTTTTCTAAATTGAAATTGATAAAAATTTCTTTTGCTCGACCATGAGTCAGACAAGATTGACAAATCTGGCTTTACATTCAATTGAACATGAATATGCAAAGAAGGTGAATTTTGATGAGGTCATTGATCAATTTGCAGAAATTAAGGCTCGAAAGCAGAGTCTGTGAATCCTCTCTATTTACCTTTGAAGAATAGACTGAGCGTTGAGACTGGATTTCCTGTGGTTTTTGTATAAAATAAAATGCAGTATTACCTGTTCACTGAATTTTTAATGTCCTGCATTTTTCTTATTTCCAATTTGCTTATGACAGTACTGTACTGTTTAAAAATCTACTTGCAAACAATATATTTTTCTGTGTGTTCAAATTTTAAAATTATTTATGGGGGGTGCCAAAGGAAGGATCCGCCCCGGGTGCCAAATACTTTAGGTACGCCCCTGGTTCATTGGTATGTTCCCTGTTTCCTTGAACTCCTGCAAATTGTTGGTAATTAAGTAATAGCTACATCACCTGCCTTTGGCATTTGCAGGACACAACAGTCTTGCATCTTTAAGGTAATTCTGACAAAGAAAACGAAGTGTCCTGTCTGTTTGTTGTAAGATACTGTGTGGTTCATGAGATTCACTCTGTTGAAATGCCATGTTTGCTATAAAAAAAAAATCCAACATCAACTATTTAGCAGATTATGCTGATTACAGGCTGATTCTTTTTCTATGTGCTAATCTAAATTCTGTTGTGCAGCTGTAGAGAGGGACTGTACACAATCTGAAACAGAAATACATACATTACTGCACTTTTAAGATTATTTGATAATATTTTTTTTTTATTTGATTGAGTGACCTTTCATTTGATGATTGATAATTTTAAAACTACGTGTTGACTCATAATAGCAATTTATGCTGTACATACAAAACATCACTTTGCAAAGCATACTTTTCACCATCAAAAAAGTATCACAATGCACTGTAGTTAAGCTTATATGTATTGAATATGTAGGCCATTGAATTGTATCGCAACAGAACAATCTGTTGCTGTGATATTTTGGTCATAGAAGAAGAAATAAAGACCTAAAAATTCTAAATATTACTAAGGAAGTGACCCTCTTCTTAAACCTGAAAATTATACTGCCATGTATTCTCCGAAATATTTGCTCATTTGTATGCAAAATGTATATTATACATTGTGGCCATTATGCATACTTAATTTTTACAGAAGGGGTAATTGATTATATGACAATTTTTTTTTGCTTAAAAATAAGGAAAATTAAAGTAAATAGTAGAGAAAATGATAGCAAGCAATGCAATACCTGCCACATAACTTGAAAGTACCTCTGTTGATGGATATCAAAAAAGCATCATAATAAAATGACTATTTTAAATGCCGTTTGTTGTTATGGAAAAAAAATCTCCCATATTAATTCCTAATGTATTTGAAGTGACCCAGACATGACATGAATAATTTAAATAGGTTTTGGAGATTATATAAAATGTACCCAAGTTCTCGAAAAAAACATTCTAGTATGAACTTTTTAATTTTTCTTATTTCAAGGGTTCCACCAATTTAACCTTAAAAATTTTTTTTTTGCACCCATCCTTATTTAAAATAATATGCCAAGCCAACATGCGCCAAATTTGGCGCTTTTATAAAAAAGTGAACGATTTTGCAGCTTATTGACTGCATTATTAGCATTATTATCCTTTTCATCATAAGAAATCAAACTTAAAGAAATGCATGCAGTTTTTGTTAAATATATGTAGCAATACCGCTTTCCAGACGAGAGGTTATACCGACTGTTGCTACCGCTGTTGTAAAGATATGAACAATAACAAAATTTGCTTGAAAGTCTATAGAATTAGTATATAAGAGAAATTCATTAAAAATTTTGCATGTCAAAGCAAGATGGAAATAAATAATAAACTATAGCACATAAAGAAAAGAAAGCTTGATTTTACCTTTGAAAATAACTAGAGTTTCGGATATTCTTTGTAATTTTCTTTGGTAATTATTTTCGCCAACTCAAAATTGGATAATGCATAATACAGCATAGAAAAAGTAGTTATAAGATACTCTCGAGATACCTATAAAAATAATCAATAAGGTTTGCTGCTCTTTCATTAGGTATAAAAAGTATGAAGCCTAAACGCAACCATAAAAATTAAGCTTAAACAATGAAGATGGAATTATTTATTATTTAAGGAGTCGCTATTCTTCATAATTTAGAGGAAGCTATACGGAGTTAGAGAGATATAGCATACAACATATGTAGCATAAATTTGAGTTAATATTATGTGCAATATTCAATATTCAACTAATTTTTCAGTTTTTTCAGTTTTTTATTTGTTTTTCTGCTTGCGTGTTTGTTTCGTCGGAAGGGTCGTATAATTTGGAGATTATTCACTCCATGTCTGTGTAACCCGCAGCTCACATACACACACACACACACACACACACATATATATATATATATGTGTGTGTGTATGTGTGTGTGTGTGCGCGCGCGCGCTATACGCTCCCACACACACACACGATGTGCTCTGTTGGAGGATTTTATGAAAGTAATCAAGGAGTGATTCTTTTTCAGTCATGCAATCCAAGTTCAAAGGAATATCACAGTGTTGGTTTACGTCGTCGTCGTCGTTGGCCTAGGCAAGCTACGGCTTGGGACCGTAGCGCATCTATCCGGTATAGGTTAACCTGGATGATGTAGCCATAAGCACTGCCGCTAGTTAAGTGCCAACCAGTGATTATCTCACTAGCCGTATTGAGTCCGTTAGGCGAAACTACGACAGTACCAAAGGTGGAAAAATTAACCTCTGGTTTTCTATTATTTATTTGCAAAATGGACATGGCATTAGATTAAAATAAATATTTGAATATAAATGATTAACTGACAATTGTGATATATAATTAATTATGTTTACATACAATAAAATAATATAGTATACATAAAATTAGTATTAATGTGGTTCACAATTGAATTATAATGGGTAACTAATTTAAAATGAATTTATACTATTCCGAAATTCAAGACGGTAAAATTAACATTTATCTTGAAACTAAAATAAGAGTATTCACTACACACTCCCCCACCAGAGAGGAAGTTCAAAGAGTTCCGAACGACACTGATTTCCTCTGGACCTTTTTGGTAGCTACATGTACCTCACTTAAGGTTGATTCCAAAAACGCAGGCTTAAGACGATCGATAGAAACCTTGTCGACCTTGGAACCGCGCTGGATGAGAAATGATTTGCGCGTACGTCGGAGAACTTCATAGGGTCCGTCATATGGACATTGGAGAGGTCGTTTTGGGACAGGTACACGAACGAAAACGTGGGTGCAAGATTGGAGGGCTGGGGAAACAAAGATGTTCTGTTGGCTAGTCAATCGAGGGGAACAGGCTGAAGGGACTGCATGTGAGAGGAAAGTGTTTGAGCGAATTCCGTAGGATCACATGACTTATCCCCTGCAGTGAAGTAGCCACCTGGTAGCCGCAGTGTTGTTCCATAGACTAGTTCAGCCGCTGTAGTTTCAGATCACTCTTAAATGCAGAGCGAATACCAAGCAAAACGAGTGGAAGCTTATCCATCCAATGGGAGTCTTCGTGACACATAAGGGATGACTTCAGCTGGCGATGGAAACGTTCGACGAGGCCGTTAGCTTGCGGATGATACGCACAGGTATGCGCATGTACTGTACCCAACAAGCTGGTAAACTTCTTCCAAAGCGAAGACTCAAATTGGCGACCTTGGTCAGTGATGACTTTTGTCGGCAATCCAAATCTTGATACCCATCCATGAAGAAAGGCTCTTGCAACAGTTTCCGCTTGGATATCAGGAAGTGGGATGGCTTCAGGCCATCTGGAAAAGCGGTCGAGACAGGTGAGCAGATAACGTTGGCCTTGAATCACTGGAAGAGGGCAACAATGTCTACATGAATTACCTCAAATCGCTGGGATGGGGGCGGAAATGCGTCAAAGGGGGACCTGGTGTGCCTTTGGACTTTGGCACGCTGGCAGGCAAGGCACGTTTTGGTCCAATGTTGACATCCTTCCGCATCGAGGGCCAAACAAAGCGAGAGGTAACCAGGTGTTGCGAAGCACGGATACCAGGATGGGAGGGCTTATGAAGATCCGTGAAGACTGCTTGTCTGTGACATGGAGGGACATAAGGGCGAATAGCAGCTGTTGATACGTCGCAATAGAGGGGCACAGACAATCCTGGCATACTCATTTTCTTGAGGGAAAGTGAGTGAGTGGAGTCTTCTCTGAGCAGGTCTTGTAGTTCCGTATCCTTATCTTGATCCTGTGCAATAGCATTCCACAGTGTAGAGCTGAAGGTAACAGAAGTAATCTCTATTCTTGAAAGTGCATCCGCTGGAGTGTTCAAGACACCTTTGATGTGGCGGATATCTGTGGTAAATTGCGAGATATAATCGAGTTGCCTGATGACTCTGGGAGAGTGGTTACAGCTGTTTTTATTGAAGACAGTGACCAAAGGTTTGTGGTCGGTAAAAACACAAAACTCTCGGCCTTCAAGGAAATGTTGAAAATGCTTCACGTTTAAGTAAATAGCAAGAAGTTCACGTCCGAAAGCACTATAACGCGTTTGGGCTGGCTGCAGCTTTTCGAGTAAAACGCGATGGGTGCTTGTTGACCGTTAATGGTTTGTTCCAACACTCCACCGATCGCAACATCTGATGCATCGACCGTCAGAGTTAGGGGGGCATCACTGATAGGAAATGACAGAGACAATGCACTATTGATAGCATTTTTGGCATTGTCGAACGCCTGTAAACTATCGCTACACCATAACAATTTCGTTACCTTGCGTTTGTGTGTGATCATAGCGTGTAGAGGAGCAAGAACACTGGCACAGTTTTTAATGAACTTGTGGTAATAATTTACCAAACCTAGAAACCGACGTAACTCACGCTGATTATTTGGCATAGGGTAATTTTTTATCACTTCACACTTGTCCTGAAGGGGGGTAATTCCGTGCTGCGAAATCGTGTGACCAAGAAATTCCAAGGTTGGCTGTGCAAACACACACTTAGATGCATTAATAGTAACACCGTATTGTTCTAAGCGTTGAAAGAGGAGTGAAAGATGTTCCTTATGTTCCTCTTCCGTTGAGCTGGCCACAAGCAAATCATCGATGTAGGCATAAACAAAGTCTAAGCCTCTGGTGACCTCATCTATAAACCTCTGAAAGGTTTGCGCAGCATTCCGTAGCCCGAACGGCATCTTCACAAATTCGAATAACCCAAATGGTGTACAAACTGCAGTCTTGGGAATATCCGAAGGCTCTACGGGAATGTGGTGGAAAGCCTTAACGAGATCTATTTTACTGAAGATAGATTTTCCGTGGAGAAGAGAAGTAAAGTCTTGGACATTTGGTACCGGATATCGGTCCGGGATGGTTGTCGAATTCAAAAACCGGTAATCCCCACATGGTCTCCAGTCTCCTGACTTCTTCTGGACCAGGGTAGGGGAGAGGACCAACTGCTTTTGGAAGGTCTTATTATCCCAAGATCTATCATAAGCTGGAATTCCGATTGGCAGCTTTCAGTTTGTCCGGGGCAAGACGTCTGGGTTTTGCAAACACAGGGGGACCTTTTGTTGTAATGTGATGGGTAATGGTGTGCTTAATGGTATCACCCATCTGCATCGGTTGAAGAATTCCTGGATATCGCTGGAAAAGGCACTGGTACATGGAATTAGGGGGAACGAGGGAAAGTGCAGAGTTCGAGGCGTCCGGAAGGGCAACCTGTTTGGCAAGAACAGAAAGTAGTGTGGCCTGGTCGCATAAGCGTCGCTTGTCAAGATCCACCAGGAGTTTGAAATGCTGGAGGAAGTCAGCGCCGATTATGGGATGCTGCACTTGAGCACAGATGAAAATCCACTTGAAGGATCGGTGAAGGCCCAAGTTTAGTTCACGCGACTGAGTACCGTACGTGGGTATGCGTGAACGTTAGCAGCGTATAGAGGCGGAGATTCCGAGTGCGTATGACCAGATTTTTGAGGGAATACACTGACTGACGCTCCGGTATCAACCAAGAAATTGACACCAGAGTTCCTGTCCTTTATGAATAACAGGTTGGCAGTGCGAGTACTAGACGCCATTAGGACTCGCTGCTGGGGTTTTCCGACGAAAAATTGCAAGGGGAGATGCACTTCCTAGCCTTCTTTCCAAATTTCGAGTGGTAGAAACAGATCTTCCCGGAACTCGAACGATGCCTCTTCGTAAATCTTGACCGAGAATGGCTTCTTTGCCGTTGATTTTGTAGCAGAGAACAAACGTGGTTGAGTTGTTGACTTAACTCTTCCACTTTCAACTCCAGTTCCGATTGTGTGTTCACGTTGTTGACCGGAGCTGTGTCAATCTCCACTACTTTGTCGGCAGTTTCTGCTAGTTTATCAACTGGAGTAGCAGGATCCATAGTGGCCAAGACACGCTGAGCTGATGGAGGAAGTTTCTGCAAGAACAACTGTCTAAAGATGTCCTTATCGAAGGTTGTGCGCGTTCGCCTAGAGCGCACTGCATAGCCCTCAGCATTTGAGTGGGCTTACGGTCTCCAAGTTCTTCTTTGAGATTAACTGATGTAGTTTCTCACGCTCGGAGACAGTGGTGCGGCACAGGATGGCAGACTTCAGATCGTTGTACGGGTCCTCACTCGTGGAAGGAGATACGATGACGTCACGGACTTCAGAGATGATGCTCGCTGGTAGAGAGGACAAAACATGATCGTATTTCGTCCTGCTAGTGGTGATCCTTCCCAAGTTGAATTGTGATTCCACTTGGTGGAACCAAATAAATGGATCACCCGGCCAGAAGACGGGGAGCTTTACGCTCAAGTGGGAGATGGCACCAGCGTCGTCAGGCATCTTCTCCTATGCTTGCTAACGTACAAGCAAGACGACAAGTTCCCAACGAAGGAGTGGAGGTTGAGACGAGCGCAGGCACAGAGCGCACGGGCAGGGGTGAGGGGCAGAGGGCACGAGCGACATTACAGTCTGGTCCTAGTCGCTCGGGTGAAGGGGGTGATGGGCAGAGGGCACGAGCGACGTTACAGTCTGGTCCTAGTCGCTCGGGTGAAGGGGGTGATGGGCACGAACGACATTACAGTCTAGTCCTAGTCGTTCGGGTGAAGGGGGTGATGGGCACGAACGACGTTACAGTCTAATCCTAGTCGTTCGGGTAAAAGGGGTAATCCAGCTCCGGGGTCACCAATTGTTGGTTTACGTCGTCGTCGTCGTTGGCCTAGGCAAGCTACGGCTTGGGACCGTAGCGCATCTATCCGGTATAGGTTAACCTGGATGATGTAGCCATAAGCACTGCCGCTAGTTAAGTGCCAACCAGTTGATTATCTCACTAGCCGTATTGAGTCCGTTAGGCGAAACTACGACAGTACCAAAGGTGGAAAATATAACCTCTGGTTTTCTATTATTTATTTGCAAAATGGACATGGCATTAGATTAAAATAAATATTTGAATATAAATGATTAACTGACAATTGTGATATAATTAATTATGTTTACATACAATAAAATAATATAGTATACATAAAATTAGTATTAATGTGGTTCACAATTGAATTATAATGGGGTAACTAATTTAAAATGAATTTATACTATTCCGAAATTCAAGACGGTAAAATTAACATTTATCTTGAAACTAAAATAAGAGTATTCACTACAACAGCTTATCTAAATACTGCGCCCAGCAGCACACTGGACTTTGGCCTATAGCACTGAAATGACACGGTTTTATTGTATTTACCAAATATAGGGTGATTTTTTTTTAGACATTTGTCACTTTAAAAGGTTTGTATATTTTTTACTAACTGAAACAAATATATGAAATTTTTACTGTATCTTCAGTACAATACTCTAGTATATCTGTTGAAATTTGAGAAATTTATTGTTCAGTTGGTGCTTTCAACTCTTCTATTGCGTGTGGATTTTGTCTAAACACTAGCTTTAAAATAACCCCACAGATAAAAGTCACAGGAGTTTAAATCTGATGTTGGTAGCCATGATATTCCTTTATCATAAACCGCGGGAAATCTGTTGGACAGGACTCTTCCTTCGAAACTATTGTGCAAGTACCGTGAGCCAAAAGGACATTACACAGAGCATGTTTTGCACGAGGAGAACTAATTCTTCATGTGTAGAGAAGATACAGCAAAAATTTCATGCTTTTACTTTAGTTGATAAAAAAATACAAACCTTTTAAAATGTCATGTTTAAAAAATCACGATATAGAACACTTCAACAGTGCATAGTGTAGAAGAGTTTATTTAATGCAGCATAATATTTCATGCTATCCTTTAGGTCATACTTTCCCCTAATGAGTGACTGGGTGTTCGAAATAAATGCATACTTTCTTATGATTTTTCCTCCCTAACGATTTATATAACACGACAGAACAAGTTTAAAAGTACTGGGAATAATCATTAAAAAACAAAATAATGAAGGTAGGAAGCATGTGCACGGACGAAATAGTTATACTGTAATTGTAATAATAACTGAACAATATATATACTTATCTTCTCTCCATCAGTCTCTATAGCCGAAAATTTGAGGGGTCCCGCGTCTTAAGGTACCTAAGCGCCAAAATTAAAATTCGTCAGAAATCGCTTCCAAAGTTCAGCAATATTCTGGCAATAGTATCTCTGTTATTAATTGAGCTAGAACGTTCATTTTTGGCTAAATTAGAGTTCTAAGTATGCTAATGATGATGTTGATGAGGTTTTGGAGTAGATTTTCATATTTTACATTTTATATATATATATTTTTTTACATTTTTGAGTTTCTTATTATGCCGAACTTTGGGTGAACTTTTGGCTGGCGACAGAGGTGAAAAAAGTAGTTCGCTTCATAAGGTTTTCAACCATACTTCTAGTGTCGTAAGGCTATTATAACCCAAACCACACGATAGAGGAAGGGTGAAAATGATGGGTAGCTATTCGTTTTAACGCCCAGTCTGTTTTATGATGAGAATAAACTTTTCTGGTGAATTTTGAGGTGTTTTGCACGAATCTGCCATCCGTTTCCTGTGGAAATGCGTAGTTTTCGAGATATCGTCATCTCGAAAATTACGCATTTGCACAGGAAACGGATGGCAGTTTCGTCAAAACACCTCAAAATTAACCAGAAAAGTTTGTTGTCATCATTTTCATTTAAACTAACGAAAATATCGCGACTTAACCTAACCAATCATCAAGGGTGTACAGTTGACCTACCCGGGCATTCAGTTGACCTAACCGGGCATTCATTTGACCTAACCGGGCATTCAGTTGACCTAACCGGGCATTCAGTTGACCTAACAGGTTAATATTGGTTATTTCACCTAAATATCTTCTGATCTTTTCGTATTAGGCACTCACTGTCACATTTCGGGCAAGTTAAGGATGAGAAAATAACACCGTAATTGATAAAAACATCCAATCCTTTGTCTTCATCTAGGGCACATGACGAATCAAGTTCTCAAAGTCAAAATCACACGAATGGCACGCCATAATTCTATCACAAACACCACTAAAGTGAATCCAATTAGAAAAAAAAATAGCCAGAACAAAACCCAACCAACTAATTAAGTCGCAGAGTAGCGAAAAAATAGCCCAATCAAGAAAAATATTTTATGAAAAAGTACATTATAGCCAAAACAGGAAATATATTTTATTAATCCGTTATTATTAAGTTCCCGAACAAAAATATTTTTTTTTATAAAAAAGTACATTTTATACAAATTTGCACAAGATAATATATATATTTTCTTATTCAGTTTTGATTGGTTATTCAATATAAGTATATTGCTGTTATAGCTGGGTGTGACTGGGTCAAAAAATGAATAATAACCCAATTTAAATATTGACAAATATGATAGCGAAAATAAAACTTAAAACCTATGAAATTATAGAGTTAATAGAATTAAAATATAAAATATTGTAAAAGGAATTATAAAAATGGGCTTACCTTTAAGATAAGAAAATAATAAATGTAAGTAAAACCATTATAAATAATTTAAGGGAACATCACGGAAAAGTTTAAAATGTAAAACATTAAAATCTATAAAATCTTAAAATCTTAAAAGGAACAAATCAGGTACAAGTTATCCAATCACAGACACAGCAAACAATGGGAAAGAAGGGAAAAGTTTTTGTTAACGGCCACTAACTTGGTTGGTTGGTATGTAGGTAAAGGAAATTTTATTGAAGGATATTGGGGTTATGGAATGGGGTACAATGATTTATATCCGGTTTATGCTTAAAAATTAGTGTTGTTTCTAAGAGGGGTAGGTCGTGTTTATTGGCTTTAGCAATTATTGAAAAGTCAGTAGATTTAATTGGGTGGTCTAACTTATGGGAGTGGAACGTATATGTGATTAGGAGGGATTCGCAAGTCTATTATTTGTACGGCTACTATATATATATATATATATATTATATATATATATATATATATATATATATATATTGAGATATGGTAGAATGGCTCTTGAGATATGGTAGAAAAGAGGAATTTAAACAGACTGCATATTATGCTCTAGATAGACAGGAAATTCAGAAAAGCACGAAAGCGATCGATCTGGGGGTAGTAATGACAGATGATGCGAAATTCGAAACACAAAATCAGATAGCGATAAATAAAGCAAAAAGAGTCGCGGGACAAGTACTAAGAACGTTCAAGAGAAGGGACAGGACGGTAATGATTCCCCTGCTAAAAACACTGATTATACCAAAACTTGAATACTGCTCAGTTTTGACATCCCCATATAAAAAGGAAGAAACTAATAAACTAGAAGAAAAGCAAAGACATTTCACAGCCAAGATTGATGGCTGCAAAGAACTCAACTACTGGGAAAGACAACGTAAACTAAATCTGTACTCCCTGGAAAGAAGAAAAGAGTGGTACACCATAATCTACATATGGAAAATGATCGAAAAACTGGTACCAAAGCTAAAACTAAACCCAATTACCATTCAAACAACACTGGAAAATAGGAGAGGCAGAACGTGTCGTGTTCTCAAATTAAAGGCCCGACAAGAGACCTCCTCAACAGTGAAGGAAAATAGCCTGGTTGTCAGGGGGCCCAAGACTTTTCAACCAGCTTCCAAAGGACCTCAGAAACGTAACGGGGGTCAAAGTTGAAGTCTTCAAGAGAAGACTGGATGCCTGGCTCAGGACGGTACCAGATGAGCCGGACGTGCCTGGCTATGTACGGTGGAGAGCGCAAGAAAGCAGCTCGCTCCTACACCAAGCCAGACCTAGAGGCGGGGCCACCAGCTTGACAACGAAAGACAACGTAAACTAAATCTGTACTCCCTGGAAAGAAGAAAAGAGAGGTACACCATAATCTACATATGGAAAATGATCGAAAAACTGGTACCAAAGCTAAAACTAAACCCAATTACCATTCAAACAACACTGGAAAATAGGAGAGGCAGAATGTGTCGTGTTCTCAAATTAAAGGCCCGACAAGAGACCTCCTCAACAGTGAAGGAAAATAGCTTGGTTGTCAGGGGGCCCAAGACTTTTCAACCAGCTTCCAAAGGACCTCAGAAACGTAACGGGGGTCAAAGTTGAAGTCTTCAAGAGAAGACTGGATGCCTGGCTCAGGACGGTACCAGATGAGCCGGACGTGCCTGGCTATGTACGGTGGAGAGCGCAAGAAAGCAGCTCGCTCCTACACCAAGCCAGACCTAGAGGCGGGGGCCACCAGCTTTATATATATATATATATATATATATATATATATATAATAATTCTATATATACACACACACACACCTCGGTGGTGTAGTGGTTAGCATGGCTGACTAGAAATCCATCGGCCCCGGGTTTGATTCCTGGTGACGGCAGGCGGCGTACAGCTAACCCAGCTGTTCATCCTTTCACACAATAAAAATGGGTTGGTAGATAAATGGGTACCCTGGGTAACCTAGTGGTTAAGACGCTGGGCTGCTGACTGGGAGGTCGTGAGATCGAGTCTGGGTAAGGACTTTGTAATTTCTGACCACCCGTGATGTGTCGTGGTTCGGATCCTTAGCTGTAGGTCTAAGGTGGAACAACAAGCTTGACTTTCGTCAGAATAAACAATTCGGGCGGAAGCAAAACCAGGGTAACCAAAGTATGGGTGGCCTTTAAAATCCAACCTTTGAATTTCTTCACTTGAAATCCTGGCGTTTGTTCCTTTCTTATAGAAACTTCACTCTGCAAATTTGGGAGAAATTCCGAAATTATTTTCAGGTTGTGCAGAATGGTTTAAGTTTTACCCCTATAGAATCTGAGGGGAGTGACATCAGGCGCGTTATCGTCCTGCTTCCATGTCACCCTCGCCAACCAACTGGGGTGAGTATTAACTTCTCAATGGAGAAAGTGTCATGACCGCAAACCAATCATTGTTGTCTGATCGGACTTTCAAAAACCTCAACAGCGTTCCTTTTCTTGTATCCAGAAACCTCGGTCGTGCCCTTCCACTCTTAAACATTTCACTAATAAAACTCGAATTTACATTCGTGAATTTAGTGTCTGATTTCACGATTAAAATAATTGGGATTTATAGGTAAAATATTCGGGAAATATCTGAGATAAGAAACTGATTACATATTTCAGATACAGGCACTTTCATTCACCCGAAAATAAAACGCATATGCAAACCTGTCTGAGCTACCTTAGGTAGCGCGTGTTAATGGCACGAAAATCAGCTTGAAATACGATATTTCAAAATGGAAAAATTACCCCTCATAAAAAAGCACATATTTTTATTTCGCCGAAATGACGAACAAATCAATAAAATGAAAGGGGTTTAAAGGAATTAAGACAAGATCATTTATAAACCTCATCAGAACAGATCAAAACTCCAACAAAATACTCAATGTTGTCCCTCATCAACAAAACCAGTTACATCGAAATGTAACATTACGCAACAACAATGAATAATTATCAATTTTAAAATTAGAAAGAGCCGTTTTCAGCAGAAAACTGAGATTTGTTTGTAAAAAACCTCTGAACAGTAAGCTAGAACAACGTCAAAATAACAGCACACCCATCATAAACATCAATACAACACTCAAGACATTTAATCAGATCATCAATAATGTAAACAAATACATACCCAAGGGCAACATTAGGAAATACAACCCAAATTACACTAGAGAAATAGCCCACCTCATAAGGCAACGTAAACCTCAAACATAACACACAAACACCACACACAGAAGCCATAAAACAGCAGATACAACAGCTCAACACAGAAATAAACAAACTCAAAGAAAAATAAACAGAAACATTTAGGGAATTCATAACAACACTAAACCACTCCACAGATACATCCAGGCTATATAAGACTATAAACAGCATTACTCACTCTAACAGCGGCATTCACACCTCACACGCGGCTATCTGTCGCAGCCAAAATAATATCCCAACATATACACAAGCTAACATTCTATTTAATCACTACGCAAAGATAAGTCACTTAAACAGAGAAAACAACCAGAAACACGCAGACAGACAAACAGCCAGACACAAGAAAACCTACAGACTCGACACGACCATTACACCCTTCAATACAGACCAGACCACCAAAACCATCAAAAACATTAAGAATTCGAAGACTACTGGACCAGACAACATATCTAACATACACTTTAAACACTTGGGCCCACAGGGAATACTAGCTCTCACAAATATCAGTCGTGTTGGGCTAATGTAGCGAGTGGCGTTCCTCAGGGTTCTGTATTGGGCCCCTTGCTTTTTCTTATATATATTAACGATTTAGATGTCGGCCTAGTCAGTACAGTTTCAAAGTTTGCGGATGACACGAAGCTGGGTGGTAGGGCGATTAATGACGAAGATAGAGGTAAAATTCAGGAAGATCTGAATAAAATCGTTGATTGGTCAGTCACATGGCAAATGAGATTTAACGTGGATAAGTGCAAAATTTTGCATATAGGTTCGCGTAACGGTAATTTTGCGTATAGTATGTCAGGGAAAGATTTAACAAGCGTACAGCAGGAAAAAGATTTAGGAGTTATAGTCACTGGTGATTTAAAAGTAGCGAAACAAAGTACAGCAGCGGTCAATAAGGCGAACAAAGTGTTAGGTTTTATAGCTCGAAATTTTGAGTACAAATCGCGCGATATTATAGTTCCTCTTTATAAATCATTAGTTAGACCCCATTTGGAGTACGCGGTCCAATTTTGGAATCCGCATATGCGCAAAGATATAGACAAAATCGAAAGAGTTCAAAGACGAGCAACTAAGATGATTCCGTCTCTTAGGTCAAAGTCGTACGAGGATAGGCTTAAGGAGTTAAAATTGACTACTCTCGAGACTAGGAGGTTAAGGGGTGATCTAATCCAGGTTTTCAAAATTATGAATGGGTTTGATAACGTAGATAGAGATAGCTTTTTCGAAATATCTCAATATAATAGGACTAGAAATAACGGGTGTAAGTTGACAAGTAGAAGGTTCGAGACAGCAGTTGCGAAAAACTTTTCTACGCATAGAATAGTAAATAGCTGGAATAGTTTGCCGGTAGAAGTAATTAGTAGCACGTCTATAAACATGTTTAAAAATCGATTAGACGCGCATGTTGATAGAAAGGGTATAGTTTAAGGTATTAAAATTAAGGCTTTGTGGCGATAGATCCCACAGCTCAACACAAGTGTTGTGGGATATAGGGAGGCAGCGTCTTGGGTTAGGGGATACTCTCTGTCCTTACACACCCCATTTAAAGAGATTCCTCTGCCGAGCGGTGCCCCCCATAGTACTGTGAGGTATTGAAAAACTCATGATCTTCACTTGCCCCACAAACACCTTTAAATGGGAGACCCATAATGGGTGCACACACATTTCTACATTACTGTACAGTCTTTACAGCCACACCTACACTTTTCCTCGTAAGTGTATATATTGTAATGTATATGGTTGTAAATTTTGACTTGGTCCGCAATCGATATGGACCGTGACTTGATGGATACCGTAATGAAATTGACTGGATTCTTTGGATCTGATATATTTGCATGTCCGTTATAAATAGATATAGAGTGTAACATTTGTGGATAGTAGTCTATTATGACTTGATCCTCTGGATCCAGAGATTCTATTTTTAGTTTTAAATCGATAATTAATTAGTTTTAAATTGATAATTATTTTTTTCGTAAAAATTGGTCGTTGCCAATTTACCGGCAGTTTTTACATAAATTTCTTATGTTCTTGTGGTTCGGAACCCACGTAAAATTGTAGGTCCCCTCCGCCACCACGGAGGACATACACAATACACGATTACGAACACAGTTAGGTAGACCAGCCATGAGTGGATCCTAGGGTCTTTGTTGGTCTGAAACATTATAACATTATAACATTATAACATATTCATACGAACACTGTATTATTCCTGACATATGGAAACAAGGTAAAATTATTACACTACGCAAACCAAACAAAAATCCAACAGAACCAGCTTCCTATAGACCCATCACTTTACTATGCACACCTCCCAAAGTAACAGAAAGAATAATCTTACAAATCAACAACCCACACATACCACTATCGCCTACTCAACATGGATTCAGACCTCACCAGTCACCACTCAACCACGACATTACTCACTAACCTCACACAGCACATCATGGATGGCATCAACTCCAGACGACCAGCTGAACGTACACTATTAGCAACAATAGACATTAGTAAAGCATTTGATGCTATCCCACGCTTCCCTCTCATAAACGAAATACTCAGCAAAAACATGCACAATAACACCAAAAGGTGGCTGAGCAATTATCTTTCAGGAAGATACTCACATGTCACATTTAATGGCAAGTCATCCAAAAACAAGCTTTTTCCGAACGGGGTCCCTCAAGGCTCTGTTCTCTCACCAACACTCTTCAACTTATACATGCATGACATTCCAACACCCACAGATAACAAGCTTACCTTATCATCATATGCAGATGACATCACTCTAACATCCACCCACAACAACATCGACACCGCTACAAATAACCTACAAACGTACATAAACAGTATACAAGACTGGCTCACACACAATAGACTCAAAGTAGCGCCCACAAAATCAACCATCACCTTGCTTACAAGCAACACAAAAGAACACCAGATAACTCCAGAGCTTACACTAAACAACACCAACATTTCACACACTCACAGGACCAAAATACTTGGGGGTCACATACACACATTATTATCTTTTGAAACCACATTCAGGACATTAAAAACAAATATACGTTAAGACTTAACACGCTTAGGGTACTAACAGGCACAAACTTTGGACACCAGCAGGAAACAACATCACTCATATACAAACAATATATTCGCTCAGTTATTGACTATGCTAGCCCATGCTGGGCACCCATTATCTCAAACACACACCTAAACACCTTACAGACAATACGAAACAACACACTTCGTATAATTACAGGATGCACTCAAACAACACCACTCGAACACCTGCACACAGAAAAAAAATACTGAAAGTTAGGGAACATTTAGACATGAGGGGAACACAATTCATGGCAGCAGCGACAACTAACCCACAATACTCTTGCCACTACATGTACAATCATGCACTGACACCTCGCACCATTAAGGTAACACCAGAGAGACATTATAACCAAATACTCCATTCCATTCCATACCACGCCCCACAGACATCACACAGTACAGAAAACACACACACACACACACACACACACACACACACACACCTAACCCACAAAACACTGACACGACTCGGTCCGAATGCGGTCCTTGGTGCGAAGCCGCCACCCATTAACAGGTCAGAGACCAGCCTGAGCAGATCGGATCAAGTTAACTTAGCATGATTCCGATGTGGACATCACCCCAACTTACAGACATATAAACACAGACTAGACAACTCCACAGACGACACCTGCCACCTGTGCCAGGACAACCACAAACAATTGAACACATTATGACAGACTGTACCGCTCTAGCATAACATAGAACACAACACAACATCACTAGTGCGCTGAACCTCTGGTCCACTCCCGAGCGGGCGATCGGTTACCTGCGTGCCGCCGGCTTGCTAGATCAGGGTGGGCTGATCGGCTAACCAACAACAACAACAATACGCAACAACAAAATATAAACCAACGACAGTGGTACCTGACAATATAGCCATACCATTTTCAACCAGGGTTTCGGAGCCGGAGTCGGAGCCGGAGCCGGAGTCGGTGGAGCCAGTGAATTTTGCTTACCTGGAGCCGGAGCCGGAGCCGGAGCCAGAAACCTTGAAAATACGGCTCCATGGTCTGGCTCCGGGCGATATATTGCTACCTAAATTGTTATTTGTTAAATATAGGTTTAGTTGCAAATTATAATTCTTGTAATATATTACGAAAAATGGTACCATAGGATTCTTGGATTTTATGGAGGTGTGGGAGTTGCAGGAATAATCTGCAAATTTCCATTTTTTAACCATTAAATATTTGGGAAGATTTGTCTTAACAACACTTAATTATATAGGTAATTTTTTTTATGGCGGTGGAGACCTTAGGTAGGTAGGTACTAACTATTTATCTAAGTAGGTAACTACCTAGATACCTATTAATTTTCTTCTGACTTGGTATTGAACATTTTTATTTTTAGGTCAATTATCTTTATTGCTAAATTTCTTTTTTTTCAGATTCTTTGTAATTTGTACTTGATTCTTTAATTATAATTATCAGTCTATGACCCTTCATAATGGATAGAGATTCAATAAAGAAGTCTGATATATTCAAGTATTTTACTGAAAGTTCAGATAAGAAACACTATGTTTGTATTTGTGAAGTTTCTGATGCTTCGGGAAATATTTCAACGTGTGGAACTAAAATTACCAAGCCTCAAAGCAAAAAGCCTGATGTCTCCTCAAGAGCATATAATTTGAAAAGACACTTGAGTCGATTACATCCTGAAATATCAAAAATGATGGAAGAAAAGAAGCAAATGCTTGAGCTTTCAAGACCCAGTACTTCTGCCAGTTCAAAAACTAAAGCAAACCAGCAAAACATTACTAAATTTTTGATGTCTCAAAAAGTCACTATCTCAATGACTACAGATAATTTTAAAAATAGCATAATTGAGTTAGTTGTTAAAGATTCTATGCCTCTATCTATGTTTGAAAAGCAGCTATGCGCAGTCTACTAGAAGAAATGGCTCAGAAATTCAAGATTAGTTTAGATAAAGACAATATCCGTCATTTAGTGATAGAAAAATCAAAAGAAGAAAAATTTGCTCTCAAAGAGCAATTAAAAGGGCGCTTCATATATTTAAAAGTTGATGGTTGCACACGAATACGGACACATTATTTTGCCATCAATGTCCGATTTATTGATGATGATAATAAAATCCTCACCCGCACTATAGCAGTAAAAGATACACATGCTCAGCAAACTAGTGACTACCTGCATGATCTAATTATGAGAACTCAGGAAGAGTACGTACGCATACCGAAAGAATTTGTGCTCTGCATTGTCAGTGATAATGCATCAAATATGATTAAAACTGTTGAGAAGTTGAATGATAATCAAGAGGCAACTTCAGAAGATGATATACAAACATTTGGTGAACATGATGATGATTCAACAGACACTCAGGAAGTGGCATCTTGTGTAGAAGAAATTGACAGTATTGTATCTGAAATTTCACACTTCTCCAGAATCAACCACATGCGTTGTGGTGCACATACCTTGCAACTTGCTATTTGCGATGGATTGAGAGATAAACATGCTACCTCTCTCATAGGTAAGTTGAGACAGGTTGTAGTAGCAGCAAGAAACCCAAAAGTGGAAGAAATAATTAAAAGACGTGCAGGCAAGGTTGCTATTTTAGATCAACCTACTCGATGGGGCAGCACTTATTTAATGACAGAGCGCTTATTAGAATTAAAACCTGTACTCTTGGACATGGCAAATTCAAATGTGAATCTTTCAGAAATAATGTGGGAACAAGCAAGAAGATTGGAAAGAGTACTGTACCAGCCATATATAGTAACAAAAAAAATTAAAAGTGAAGATTTCACTCCCGGTCAATTTTTGAAAGAGTGGAAATCTTTGATGTATTTTCTTTCCAAGATAGAAGGCACCATAGCTGATGACATTAAAAGTTCCATGGAAAGGAGAAAATATTTTACTTGATAATGAAGTATTGCTTGCTGCTGTTTATATAGATCCTAGATATAGATGCTTATTAACATCTGAACAGGTAGTTAAAGCCAAGGATGCCCTATGCAATATAGCAATCAGAATGAAAAGTAACCTAGACCTTTCAAATAAAGTCTCTCTATTAAGAGAGGAATGTGGAACCGAGATTATTGCACCATCATCAAATTCATCATCTCCTTCCACCACTTCTGATGTCAGCGAGTTTGATTTTGAAAAAATTATTGATATTCAACATGGTAAGAAATCAAAACGTCCTCGTTTAGAAAGTGAACTAATACCACCTCTCAGTCCAATGTGTACCCTCAAATTGCAAGTTGAGGAATCTTTTCCTGAGATTGAAAAATTTGACCGTTCGTCAAAACTGTCTTTTGAACAAGTAATAGAAAGGTATCCTAAAGTTATAAGAGATGTTGCAAATCTTCTAGTAGCTATGCCTTCAACACAAGTCAGTGTTGAACGGCTATTTTCAGCACTGAAAATTTTAAAATCTGATTTAAGGGCACGTATGAAAGAAGATATTGTTGAGGCTATGTTATTTTTAAGAACAAATGTTTATAAGTAAACTTAGATAAATAATTTTAATTCATAATTTTTTTTATGGAAACAGATTTACAAGGAGAATATCTTGATTTTATGTTTAAAAATTAGTTTCCTACCTTAGCTACATTAGTAAAAATTTCTGCAAAAGTTATTATTTTGCTTTCATTTTTTAATACAAGGAGTATTATGATTTATGATACTGTAAATGTATCATTGAATTTGCAAACTTTTTAATTTTTTAATATGTAGTTTGAACTTTAAAGATAAAGTCTGATTTAAGGTTACACTTAAAAAAAATATAATTGAGGCCATCTTGTTTTAAAAAAAAAATTATAAATAAACTTAGTAATTTTCATTTTCAATTATTTTAAGGAAACAGATTTACAAGAAGAATATCTTGATTTTATGTTTAAAATTAGTTTGATTATACCTTAGCTAGAATAAAAAAATTTTGCATTAGTTTTCATTTGTTAATCCAAGGAGTAGTATTGATTTTATAAGCGTAGGGTAAATGATTTTGTAAATTTTCTTTTATAATATGTATTAGTAGTTTGAACTTTTGACTTTTAGTTGAATTGCTTTTGTTAATTAAATTACAAAACTTTTTGACTAAAAGAAAATCTCTTTTTAAGTAAATAATATAACCTATTAAAAATTTAAAAACTGAATTTTTTGAAGTATTCAGCTCTTTTTCAAGCCAAGTTGGCTTTCATGAAGCTTTCAAGTTTCAACACTTAAAAAAAGATGCATATATTATCTCAGAAAGTTTGATTGTTACTATTTTCCATACGAGAATTCTTAAGTTTGAACTTTGAACTAATTAGGAGGCAAGTTTCTCTAATTTATATAAGCTACCATTGTTAATAAATATTTAATATTTATTTTTTTCATCATTTTCCTTTAGTTATTTAAATAACTTCATTCTATCATTATATTTGCCTAATTTAAAATCATAAGAAATTTAAATTTTGAGTATTAAAGTGATTTAATAATAAAATATTTTTGTGCAATATTTTAAATTGGACAATTAGTTATATAAATCTAGATATTTATTTTATAATTAACAGAATTTACTATAAAAGAGCCGGAGCCAGAGCCGGAGCCAGACTGTAAAAAATTTCTGCTCCGGAGCCGGAGTCGGAGCCAGAAGATTTTTACCGGCTCCGAAACCCTGTTTTCAACACTAAACCTGGCATTCAGTTCACAAGCCCCCTAAACAAAGTCTAATTCACATTAATCATTGATATTACATTAAAACGCATGAAAAGAATGAAGAATTAATCTCAACGCAAAGCATTAGAAAAAGTACAAAATTAATTATTAATATATATAGATATACAAACCTACAACGCTTAACATAAAAAACATACAGAAATAACTTGTTTATCAGGGACACATCTAAATGAATGGGAAATTGGATGTAAAAATTGTATTGAAGACTCAAATGAAGAAATAGGAAACTTCAGTATATTTAGAGCAGGTAGATTAACTAGTAAAAGGGGAGGATTATATTATTTATATTATATATATATATATATATATATATATATATATATATATATATAAAAGTTTTACCTGAGGATAATACATCAGAAAAATGCCTCCTGATAACAGAAAGAAAAGTCGAGCCAATTTTATTAGAATACATACCAAAAAGGTTTGATTGACAATAGTAAATGTAATGAAGTCGAAAGAAAACCGAGATCACTTTTTCGCCAAAGAAAACAGATCGTTATAACCAAATGCAAAATAAATGAGAAGCAAAATATTGGAAAAGAAAAATTCTTGGAACAAAAAATTCTGAAATCTTTTAATGAAGAATAAAAGAAAAAATTAAAAATCCAAAAAATGTTTACACTTTCACAAACCGAAAGATGAAGCGCAATGAAAATATCGGACATTCCAAAAACAATAATGGAAATTACGCAAATGACTTAATAGAAATGAGTGAACTGCTAAATGGTAATTTAAAATTCAGTTCGCCAAAACCCGATATGAAGATCGGAAACCAAATAATTTTTTGAAACTGATGCATACAAACGAAAGACAAGTGAAAAACTGCTCCTCGCTATTGATTTTTCAGAACGATACATGATCGAAGCACTATCTGAACTACGGAACAATTCAGGCTCAGGATCTGACATATGGATTGCAAAGAAAGCATGGCGAAACCATTATACATACTATGGAGGACATTACTGGACACAGGAATGATAACCGCGCTCGTTAAAAATACAAACACTGCTCCCATTTACAATGGGGAAACAGAGCCTTATCATGAAAAACAGAGTGGTCCCCACGTCACATCTCAAAGTTTTTGAGAGGAGCGAGATTAAACTTGCATGCTACTAGAACGAAAAGTTGTATAATCCAAACCAGCACGGATTTAGACCGGAAAGATCTCTATCGCGACTATTAGATCATTAAGAGAATTTAGATACTTTGTACCAAAGAAAAACACGGATGTAATACACACACACACAATTTCCTAAACCCTTTCAAGAATGTAACCATGGAATTCTTGGTTACAAACAGGAAAGCAGACATTATTGGGAAATTAAGTCTGTATTTTCGTTTTAAATCAAAGCTCTCATAAACAGTAGTAAATGAAAACAAATCTTGCGTTTCAGCAGTCATTAATTAGCTCCGTACGAGGATTCGTATTCGCTCCCATGATGGTTTAATAATGATTGCGATATAAACAAGAAAATCAAATACTGTATTATGACATCGTTTGAGTATGACAAAAATTTTGCTAATGAATCACTTCTGAAGAGGATATAAAAATTATTAAAGGGCATCAATATACAATTCAAACAGGCTGAAGAAAACAACACAAAATTCAATAATGATAAATTCCAACTTGTTAGTTATAGCAACAGCACAGAATTATGTCAGAATAACCATGAGGTAAGCAGAACACAAATGCTAATAATGTAAAAACCCGGAAATTTGTACGCCAACATTTGTACGACGGAAATTTATACGCCAGAATTTGTACGCCAGAACATTTATAGGACTGGAAATTTATACGCCAAGCATTTGTACGACGGTAATTTATACGTTATACGCAAGAAATTCATGATCAATTAATAAAATTGAATTTGAAACTAGGTAAGTTAAAATACAAATTATCACAAATTATGAAATTACATATTACAATAATTAAATGCATAATTGAAACTAGATTTCAGCTTAGCAATTTAAGAGAAAATGTAACTAGCGATAAACAGAACGAATGTCATTTAAAAAATCGGAGAACAAATCTTGCGAGTTTTTTCTCATTAATCTGCAGACCTAACCTGACCTAACCTAACCTAACGAATGTCATTTAAAAAATCGGAGAACAAATCTTGCGAGTTTTTTCTCATTAATCTCCGAACCTAACCTAACCTAACCATCTGTACCTATTCAATAACCATTTACCTACCTGTTAATCCTTTAATGCGCTGTGATACATGATAAAATTTAAAATTCTTCAAATTGAAATTATTTTCAAAATATTTAAATAATGTTTACTTTTATTTATTTATTTATTTTTTTGCACCTGTGCTTATGTTTATGTAAAAAAATGAAGTCACGGTTATTATCATGGGTAGATCGCATACTTAAGTAAAAAAAGTCCGGTTGAGCGTATACTTAAATTACCGTCGTACAAATGCTTGGCGTATAAATTTCCAGTCGTATAAATGTTCTGGCGTACAAATGCTGGCGTATAAATTTCCGTCGTACAAATGTTGACGTACAAATTTCCGCACACGAATAATGTAAATAGAGTTCAGAGAACACTACAGTATTATAACTGCCATAAGAGAGAAATCAATGGGAATCATATGGAAGAGTTTTCATGACAAAAGGGCAAACATTGTGATGCTCAAATTATGCCAGAGTTTGGTTCCATCAGTAACTGAATACTGCTCCGTTCTGAAGAGTCTGCACAGGAAAAAAAGAAGGGATTTCAGACAAAACTTTCACGATTTAAACTAAAGATGAAGAATACTGGTCATTCCCGAAATCTCTTAAATTGTATTATTCACTGGATGCCGTGAAAGATACACGACAAGCAAGATACATGGAAAATACTTGAAAAGTCAGTTCCTAATTGTATAAGCGAAATTGAAACGCATAAGAATGACCTTACGGGAACATTTTGCATCGTTCTTAAGGCAATAGGACAAGGAGCCTTGAGGACAACGATGTAATACTCATTGAGGATACGAGTACGAGGCCTAAAACTGTTTAATATATCCTACTGACGGAATTGCATTACGAAAACAATATCCATTTAACATTCAAAAGACGTTTAAAAGCATTTTAAAGTAGAGTCATTCAGGCGTGCAGGTAACGAGGGTAGAATGGTAGTAGAAAGCAACTCTTATATAATCTTAGAAATCTTTGATAAAAATAAATATTACAATATTATAACATAGAACATACAAATACTAATTGTACTAGTGATAATTCAATCTTAATTAATTTGGCTCATACGTTTTGGGGTTTACTGGGCTCTCGTATGAATCAATCAAAAGAAAAAAAACATTTCATTTGAGCGTCCCGTTGCTTGATTAGGTAGGGCGCCGCTTGGCAGTGCTCAGACACCTTTAAGCCATAGGTTCAACCCTAGTGTTGGCCAGAGCTAAACAGATGTATTTTCCTATCTTACGTCGCGGTAAGGCGGCTGGTCAGCAACCCTTCTTTAATTGACTCTGGCTAAGGTAGCCCTGGCTCCGGCTCATAACCCCTATGTCGGGAATTTTGTGAACTTAGTAAAATTGAATTCGGTTTAAAATAACTACTGTATATTCCGATATATTGAAATGTTAAATTAATATTTCATATACGATACGCCGATACAATATTAATTATCCCGTCTTACAACCGTTTAGACTGAATAAGGCCAGCAATTGGTTTTGTATATTATAAATATAATGAGAATGATATATGAATATAAACTAAATACAATCAAGTACACGTGTAAAAGACATATATGATAAATGAATGTGATGAATAATAGGTAAATGTTAAGATAAACTCCCGTCTTTAGAAAACTGAAAATAAAATTACCATAAGATTCTTCAAGTTTCATATGACAATTTTTATTAAGTACAATATTAGGGAAAATGAAGAATAAGGGTTGTAAAAATTAATCAAAGTTTTTTACATTTTACAGACCATCTATAAAACATTCCTGATGTAAAAACGAATCTATCAATGTATAATTTATGAAGATTGAAGAGACGGGAGTTTATCTTTAAAAATTCCCTACCTGGCAATCATGAGATTTTATAAAATCTAGTGTGAAAGTTTAAAATTCTAGGATCTCTCAAGTTTAGTTTCTTCACTCTCGAATCCATCAACGTAAACGTTGATGGATTAATATTTTTGCCATAACTTGGTTTTGGAGCATTTCCAGGAAAATGTTAATATAAACTGACGTTGATGGATTCGTTTTTACATCAGGAATGTTTTTTAGATGGTCTGTAAAATATAAAAAAACTTTGATTAATTTGAACAACCCTTATTCTTCATTTCCCCTAATATTGTACTTAATAAAAATTGTCATATAAAACTTGAAGAATCTTATGGTAATTTTTTATTTACTTGACTTACGTCCCATCCGGCTTAGAAGCCGGGTCGGATCCCCCAGATGGCGTCTTCGCTCCAGGTTCTTCTCGTTTGTCACCTCCCTCCTGTGGACCAGGAAGGGAAGGTGCGTCGGTTCGCCCGTACACGGTATGCGCCATCATCATCATAGGGTTTCTTGGCAAGTAAAGCAGCCGGTCTGCCATCGCTCTGCTGCTTGTTTGGTCCGCGGCCCGCCACCCGAGGGACGCGCCTGGTAGGAGTGCTCTCTCCCCAAGGTATGGTAATTTTATTTTCCGTTTTCTAAAGACGGGAGTTTATCTTAACATATTTTTTTTATGCACGAAGGAGGGGCCAAGGGAAAATGTCCGCAAAAGCGCCCCTCCCATTAAATTATTACCAAATAATATATAAATTAAATGAACTTATAATTCCATGTAAGAAATATAGTAGAAATATATAAATTACAAATTATAAATAAATTATAAATATACGTGAAAATTATATTATTAATCTAGACTGCACAAACGAGTTTGCAGTTGGATATAGGAAATGCATCATGTAATACAGTATATATTTATCCTTAAAAGTAATTATTATATATATACATACAGTACAAAGAATTAATTATTATTATATATAAATAAATACAGTACAAAGAATTAATATAGTTAAGAACGATGAATGAGACAAAATGTTGCGACGGACGTTCCTCTTTGGGCACGACGCGTGGGGAACGACGCCCCCTCATCGCTGTTCCCAGTCTATTACGAGTGAATTTCTTGATGAGTTATAGAAAATTTATTTATCCACTGTAAATTAATAACTTTGTTCATATAACATTTGTAAATAAAAATAAAATGCGCCAATTTCATTATATAGGGTGATCCAGAGAAATGGGACCCAAAAGAAACCCCTGTAACTCTTAAAGTATAAGTCCTTTTATAAAATCATACGCATCATTCGAAAGAGGATAGTTACAAGTTTGTACAGGATTGTATAGGTTTTGACAATACAAGACAAGATAAGATACAAAACAAAATAAAAGTGTTAGTTAAAACTAACCCTTCAAGATGACTGCATGGACTGTGGAACAGCTGCGTTTCATAACTGAGCAATATTATTATGAGCATGGAAGAAGTGTAGTTTCAGCTCAAAGATCTTTCAAGACAAATTTTCAGATGTCAAAATCACCTTCTAAGAAAGTAATCCGTCGGTGTGTCAGAAATTTTTCCCTAACTGGCAACATTGGAAAAAGAAAACCAACTGGAAGAGTGCGCACAGCAAGGATAGACGAGATCATTAACAGAACTCATGAAATTGTACAGGATAATCCTAACATAAGCATCAGACGTGCTTCTCAGCTGTTAGGAGTTGGATATGGAACAACAACAACACACGTATATTCAAGCAAAATTTAATGCTCTTTCCATATAAAATTCAAACAGTGCAACAACTAAACGATGGAGATTTCGCACGAAGACGACAATTCTGTCAATGGATCCAACAGAAGGTAAATGACACCACCAATTTTCTAGCAACTTTGATTATGTCAGACGAAGCCCATTTTCACTTGAATGGAACTGTAAACAAACAAAATTGTCGTTTCTGGGCAACAGAAAAACCATTGAATATTACCGAAGTCCCGTTGCATAGTCAGCGTGTAACTGTTTGGTGTGGTCTTACTGCATCTCAGATCATAGGGCTGTACTTTTTCGAGGATTCCACCGGAAACACGGTCACTGTAAATGGTGATCGCTACGAAAAAATGTTGACCGATTTCCTTATTCCTAAATTAAGAGATCTTTGTCTAGAAAACCACTGGTTCCAACAAGACGGAGCTACCTGCCATACCACGAGGAACTGCATGGCAGTTTTACGTCAAACGTTTCCAGGCGAGTTAATCTCAAGATTTGGAGACGTTGAATGGCCCGCAAGGTCTCCGGATTTTTCTCCCTTAGATTATTATCTCTGGGGATATTTAAAGAGTAGGGTCTACAGAAATAACCAAACGACCTTGCAAGAATTGAAGGCCGCCATCACAAATGAGATACAGGCCATACCACCGCACACTCTCGCAAAAGTGATGCAGAAATTACAAGCGAGAACACTGGAATGCTTGGCAACTAATGGAGCACATTTGAAAGGAGTCATTTTAAAAAAATAAATATTTCATAATAAACTTGTAACTCTACTCTTTCGAATGATATATAGTTTTCATGAAAGGAATTAAATATTAAGAATATTTGGCTTTTTTTTATGGGTCCCATTTATCTGGATCATCCAGTATATTTAACCTTCAATAATTTTAACTCTAAATAATGTATTTCAATGATCATGAAAATCAGCATCAGATATTGTTGTTATTGCTTATTTTTCAACAAGAAAATACCACTTAAAACATTGTTTGCGGAATTACGCTATGTAAAGTTGCAGTACATCACATAAAGAAGAAGAAGAATATGATACAGAGTTAATAAAACCTGTTCAGGTTCTATATGTCCAAGTTTAAACATTATAGCAACACTCCCAGAAATCTTTTTACAAATATATTCGTAATGTTCTTTCCTCTGCAAGTTCTTGTCTAGCATTACACCAAAAATTCCGTTACATTATGTTGCTTTACAATGATTTCCCCAACATTCATTTTATCCAGGGACAGACACGTGGAGTGCCACATTTCTGAAAAAATGTAAAGAGAGCACTGCCAAACTTCTATACTTCCTATGGAGAAAATTACTAGATACAGGACAAATTACACTTCCATTAAAGAACGCAAACATTGCCTCGCTTATTCAAAGGAGCTAACAGAGCAATTATCGGATAGTAGTTCTTAACTCCCACCTCATAAAGTGCTTCGAAGTGTAATTAGAATTAAAATTGCTTGCTACCTGCAAGAAAAGAATTTGCTCAATCCGAACCAAAATGGCTTCAGGGTTGGAAGATCATACCTATCGCAGCTTCTGGACCACCAAGAGAAAATATTGAAACATTGTGTCGAGGACAAAATACAGATGTAATATATATTCATTCTGCTAAAGCATTCGATAAATATAATTATGGAATTATAGCACACAAACTTAAGGATACAGGAATTACAGGAAAACTTGAACGATAGATATTGAATCTTCTGACCAAAAGGACACAAAGAGTGGTAGGAAATGGAGTCAAATCTGAAATCTTAGAAGTCATCAGCTCTGTTCCACAAGGTACAGTATCAGCTCCCTTGCTGTTTATAATAATGATTGCAGATATTAGTGACAGTATTGTATTGTGTTTCGTGAATGACACGAAGCTAGGCAAGGAAATATCAAACGAAGGTGACAGAAAAATTACAAACGACACTGAACCATTATTCAAGTGGGCGGAAGACAACAATATGAAGTTCAACAAAAACAATTTCAAATTATGAGCTCTGGTAACAACAAAGTTCGAAACGGGGCCCGACGTAGACAGCATAAACCTTACTTAATTAACAGTAGTTACAACTAATAGATATTCCGTTTTAGAGCCAGAGCAGAATAACACGCAAGAAATTAGGCTAGTTGACGATACCATTATTCGAAGGCAATTATAGTTCTGCGGCAGGAACCCAACTCGGAGAAGGAGGTGCTGCTATTTTGGAGCCTGTGTTGACATCAGGGACTCCACAGTCTAATTTTGTAAGGCGGCTGATCAAAATACGATATTAATGTTGCATGTTCGGACTAATGATGTTAAGATTTCCAGGTAAGAGTAGCTAATAGAGAAATACAAGTGGCTGATGCGGACTCAAAAGGATGGGACTAATAAATAATTTTTTTCTGGAATTCTTCCTAGAATAGCAGGATCCGACGACTTTTACAGCAGAGTTACCTACATGAATAATATTCTTAAGTGTCTTTGCCGACAGGAAAAAGTTGAATTCGTTGATTTGTGGAGTCATTTTTATAACAAAAAGGATTTATTTTTGCGTGATGGTCTTCACCTGAATGGCGTGGAAGCAGCTCGTCTTGGTAAACTGTTTCATAGCTCTGCGATTGCTTTTCAGGCAAACAACGGCGAAACTCCTACGCAAGCGTCCAGCCTAACATAAATTTTCCTTACAATGAACGACTGCCTCCACGAACAACCTCGAGATTCTACTGTGGTACTCAAAGAAACAGCACAAACAAACGTGTAGGACAGAAAATCATTATAATGCATTGTTTAACCATATGTATAGATGTAATCATAGTATTAAGTGGGAGAGTTCTGAAGTTCTCGTTAAAAAGAAAGACATAATTGAAAGGGACATTCTAGAATGTGCATTCATCTATTTTATAAATAATTTCAATAACAGTTCGGGAACGTAGAAAATTGACCAAATCTTCTTAAAATACCTTTTGCCCTTTATCTGTAATTATTAACCTTTTGCTAATTCCTTCTTACTATTTCGTTTAGGTTGTACAGAGCAGAATTCGGTTCAAGTACAAGTACTTGTATTTGAGGACACGATTTCATGTACTTGTACTTGGACTCGGGGTCTGAAATTTCAGAGTACTTGTACTTGTACTTAGTTCCTATGACTTGAAAAAAATAAGTACATTTCAAGTACATTTATATACATTCTGGTTCGTTGGTACTACTAGTACTAGTAGTAGTACCAACCAACTAAAACGGTGGCAATGGGCATATGGTGACCGTGACTCTTTGCAGTCTTCAGTCTTCTACAGAAGCCGTTCGGTGAAGGGTGATGGTTCCAACACTCAAACGCAAATTGTAAGGCAAAGGCAAAAGTCAGTCAACACAGAGCTTCAAACATACTTTAATCAACCCTGCGTTTCAGAGGAAAGTGACACACTAGCATTTTGGGAAGGACATAAGGACACTTTTTCAAGTTTGGCCAAGGTGGTACAGAGGTATTTGGCTGTTCCTGCATCTTCGGCACCCGTAGAGAGGACATTCAGTATTACAGGAAAGGTGTTTCGCTCTGACAAGTGCCGGCTAACGGACATCAACTTTGAGACTGTGATGTTTGTAAAATGTAATGAAATACTTATAATTGATTGTCTCCTATAGTTTCTGTAAGAATCAATTCTGTTGTAACCACATAAGTTTCTGTTTCACTTTCAATCTTTTTTTTTGGTTTGTGATATTATTGTGCATGAAAGCTGAACTGATAATATTATTAATAAATGGAATTCAGTTGATAGGAGTTTTTTTTAACTTGGTTAATTGTAGTGACACTGTGACAGTGTGACACTACTACATAAACTGCTGTCTCTGATGTAACCTCCTTTAAACCAAAATCAGTATCGCGGATGAGAAGACACTTCTATTGATATACCATATTTAGGTGATGCAAAAAGTTGATAAGTAATTACGAAATATATTGTCGCGACCAGTTTAAAGCAAGCCTACAACGAAAGTGCTTGTACTTGGATTCAAGTACACCGTGATGTACTTGTACTTGGACTCAAGTACACATAGAAATACTCGTACCTATATTTGTACTTGACTATTTCTGAAGTACTTGTACTTGGACTCAAGTACAGCTTCTTGTACTTGAACCCAACCCTGGTACAGAGACATATTTTTGGCTTCTTGCCTTTTCACTTCATTCCTTGAAGAGGTGTATTGTTGAGTACACGAAAGACCTTGGAATCACTTTTCCTTTCCCTTGTGAGTTTGGGATGGAACTGCATAAACTTAGTTTTAGTAGCATTAAAATTAATGTAATGATTATGCGAATATAATTCGCAGATTTAAAAAATACACACACACACACACACACACACACACATATATATTACAGTCAAAGTGTGTAACCAGCCATTTCGCGTAATGGCTGAAACTTTTAGTCATTTCGAGAAATGGCTGTTTCACCTGATCATTTCGCGAAATGACAAATCTTTAGCCATTACGCGAAATGGATGAAATTCCACCTTGGTCATTTTGTACAAGATCATTTACCCGATTAGGTCAACTGTATGCCCTTGACACTTGGTTAGGTTAGGTTGTGTTATTTTCGTTAGTTTTAACGAAAATAACACGACTTAACCTAGCCAATTGTCAAGGGCATACAGTTAACCTAACCGGGCCTTCAATGGCGGACATCGGACAATGAAGACCCGGTTAGTATTTGAAAACCTCTATATTGAAAATTCAAATGTGTTTAAATGTTCAAATGTGTTCATATGTGTATATGAAGAGCGTTTCTCACTTATTTGAACAGACCTGTGGATGTATGTATTAGTTTCAGCAGATTTAGTTAGTTAAATAAAGGTTTCCAATTTTATTATGATGTTTGTTATTTCTATGAATTCATGACAAAAGTCATTTTAGCCATTTCACGAAATGACCAAGGTGGAATTTCAGCCACTTCGCGTAATGGCTGAAGATTTTAGTTATTTCGCGAAATGACCAAGTGAAACAGCCATTTCGCGAAATGACTAAAAGTTTCAGCCATTACGCGAAATGGCTGGTTACACACTTTGACTGTAACATATATATCAAAGCTATTGACTTCTCCTTAGGGAAACGGAGCTTACAGATGAAAAGAAGGACCAACACAACAGTAAACATTTTCGTTATTTTTGTGCTTCCGATGTTTCGACAAATCTTTTGTCATCATCAGTGAATTATAAACCTTAAAACAAAATAAGAATAAATAATTAAAATTACCTTAATACAAAAGGAATTAAAATCATTAAAATTAAATTAAATTAAAATTAACTCAACTGGTAAACATACAATAATTACGTCAACCTCCATATTCGGCAGATACTGAGAGAAAACTATATGAATGTCAGTTACATTGGAAGGTATAATATATCTATGAAAGTAGGTTGGTTGGTTAGTTAGAAAAGCTGTAATTTGTAAGATGAACTATTGTTGTTAATAGAGGGTTTGTTTCTATAGATGTACAAAGATTCTAAAATTCGGAGTTCTGTAAGGTTATTGGTTCTTGTTAAAATTTCAAACTGAGTTTTGTAAAGGGGATGTTTGTTAGCATTGCTATGGTTTCTAATTGCGGATTGTGGTGGGTTACTGAGGGGACGGTTGGTACGGACTGATAAGCCCAAATGTTGTGAAAGACGTACCTCCAGTTGGAGTTGAGAGCTGTCACACGTGTATTTATAAACAACATTAGGGCATACAGTTTTGGGGAATTTGTCTTTGAACTTTAAAAAATTTGATAATTTAAGTGGGTTGACGAAGGCGAATCTAAAATTTATTTGGGGATAACTAGACTTAAGAAGTTTGGATACTTCATTTCGAATACGTAATGATAAATAACCATAAAAAGGTAATTTAATATATCTGGTTCCTTTTTATACTGTGGTAGGGCGGGTCGTACTCAGGTGACAACATGAATCTGAAGGAAATCCTACCATCAGGGGTGTCTAAATTGTGTGTTTTTACATGGGGAATTCAAATATGAGCTTTTTTTTGGATAGGATAAATCTAACCTACATCATTTTGTATTTCTAAATTGCCAATTTTACCCTTTTGAACCCCTTTATAATATATTAAAAGATATAAGGTAAATCATTTATATTGACAAGGCCAAATCAACTTTACATATATTTATTAATAGGTGAACTGCATGTATATCACTGGATATAATTACAAAGATCATTCTCCTGACATCTTGAACTTTGCCAGATTGCACAAATCCTGCTTTGACTCAGACTTGGACATCAGCTTCCTGCTGGTCTCCTGAGCCCTGATCCCTCCATCCCTCTTTTCCTGTGAGAAGTACTTAGCAGAAGCCTCAGTCACCATTTTAACAACCCTCTCAATGCTTTGTGTGTGGCAAGGCCAGTTGCGCACCTCCATGGGGGTGTTGATGAAGTTTTTCACCTCTGAGGTGCTTAGAGAGCAGGTGAGAGGTGGCTCTGACACACCTTCTGACCAGCTGATCAAGTCACCGATGCTGGAAGCATCACAATTGATGTCAGGTGTCCTTCTGCTCCTAACAGAGGAGTCCCCCAGCTGAGTGTCCGGGTCCCCCTCTCCCCTGATGGCCCGGATTCTCTCCACCCCTTCAATCCTCTCCTTCTGATCCTCAGAGCAGAGTAGTGTTTGGAGGATGACTTCACTGTGGGCATACCAAGCAGATCTTCTCACAGTTGGCATCACAATATCCAGCACCTCCTTTCTCTGGGACTTGAGGCAGTCCAGCTGAAAGAGGATGTGCCTAGGCCCTTCGATCCAGGAGTGCTTGACCTTCACGTTGAACCAACATGGGTAATACACTCCAATGATGAATTCCACAATGAATTGCAGAATCTTCAGGTTCTTTCCTTTAAGTCCGTGCTTTGACACCCAGAGCCTGAGAAGTCTGTTCGCTGTGGTGTGTGGTGAGCCAGCGGCTGTGGTTTACTGGTCCTATCTCTAACAGAGCCAGCCCTGCAGGAAGTACTCCATCCCTGACTGCACAGACAATTTTATAGCCATAGTATTGATCAGTTGAGAGATCTTGAATGACCTTGTCAGGAAGCTTGATCAGTGGAGGGCCAACAGAGATTCGGGTGAAGTTCGGATTGATATCAAAGTCTGTAGCAGAATCAAGGAGCTTTCCTATTGGCCCGGATAATTTTTTGTCTGACAGAGTAGGGCCATCAAGGTCAACAATGAGATGGCGCAGGGGAAGTTCAACAGTGTGCAGGTTGCACACCAACCAGACCAGCTTTCTCCCCAGGTGCAGCTCCAGCTTCCGCATTACTCCAGCTTTCACACCAGTGTTGACATTTGTTGAGTCTCCTCCAGTGGCCAACAAGGTCTTATCATAACCCCTCTCTTTCAGCCAGGCAAACAGGACCTTAGCAATCTTCTCCGCATGTGACTCCTCTTTAGTTGCTTTCTCTGGGGTAAAGTGGAACAGATAGTAGCTGCCAGGCTCACTAACAACACTATAGTGTTCTTCCTTGATCTTTGCGGGAAAAGATTGGTCACTACCCTCAGCTTCCATCATCACATTGGTCAGGTCAATCCGCCCATCAAAAGGATGCAAGAGATCCCCCCTCCTCCCTGCACTTCTTCTCGAACTGTTCCCCCAGCTCTCTCATCAACTTCTCCTGTGCTCTCTTGACCTTGCTCTTATCAATCACTTTACTTGTATTGTCTTCTGTGATGATTCCTGCGTCAATCAGAGCTGCTGTTGCTATCGCTGCAGTTGGCCTCAGCCCTATGCCATACCTTACACTAGCAAGGGCAATGTTTTGAATCTCATCATAGTTTTTCTGTACCTTTGCCGAAGCTGCTGGCTCAGGGTCAGTTTGAGGGAAGAGCTCAACTTCAGGAACAAACTCATCTTCATCACCACTTCTCTCCAATTCCAGATCCTCATCACCATCTGCCAAAAATCTCTTAACATCCTTCCTGGCTGCCTTCTCTGCTACTGCAGCACTTTCCTCCTTGCTCCTTCTCCTTTTCTCTGCCTTCCTTTCCATCCACTGCCTTTTCAATGTCCTCACCTGTCTCTTGTGCTCTGGTAGATCAGGACCCCCTATTTGGTGGGGTCCCTTACTTCCAACCTTCTCTTTCTGTCCCTTGATGTAGGCAAGATCTTTCACAGGAATCTTTTTCTCTCTGCTGCAGGAACAGTTAATGTGGGCTTGGATAACACAGCCCTCACAGCCTCCCCCCTCACAACTGGTAATCTGAAACTTGCAAGTCAAAATATCAAAGAACTTGTCTAACTTGACAATGAACCTCTCTTTGGCATCAAGTTTGCCCTTGTCACTTCAAATATTTCACAAAACGTTTTAGAATGTTCTGAAACGTTACATTCTAGCCTCTGAGAAAGGTGGCTCAGAAAATGGCCTTATGCGCGCCAGAAAACCGTCAAAATATTTCATATACCAAACTGTATGATAATTACAATTAAGTGGAGTGGCACACACCTTTTTATTTGAGTATTTAAATTTATTATTATTATATGAATTACATTATATGTGTTTATATGAATTAGTTAGAACAATGCTCTATGAGAGATACGTGAGCAGCCATGATAGAAAACGTGAGAAGACATATTCTCGGGTAACTACAATAGTAAAATAATCAACAATTTAATAATAATCAACTGCAAAATGATGTAGGTTAGGGTTATCAGAATTAAATATTTTCTTCAGAATTGTGTTCTATACACCAAAATATGTCATTTGAACACCCCTCTCCATTGATTTAAAAAAAATGCATAGTATGACTCGCCCTAAATTACTGTGGTTATGGGGAGTTTAGTATTGAAAGTGTTATTTAAAAATTTCTTTAATTGGTTGTCAAAAAGATTAGAAGGGTAGTAATCAGTGATGTAGGTCTCGAGATCGGTCTCGGTCTCGAGACCGATCTCGAGACCCAATTTGCAGATCTCGATCTCGGTCTCCGCTATTTAGATCTCGGTCTCGATCTCGGTCTCGACAGACGCGGTCTCTGTTTTTCTCCCCGAGATCTTTCGAGACCTCTCGAGACCGTAATGAAAAATACATGTTATTGGCATACTGTATGCCCTAATGTTGTTTATAAATACACGTGCGACAGCTCTCACCTGAAGATCAGGACCCCCAGTCTTCTTTAGTTAGCCTTATAAGGCTAACTAACGAAAATTGGGTGTAAACAATGTGATTCGTTTTACATAGGTCAGACGGGAAAGGATTTGCAAACGCGTGTAAAACAGCATCAATATTCCGTTAGAACGGGACAGTTGTCCAGTGCCCTTTTTGTCCATTTGTCAGAGTTATCCCACTGTATTGATTGGAATAATGCTTCAGTTTTGTTTCACTCTAGCAACATTGTTAATAGAAATATTCTTGAGTCTGCTATAATTCAACTTACAAATAACTTTAACATGAGTAAAGGTCTGTTTCAACTCGATCCCGTTGCTCTGAATTCCTTCAGAATGGATTTATACAAGAAGGGCAGGCTGCTAAACCTTTGGTAATTTTTTTTTTTTGTTTTGTCTCTTTTTCCTTGTAAATTTGTATGCTTTTCTTACAATTTTATTTGTTCAATTTATTGTTGTATGCGTATTTCTTATATATATATATATATATTTTTTTTTTTTGTATATATCATTGAGGCATCAGTTATAATTTTTTTCCAATTTATATTTATTTTTATTTCTTTATTCTTTTGTGACCTATGTGTCATTCAGACAATAACTATAAAAACCTTTGGTAATTTTTTCCCTTATGTGTATATATATATATTCCTTATATATTGCTTATATATGTCGTATATATATCCTATATATGTCGTATATATATCCTATATATGTCGTATATATTCTTATAGTTCTTTATATATCATTTAGGCATAATTTTGTTTTCCAGTTCATATTCATTTGTATTTTTTTATTTTTTTGTGACCTATGTATGATTCAGACAATAACTATAAAAACCTTTGGTAATTTTTTTCCCTTATAAATTTGTGTGTTTCTCTTACAATTTATGTTTCAATTTATTTTATAGGTTTATTTCTTTATTTTATTTCTTTGTGACATATATATCATTTTGGCATCATCTATTAAATTGATTGTAAACCTTCCAATTGAACTTGAATTTGTATGCTCCGCTTACAATTTTTTATGTTTTTATCCGCGGGTTTATTTCTTTATGTATTTCGGTTGTGACCTATATATCATTTAGGCATCAGTTTGTAATTTTTTTTTATCTATTTTCGCTTCCAATTTTTATTTGTTTCCATTTCTTTATTCTTTTGTGACCTATGTATCATTCAGACAATAACTATAAAAAATTGGTTGTAAACAAGCTATTTGAATTTATGTTGAATTTCGGCCAAAGTTCTAAAATTGTTAGTTTTCCGTGCAAATGTGTTTGCTCCTCCCACAATTTTTATTTCTATACTTACTATATATATATATATATATATATATACTGTATATATATTTTTGTAACCTATATATTGTCTTGGACTCTCCTTTTACTTCAGTGTTCCTGAGGATGTCATTAGACGAAAGCGCTTGAGCACCACTTTGTGTTTCTTTTCTCATCGTGGTTTTATTCATCATATATATATATATTATATATATATATATTATACACACATATAAATATATTAACCCATTTTTACATGAATGAACATGAGGGAATGTGTGAGGAATGGGTTGGAAAATGAATGTCCATTACTTCTGGTAGAAAGAGCGGCCTAGAATAAACGGCTTTTTTTAATATTAGATCAGAGATGAACAAGATACATTAAAAAATATGTCTTCGATACATAATACAAGATGCTTTTCAAGAAACGGTCAAGATACATATCTAAGATACTTTTCTCGAAAGAAGATACTTCTCTAATCAGTTTAAGTTTGGAGATAAGAAATAATAAAACAAAAGAGCTTTTAAGTCGTTTAAATAACACTGGGTAACAAAATTTGAAATTTTTTCTCTTTATTGTGATTTTTCTGTCGTTTCATAATGATTTCGGGGCACTGATTCCAAAAATGATATTGGTTTTGCTCTATCATAAACCGTTTCAAAAATATAGGTTATCACATTTTTCATATGGCAAAGTATATAAAGAAGGCTAACAAATATTTTCTGAAAATAAAAACACTATTGGAAATTAATGTTTATTGAGCCAAAATTGTTTGACAAACCCAAAATGGTGCAAAGGATATAATATATATCATGAGGAGAACCGATAAGAGAATAACAAGCCTCGTTATGCAGTGTGCGTTCCTTAAAAATGCACTGAAGAACGCGACTTCCGCGTATGAACATTCTTATCCTTTCTGATCAGCGACCATACGTAGTCTCCCATCATGGAAGCATCCCAATGGCCCTGGTACCTTTTCTCCATCGTTTGAATATCTTGATGGAATCTTTCGCCATGTTCTTCACTCACATCGCCCAGGTTATCACGAAAAAAGTCTAGATGTGAATGCAGATAGTGTAATTTTAAAGACATACGGCACCCCATTTTGCCATAGCACTTAATCAAGTTTGACACTAACTCCTTATAGTTTGGTGCTTTATGGTTGCCTAGAAACCCCCGAACCACATCACGGAAAGCACACCAAGCCTCTTTTTCGATCGGAGTCATCTTGGCTTCAAGGTTCTTTGAATTCAACAGCGCCTTGACTTGTGGTCCTACAAAGATGCCAGCCTTGACTTTGGCCTCAGAGAGTTTAGGGAACATGATCCGAATCTGTTGGAAAACTTCCCCTCCAAAATCTAACGCAGTTACAAACTGCTTAATTCGACCCAACTCAATATGGAGAGGTGGTAGCAGAACTACGTCAGGCTTCACAAGAGGTTCCCTGAGTACATTGTACTTTCCTGGTTGCAGTCCTTCATGTGGAGGCCACTGAACTTTTTATAGTGCTCAGTTGAAGCCCTGCTATCCCACAGGCAAAGAAAACATGAATATTTAGTAAACCCTCCTTGTAAACCTAGCAGAAAACCAATCATTTTGAAATCACCACACACGTCCTAGTTATATTGTTCATACCTGATTTGAGTGAGCAGTTGTTTGACATTTTCATAGTCCTCTTTCATTTGAACAGAATGTGCAACTGGTACAGATGGATATTTGTTCCCATTGTGGAGTAGAACAGCTTTTAAACTCAGAGTTGAACTGTCAATAAACAGGCGCCACTCTGAGGGTATATGTGTTAACCCAATATCTGTGAATAGACCATTAACCTCGCTGCAATAACAGAGAGAGCCATTGACATCGTAGAACCTTGCAAACTCTTCATGCCGCTTTCGGTATACAGTGCTCTTGCAGTCTTCTTCAAGCAAATTCCACTCTTTGAGTCTGGAGGTCAGAAGCTCAGACCCTGATTTCGTCAGACCCAAATCTCTAATTAAGTCATCCAATTCCCTCTGATTTGGAAAGTGAGGGTTTGTACTGAAAGTTACTGTATATTCTTCATCATGACTGTCCTCACCAGCCGACATCTCAGATGAGCTAGCTGCATCCTCATTTTCAACCTACAAAGCAAAGAAACAAAATATAGGCATAGCTATATATGTAGAAGAGCATCAGCACTAAGAAAAACCGACACATAATGACCCACACTCTGTAAATACAGAAGGCAAAGTAATGGATAGATACCTGTTCTGGTGGACGTGGTATTGGAAGACCTTCGCCATGTGGTACAGGAGCTATGGACGACGCTATGCTTGGATACTGAAGAGTCTGCCTTCCTTTAACTTTCCTGTACTTAGAAACATCTACCATGCAGTAGTAGCAATCGTCGTGGTGGCTCTTTGGTTCTCTCCATATTCTGGGTATCGCAAAGGGCATTGCCTTGCGTACTCCCCGCAGCCACCCTTCAAGTGTGGAGCGGCAGCTTCCACAGATCACATGGGGTGCCCAGGGCTTATCTTGGTCACCCATAGGCATACCAAAATAGAGCCGATACGCGATCCAGAACTTGGTGCCTTTCACAATCTTGTGCGATACTTGCTTGGGGCCTTAATACCCACAAACGTAGCAGAATATATCCGGCGAGTGTTTACAAACTCTAGTTGCCATTCTCTTTATCAAACTGTACTACATTAATCATAACCTGCAGATATAGAAGAAGGGTTATTAAATCTGCAGCAGATTACAGATTCCAGAAAAAAGATGTATTCACAATACTGAAATAATGTTCGCAATAAAAAAGGATCGATAACACTCAAATCGTCAGCACAGAGAAGCACAGAAACACAGTACCTCAGTGCTGGTAACCATCAGACAAACAACCTGCTTTCTTTGTGTGCTCACACTTACTGACTTCTCAGACTCTGCGCTCTTCTTTATATAGCACAGTGGAAGTTTCGGGCAATTTCTAGAGCAAGAAACTCAGCGAACATCCGGATTGTTCTCAACAATTTCTGATTATTCTGATATTGCTGCGCCCATAACAACATTATACTGGTAAAACATGAAAAATGGATTATCTCTGAAACCATTGATGATACACACAAACCAAGGCCAGATTTTGACTCAGCGCCCACAAATGCATATAAAAACAAAAAATTCTATATAAACAGAATCAGTGTTACACAGTGTAATTACATTTTAAATTATACGCCTAAAATTAGTGTTGGCATGTAAACAAACGTTTTGATAATTTAATTCTTACTGATTTAATTTTGAAATCATGGGGCACTTTCGCAGGTTTCGCGTTCATGATATCGTAAAGCGTTTCATTTCATAAGAGAATAGACTGTTTTTTGATAAAAAATGTCCATTTCTTGAACTTCTTTGTGACTGCCCTAAATCTAATGACATTCATATAAATAAATATGTCCCAGAATTTATAATAGAGAAAAATTTATTCGAAGCCGCGCGCTGCGCCACTTTCAGACTCTCACTTTTTATTTTTAATTTCAAGCGCGTAGCTAGACTTCTAAATTTGGAGGGGCAAGAAAATTATCGTAGAGGGCAATACTGACGTTGTAGTATGAATATTGTAAATATAATAAATATAACGAACTTGTAGTTATACAGTATATTATAATTTATTATTACATTTAGTTTTAAAAATATCTTTCTTTTACAATTATTTAATTTTTAGTTTTTTAAATTTTTAGTTACGTACGCAGAAATCTGGAGAGTTTTGACCACAGCGAGATTTTCTGAAATTCTGCTTACGCTACTGTGGCTCACACAATAATAATTGTGGTTGCGCAATAGTTCACGACTCGAGATTAACTATCATACATTTAGCTCTCGCAATAGTTCACGCCTCGAGATTAACTATCATACATTTAGCTCTCGCATTAGTTGGAAAATGCATAATTTTTATTTCAAAAGTCACGACAACAACGTTGATTGAAATTTCTAAAATATATGTTGTATTAAATATACCATTTTAAGATGCAAGATACGGATAAATTTGTAGCAAAGATACAAGATACTTTTATATTTTTGCTCAAGATATAAATACAAGCAGTGCCGACGAGAGCTGCCCTGGGCCCGGGGAAAGGATTCGTATATGGGTCCCCCCTGTTTACTCAGTATTTTATTATGATTGTTTTTTGTGTACATAACAAGCAAACTGATTATATTTCCAAGTCACTATTCAAAACATACAGTATGAATAAACAACTCAGAAGAAAATGACTATTTTATTTTTCGAATCAATTATATTAATTCTATCACCATACAACTTACAAATGCAGTACCAGTCCATGCAGGCAAGACAATTGTTTACTGCAAGATTTCCATAGTTAGAAGTGTACTTTCTTTGCCTTCTCTCTAGCAAAGTGGTAAATGATTCTGATGAAATTTAAAGTACGGGCTAACTGGCTTTCAGTTACAATGGTTCCCAGATCTGTCAGTCGGTCTTGGGCATTGGTGGACTGCCGATAATACTTTATCTGTTTCAGTATGACTATGATAATCTCTATAAAATGTATGTTCATTAATTATATTTCCTCTCTGTTATTTAATCAATTGCTTTATTAATTTTTTTAGATTTTATCCCCTTTCTTTCCGGGCCCCTGAGAGTTTCCGGGACGCGGGGATTTAACTCGGCTTCCCCGCCCTGTTGGCGGCCCTGGATACAAGATAGTTTGTATCAAGATACAGTATCATCGAACTGCCCATCTCTGCATCAGATCAAAAAGAAATTGTAACCAATTGTAAATAATTTTGGATTTTTTTTTAAATTTTTAGTGTATAGTATTTTCCATATTTTTTTTTATATTCAGCGAACTTTTTTCCGTTACTATACGTAAACATGTAAACAGTTACATTCAATGTAAATACGTTTTACAAAAAGTAACCCAAATACTTCAAAGTTCCTCTATTTCTGGAATAAAAATTGTGATAATTACACCAAAAAATTTCTATCCTTTTCCTAGATCTATTCCTGTGTTTTTCCTCTTTATTCCTGTCAATTCCTGGCTACATTTAGATTCCAGTTATCATTTATTACTTACTGAAAGCAATTTAAATGCTTCCCATGTGTGTAAACTCGTTTTAATGAAGATGAAAGAGGAAATAGGAAAAAGGAACAAGATGGAAGCCATAAAGCAAAATTAATTAAATATATGAGCCAAAAACTATAGAATTAGAACCAGGAGTCATATTTCATCTCTCTCAGGCTGACATGAAAGTGTTCAGCCAAAAACCGGATAAAGATTAGAAAAAAACATATCAATACGTCATTGTTCCTATTTTACTTATATATATATATATATATATATATATATATATATATATATATATATATATATATATAATATATGGTGATTCTTATTCATTTGACGATTACAAATTAATAGAAAATGTAAAAATATGTTTCAAGAACATGAATCATTTATTAAAATTTCGATCAAAATTTGGAAATTTAGACTTTATGTCAAAACGTGTTCAGTATGTTCTCTTCTTTGTGCAATCACCTGTCACAACCGAATGATGCAAATACGCAGCACAGCTCCCCACCCAGATGGAATACACTTCATTGAAGGTACCATCAATTCTGAATTTTATCTTGAGTTGCTAAGATATAACTTTATCAATTTCCACAAAGGTTATGGTGTCAAAATTAAAGAAATTTGGTTCCAACAAGATGGAGCAAACCCTCACACAGCGGATGCTGTGTGGACTAACTTGTACGAGACGTTTGGAAACAGAGTGCTGCGAAACAGATTCCTTGAAATCTATGGCGGAAGTTTGGCTTGCCACCCAGATCTCCTGATTTAAACCCTCGCTATTATTTCCTTTGGGGGTACTTAAAAGAGAGTCTTCGAATCGAACCCACACACACTGAAAAGTTTGAGAGCAGCAAAGGGACTGTTCTGGCCAATTTCATCTGGTTATATGGGATTGCACGAAGAAGAGGATATTGTGGAAAATTTGGGAGTACCGAAATGGAAGACCCACCTAATCTTGGATAAGCCATATTGACATTAAAATAAATAATAACAATAAAAAGTAACTCAGAAGAACATGAACTCTTGCTGAGAAAAATTAAAAAGACCAACGAAAAAACAAATATGGGATGAAAAGAAAAAGATCCCATAGCTAGAAATAGCAACACGGTTTTGTGAAGAAGAAGAAAAAGATCGGCATAAGCTGAATAAGCAGAATAATAAGGGGGACGAAAAAGAAAAAGGCAAGACGAAAGAAGCCGGAATAAAAATGTTTATTATGGGTGTCAAGAAATAAAACTTTTATTAAAACTTCAAGGTAAGAAGTTCATAAATTTCCCTTCGGTTATTAAATTTAGGTTAAATAAGCTGACATTTCAGCTGTAATTGTTTAACAAAAGAGTATGGAAGTCCTGTTTATGGGCAAATAATTAGGCTGGTTCATCTTTGGCCTAGGTCTTCCATCTCCAACGTAGCCTAGGTTGTGTTTAGGCTACTCTGGTTGGAGCAGGACCTATTTTTTCCATAGATATAGTGAACATGTTTTGGCATCAAGAGTAAATTTCCTAAGTTTGATAAAAATTTGAATTAATAATAATTTGTCCTTGGAACACATTTTTAATATTTTATATACAATTTAATGGTCAGATGAATAAATTACCACCCGATATATATATATATATACACTGTGTGTATATATATATATATATATATATGTTACTTACTTTATGTTACTTTTTGTGAGTTCGAACGACGGTTCAGGATCGACCTGCGGTCGACCCTTCTGCAGTGTCCTGCCTCATTTGCGGGATTTGGTGAAGGAGGGAATTGATGTCTGAGCTCCTCTTGCCCTCGTAGCCAGCCGGTCAGGGACTTTGCACAGGAATCTGTCCAGCTGGTTCTTGAAGTTATTCAGGTCGGTGTGCTGGAGATTCCTCACTTCATTTGGAAGAACATTGAAAAGCTTTGGGCCTCGTATTCTGAGGGTATTTTCCATCTTCGTTTTCATGGCCCCCTGTCCCACAGGGGTGTCCTAAAATGATGTCCTAAAATTACCTAATAAATTTTTATATGAATGCAATATCTTAACAAAAATTGTGCGATATTTACCAATTTTATTTCAAATACAGTACAGCAGCAATAAAAACAACAACAATAATTGATTATTTTAGATGTTCAAAGTGCCTTCCTTCAACTTGAACACATTGTTCACAACGTCCGATTACTGATCGACAGAAATATAAAAGTTTACTACTATAGAAGTTTTTCGACATTGAAACAGATCAACCAAGAACAAATCCCGGCACAAACCTATTAATGGACTTCGAGTTCACGGAAGGAGATGTAATTACGGCCTTATCACAGATGCGAGACAATTCAGCGCCAGGGCCAGACACATGGAGTGCCACATTTCTGAAGAAATGCAAAGAGAGTATTGCAAAACCGCTATACTTACTAGGAGGAAATCACTCGACACAGGACGAATTCCACTCCCCTTAAAGAACGCTAATATTGCCCCTATTTAAGGTGGTAACAGAGCAATGCCAAAAATTATCGGCCAGTGGCTCTCACCTCACACCTTATAAAGTGTTTTGAACGCATAATTAGAGCCAAAATTACCTACTACTACAAGAAAAAGACTTATACAACCCAAATCAACATGGCTTCAGGGCGGGTAGATCATGCCTGTCACAGCTACTAGACCACCAGGAGAAAATATTAGGAACATTGTGTCGAGGACAAAACATTGATGTAATATAGATTTTGCTAAAGCCTTCGATAAATGTGACCATGGAATCATAGCACAAAACTTAAGGATACAGCAATTACTGGAAACCTAGGAAGGTGGATATTTAATTTCTTGACGCAAAGAACGCAAAGAGTGGTGGTAAACGGAGTTAAATCGGAAGTCTCGGAAGTCGTGAGCTCTGTCCCACAAGGGACAGTATTAGCTCCCTTGCTGTTCATAATAATGATTGCAGATATTGATGCAGATATTAAGGACAGTATTGTATCATGCTTCGCAGATGACACGAAGATATGTAAGGAATATTGAACGAAGATGACATAAGAAAAACTACAAAACGACATTGAAACAGTATTCCAGTGGGCAGAAGACAACAATATGAAGTTCAACGAAGAAAAATTCCAACTCTAAGATATGGTAATAATAAAGAGCTACAGAAAAAAGGGTACAAAACTCCGCAAGCCAAACAGATAACACCAAATCCACAAGTCAGGGATCTTGGAGTAATAATGTCGTCGGATGCAGAATTCAGAGAGCACTATAAAATCAAAATCACAACGGCTAGAAAAATAATGGGAATCATCTGGAGGAGCTTCCGCAGCAGAAAAGCAAACATCATGCTCAAATTATGGAAGAGTCTAGTCCTACCAATAATTGAGTATTGCTCAGTACTCACAAGCCCACACAGAAAAAGAGACATTGCGAGCATTGAAGCTATACAAAGGACTTTTACGTCTAAGATAGAGGAAACGGAAGGTGAAGACTACTGGTCTCGACTACAATCCCTGGAACTCTACTCTCTTGAAAGAAGGCGAGAGCGGTACACAATAATATACATATGGAACATACTTGAGGGCTCTGTCCCTAACCTCAGAAATGAAATAGAAACAAACTGGAATGAGAGAAGAGGCAGATTTTCTACGGTCCCAGCTGCGGTGGGACAAGGAGCCATGAAAACGAGGATGGAAAATACCCTCAGAATACGGGGCCCAAAGCTTTTCAATGTCCTTCCAAAAGAAGTGAGGAATCTCCAGCACACCAACCTGAATAACTTCAAGAACCAGCTGGACAGATTCTTGTGCAAAGTCCCTGACCAGCAATGCGTGGCTGACTACGAGGGCAGGAGGCGATCAGAGAGCAATTCCCTCCTTCACCAAGTCCAGCAAATGAGGCGGGATGCTGCAGAGGGGTCGACCGCGGGTCGATCCTGAACCGTCGTTCAAACTCAACAAAAGTAAACAAAAGTATATATATATATATATATATATATATAACCTTTCATTATACTTCCACTTAAACTGCTGTATAACCAAGATTGTTTTGAGCTTTGATTATTAATACCTTTCAACCTTTCAAATGTTCCGCATGATGATTCCTCATTTTACGGTCAAACTTGTCGCCCCTCCTCTGGAGGGTGAAGTAGAGAGTTGGTTTCTTGTACTCTCCACCTCACATAGCCAGGTACGCCTGGCTCATCGGCGATTGTTCTGAACCAAGCGTCTAATCTTCTTTTGAAGATGTCAACCGGAACAACACTCGTGTTCCTTAGTTCTTTGGGCAGCTAAATAAACAGTCTTGGTTCTCTCACAATAAACCTATTTTCTTTCAGGATTAAAGATGTTCCCTGTCTAGCCTTTAATTTGGGAACACGACACAGTCTTCCTTTTCTACCTTCCATTGTTGTTTGGGGGGTTATAGGGTTCAAAGTAAGATTAGGAGCTAGTTTCTCCATTATTTTCCAAGTGTAAATAATGGTGTATCTCTCTCTTTTCCTTTCCAAGTGAATATAGGCTGCACCCATTGATCTTGGCTGTGAAGCATATTTGAATCCCTTCTAGCTGTCTAATGTCTTTTTTTTTATATGGGGATGTTAGGACCGAGTAGTATTCCAACTTGGGTATGATCAGTGTTTTCAATAGAGGAATCATTATATTCCTATCCCTTCGTTTAAAGGTTCTCAGTATCTGCCCAGTTATTCTCTTTGCTCTCTTTACTGCTATCTTATTTTGCGTTTCAAATTTCGCATCATCATCAGTACAACTCCTAAATCTTTTGCTTTAGAATTTCTCTGAATTTCCTGTCCATTTGGGTATAGTATTCTATGGATTTTAGGTCCTCCCTTTTTCCGTGCCGTAACAGTTGAAATTTCTGTGTTAAACTTCATATTGTTGTCTCCCATCCATTTGTAGATTCTGTTCATGTCTGTTTGTAGAGATCCTATATCCTCTGGGTTTCTTATTTTTTTTACTGATTTTTGTATCATCAGCAAACGATGTTAATGTGCTGTCTCTGGTAACGTCCTCATCTATGTCAATTAGTATGATTATGAAGAGTAGTGGAGATAATACTACTCCTTGTGGCACTGAGCTGAGGACCTCTAATTCTGATGAAGATATTCCTTGAACTGTAACGACTTGCCACCACTCACTAAGGAAATTACATATCCATTTCCCTACTTTTCCTTTTATTCCCATATATTTCAGTTTTTGTATTATGATTCCATGATCACACTTGTCGAACGCTTTGGCAAAATCTGTGTATATTACATCATAGTTTTCATTACTTTCAAGTGCATCAATAATGTTGTTGTAGTGTTCCATTAGATGTGATAGGCATGATCTGCTTGACCGAAGTCCATGTTGGTTATCATTTAATTTTTTCTGAGTTTCCAAAAAGTTAGATTTTTTCTCCAACTATTCTTTCAAATATTTTAGTGAGATGAGATGTAAGCGACACTGGCCTATAGTTTTTGGCCTCGGATCGATCTTCTCCTTTATATATTGGGACTATGCTCACTCTCTTCAGGATGCCCGGTATTTTTCCCGTGTCTAGTGATCGTCTCTATATCCAACAGAGGGGCTCAGCGATTGCATTCTTGCAGTTTTTGATCAGTGTGGCATTCCATTTATCCGGTCCTGCCGCTGAGTGTGTTTTTAGTTTCCCTATAGCGTGTGTAATATCATCTGTCGTAAAGTCGAGGTCCGTTATACTTTCCCCTTGTAGGTCTTCTTCAATGAACGCGTTTCTATCGCATATCAGTTTGTCACTTTTTGGGATACTAAAAGATGATTCATACTGAGCTCTTAATATTTCAGATACTTCTGTTAGATCATCAGATAAAGCATTGTCTTCATTTTTCAAAGGTCCGATAGTCGTGTGATTTTTCGACTTCCTTTTTGCAAAATTATAGAAGTACAGGGTGTCCGAGAATTATCTGTACAATGTTTGGCTGTTATTAAAAGTCAACCATGAAGTGTAGAAATTCCAGTTTATCCCATTTTACAGAGAATCTCATTAAGTTTTTTCTGATACCAAGTTTTGACAAGTTTTTTAGAAATTCCATTGTGTCCGAACATTATCTGTACAATTTCATCTTTTAATAAAATTCTTGATAACACACGTAAAATTCTTAAACAAGATTATTTAGAATCTGTATTTTCAAAAGTTTCCTTTATTAAAGTAACATTGTTACAAACATTCGATATGTGCACCATTAGTGATTCGCAAAACATCCAATCGATACTTCAAATGTTGCCATGTACGCTGCAGCATATCCACATCAATTCGCTCAATAGCAGCTGTGATTCTTGCTTTTAAGTCATCAATGTCTGTCACCCGCGTACATTTCTAAAAAACTTGTCAAAACGTGGTATCAGAAAAAACTTAATGAGATTCTCTGTAAAATGGAACAAACTGGAATTTCTACACTTCATGGTTGACTTTTCATAACAGCCAAAAATTGTACAGATAATTCTCGGACATCCTGTACTTTGAATTAACCTTTATCGCTTCTATAGCGTCGTCTTCTTCTTTTCTGTATGCTTCTCAGTTAGTTCCTGTATGACGTGACGCAGTTTATCATTTAATATTTTTCTGATGTTGTTGTCTTTGCAGTTACTTAATTTTGCAGTCACTCTTTCTATTTCGGAACAATGACCTCTTGTCTCTCGAACCTGCTTCTCTTTCCTCTTTGTTGCATTTTTGTGACAAGTCTTTCCACAATTCCCAGCGTCTTCTCCTCTGAGGTCATTAGCATCTCTTCCATTGTTTTGAAAATTTCGAATTTGCTTCTTTCTATTGTTCGTGTTCTTTCCTGTCGCTTTCATTTTGGTTGTTTCAATAATGTTATGATCCGATATTATAGTTGGGGATATTTTTATGTTATCAATTGGGTTGCTGTTGTTTGTGAATACCAAATCTAGGTAGTTATTTTTTCTTGTGTTTTCTGTTATTTCTTGTGTTAACATAAATTCATCGGCTTGAGCTAGTAGTATTTTTACCTGCTTCTGGTCTTCCCGTGTGTCCCCCTTGTCCTGGTGTATACATATATTTTTTCCTATCCTTTTATATTTCATGAATGGAAAATTAAAATCACCACAGAGAAAAATATTTGGGGTTGGGGAATGTAGATCTTTTACCCAGTTTCTGACTTCTGTAATGGAATCTGAGAATTTTCAAGATGGCGTGTTCGGGGGTCTGTACATTACAATTAGTACCATATTTAATTTTTCAACTTTTGCTGCTACACATTCTACATAGCTGTTTGAAGTACTTATAGTTATTTCTGCAATATGTCTTTCGAGTGTGTAAATAGCACATCTTCCTTTAGATGGGTTTCCGTGAGGCATGCAAAGTCTGCTCCGGTTTCTTGCAGGAGTCCTTTCAAGTATAAAACTTTGTCTGAAGAATGGTGTGAGTTAAGGCCCTGAATGTTGGCTAGGATTATTTTTATTTTTCTCTATCGTTTTTACATACATGTGGTTCCGACTCGTTTTCCAATGGTGGTGCCAGTTTCGTTGCCTTGTGATCCTCCGAGAATTTGCCTCTCTTTATCTTTGCCACTACCTGTTGTCCCGATAATGCATGAAGTGTCTTTGTGCGTGCCTTCTGTCCGGCTCTCGGATTCCTATATTTGTCAGCTGACTTTGTATTTGCTGGATGGTATTTAGCAGCTGAATTGTGTTGGCTACGTTTAAAAAATTGGTAGCCTTCTTTGATGCTCGTTTTTCCTGTTCACCTGTTTCGTTCCTTTGAGGGTGATGATAACGACATTTTTGTCCGTTTTGCACCTTCCATATCTTGCATAGGTGTTGCAGACAGTAAGATGAACTTGCACTTTTTTCAAATTTGGAATATCCTCTAGTATAATGTGAGTTACATTACGTGGGATGTGCATAGATGCATTGCCCATCCCGATATTTACAGGGCCGTTTTGCATAGTATTTACAGACAGTATTTTCTACGCTTCTATTTCTTGTCATCTGATTATTTTGTGTTTTTAATTTTGGTATTATCATTATTTTTATTATTTTCATTATAATTATCATTGTTTTTACTATTATCATTGTTATTTCATACGTTTTCAGTTTTTGTCGGTTGTTTATATCCTACGTTTTTAGTTTTTATCTTTTTATCATTTTCCTCGTTGGGCAGTTTTACTACATCGCAAATTTTACTTATTTTTCTTTCTTTTATGTCTTCATTCCGTGCTATATTGTTATTTGTTCCTCTCTCATCCATCCTGTTTTACAGTGGGACATTTCGGGACTCTTGTTTCCCCATTATTCCCTGCTTTTCTGTAACACTTGAATTCGCTTTCTCCATTTCTTTAAACACCACAAAAAGAGTTTACAGTCTATGTACATGCGTCCCACAGAAATCTGACCCCCCGCGATCTGTTTAGCGTTCGAGACAAGGGATATTTTCCTATCATCCCAATTCATGCAGATTAGTCGTGCAGTTTTTGACAGAAATTACACCTGATTGCTGCATTTTCATTTGTTTCCAAATTACACAAATTGCAGATTAAGTGAGAATTCGGACCGATGGTCATGCTATTCATTAATTACCGTAAAAAGAAATACACACAAATTTTTTCTTTTCTTTCTTTTTCTTTTCTTATATACTTACTTTATGTGAGTTCGAACGACGGTTCAGGATCGACCTACGGTCGACCCCTCTGCAGCATCCCGCCTCATTTTCGGGATTTGGCGAAGGAGGGAATTGCTGTCTGATCTCCTCCTGCCCTCGTAGCCAAGCCACGCATGACTGGTCAGGGACTTTGCACAAGAATCTGTCCAGCTGGTTCTTGAAGTTATTCAGGTCGGTATACTGGAGATTCCTTACTTCTTTTGGTAGGGCATTGAAAAGCTTTGGGCCTCGTATTCTGAGGGTATTTTCCATCCTCGTTTTCATGGCCCCTTGTCCCACTGCAGCTGGGACCGTACAAAATCTGCCTCTTCTCTCATTCCAGTTTGTTTCTATTTCATTTCTAAGGTTAGGGAAAGAGCCCTCAAGTATTTTCCATATGTATATTATTGTGTACTGCTCGCGTCTTCTTTCGAGAGAGAAGAGTTTCAGTGATTGTAGTCGAGACCAGTAGTCTTCACCTTCCGTTTCCTCTATCTTAGATGTAAAAGTCCTTTGTATAGCTTCAATGTTCGCAATGTCTTGTTTTCTGTATGGGCTTGTGAGTACTGAGCAATACTCAGTTATTGGTAGGACTAGACTTTCCCACAATTTGGGCATGATGTTTGCTTTTCTGCTGCGGAAGCTCCTCCAGATGATTCCTATTATTTTTCTAGCCGTTGTAATTTTGATTTTATAGTGCTCTCTGAAATCTGCATCCAACGACATTATTACTCCAAGATCCCTGACTTGTGGATTTGCTGTTATCTGTTTGGCTTGCAGAGTTTTGTACCGTTTTTTCTGTAACTCCTTGTTATTACCATATCTTAGAAGTTGAAACTTTACTTCGTTGAACTTCATATTGTTGTCTTCTGCCCACTGGAATAATGTTTCAGTGTCGTTTTGTAATCTTTCTATGTCACCTTCGTTCACTATTTCCTTGCATATCTTTGTGTCATCTGCGAAACATGATACAGTACTCAGAGAACTGTCATTGATATCTGCAATCATCATTATGAACAGCAAGGGAGCTAGTACTGTCCCTTGTGGGACAGAGCTCTCTATGGGGCTCCAATAAACCTTAGCCCCCCCGCCCATGGCCTAAACCAGTGGTGGCCAACCATTTTTTGATGCGTGCCATTTTTAGGTTAGGTTTAATTCGGATGCGCCAAAAAAAAATTTGTGAAAAAATTACTAATAAAATATAATATAATATTTACCTTAAATAGAAATATAATGTGAAAAATATTTACCTTAATGAGATTACATCTTAACTGCTTAACTGCTTAACTACATCTTAACTGCTTAAATCTTTGATTTTTAATATTTAGTGTTAGAAGTGAAAATTTAGCACAATTCATACTAGATCTCGATGCGCCACTTCAAAGTACTTGATGCGCAACCTTTGGCGCAATGCGCCGCGGTTGGCCACCACTGGCCTAAACCATTAGAGGTACAGTAAAACTAAACATACCTTACAAAAGAGAATTTAATCCTGCATTTAATGAGAAACAATTAAAACTTGGTGTTCCCGCCATTGGCTTCCAAGACAGCCTGAATTCGCTTTGGGTAGCTTGCCAAAAGTGACGTCAATAGATCTTACTCGTTACGCAAATTAGCTAAAAGAGTTTCAATGTGTTGCGTCATTGTATCCTTCGAAAATCGATTTGCTGCAGGTTCTTGAAACAAGAGACATTCAACCTTGTCCTTTATAACTGATCCAATGTGTTCACAGACGTTCAGGTCAGGAGAATGTCTTGGCCATTCTTCATTTCCAAAGAAATCGATCTCATGGTTCCGCAACAACTGTTGAGTGGCTAATGCCTTAAAGCAGGGGGCTTTATCTTGCAGAAGTGTGACCTGATCGATATCCATAACATTGTTTGGGTTTCTTAGAAAAGGAATGACATGCTGGGATAGAATAATATCACGAAAATACTGTCCATCCCAACTCTGACCATTTGGCTTCAGCACCCACATGAGCTTCTTTGCAGTGAACAAAACAAACACACGAACACAGTCTGGACTTTTTAATAATTCGCGATAATGTTCATTGTCATCGATTTCATCTGGTGTTGTGGCCCACACTCGATCACTTTGGTAGTTAGGCCGACGTGTTACGTAAACAAAAAATTCATCGGAGACAGCTAAATGCATGAAATCATCCACATCCCAATCTTCAAGATAATGGGCAAACAACATTCTGTCATCGATGTTAAGTTGAGTTTTTCTTGGCTTTGGAAGTTCATGCCAAGGCTTTAAACCTTGCCTATGACGTTACAGTCGAATGATCTCACCACTAACGATCTTTCCTCTCAACACTTCGATCTCTCTAGAAAGTTTAGCACAGCTGTTTTTCCGCTTACGCGTACCGCTTTCAATGATGTCCTTTGGCGAATCGAGAGAAAGAAATACAATGACATCAGAGGGAAGTTTAGAAGGAGATTTCATAAGCCGGGGCCAATAGACAAGACAATACGAAAATTGGTGAACAAATTTAAACGAACGGGATCTGTAAATGATGAAGCAAGATCAGGACGACCGTGTATGTCAGATCTTACCGTGAATGCAGTACGCAGAATTATCACTGAGGAGCCACGTACGTCCGTTCGTGCTGCATCACACAGACTCGGCCTCCCGACGTCATCTGTGCACAAAATTCTGAAAGTTAATTTGCAGAAGAAAAGCTATCATTTGCAGGTTTTACATGATTTACATGAGGAAGATTTCCCTCGACGAAGTGCTGTGTGTGCTGATCTCGTGGAACAAATCTGGAGTGATAATTTAATGGACAACATTCTCTTTAGTGATGAAGCCACTTTCCATACGTGTGGAAAAGTAAATCGCCATAACTGTCGAATTTGGGCAGATGAAAGACCGAATGATTTCGTCCAAAATTGGGAAAGAGACTCACCAAAAGTTAATGTCTGGATGGGTTTAACAAAATCTAAGGTTTATGGTCCTTTTTTCTTTGCTGAAGCTACAGTTACGGGGCTTATTTATCTGGACATGTTGCAGCAATTCCTTGAACCTCAGCTGATTGGGGATAGGATTGTTAGTACCGTCGTCTATCAACATGATGGTGCTCCTTGTCACTATGCCAAAATTGTTCAGGATTATCTAAATGGACGTTTTCCAAATCGCTGGATCGGACGCGGAAGCAACAGACCTTGGCCAGCGAGATCATCAGATTTAACCCCTTTAAATTTCTTTGCATGGGGCTTTATCAAATCGCACGTCTATCAGACGAAGATTACGAGTCTTGAAAACTTACGTACACGTATACGTATACGAACTGCTGCAGATAACATAACCCCGCAAATGCTCCAGAATGTGTTTAGAAATGCTGCGGAACGATTTGAGCTGTGCAGGGATACTGATGGGCGTGACGTCGAATCCTACTCTTAATTATTTAATAAATGTTACCACTTTATCATTTTATGATTGAATTCCATATAATTTCCAAGTGCTTCACAAAAATAGATCCTGACTTTATGTACACCCTGTATTATCACTTTATCAGCTAGAGTAATTTTAATACCTGCAATAAATAAAGAATTTTATATATTTTTATAATCACTAAAAACTATTTCGATATAAGTAAACATGTAAGCTGCAAATGGGGGGGGGGGCTAAGGTTTTTTGGAACCCCTTACTTCCGAGACCCGATTTGTCTTTGTGTTCTTTGCGTCAAGAAGTTAAATATCCATCTTACTACCTTTCCAGTAATTCCTGAATTCTTAAGTTTGTGTGCTATAATTCCATGGTCACCTTTATCAAAGACTTTAGCAAAGTCAGTATATTTATTATCTATGTTTTGTCCTCGATACAGTGTTTCCAATATATTATATATATATATATATATATATATATATATATATATATATATATATATATATATAAATATTATATATATATATATATATATATATATATATATATATATATATATATATATTGTCCACATCATATATAGCATATATACAGTATACTGTCCAGCAAAATTATTAAAGGAATATTCACAATATATGCATGAACTAAATTCCTAATATTTAGAAAAGAGTTTAAAAATTCATCTTGGAGTCATCTGCATGATGGTTATGTATGCATGGGACTGTGGAGACTGTGTGCGAATATCCGAAAGTAATGGAGAGCATCCGGAAGTGAAAGAGTAAAATAAGATATAGTAAAAGAAAATAAAAAGGTGCTGAACAATGAATAGATAAATCAGTACAAAGAGAGAGAGAGAGAGAGAGAGAGAGAGAGAGATTGTGAATATAAAAGACAAGAGTAATGTATATTCTGTCCATACAATATATAGACCACCTTATACTAATATCAATAACTTTTTAATTCACTTAGATAACATGTTATGCAACTTTCATAAATCTAATGCCATAGTTGCGGGTGACTTCAACATCAATTTGCAATCTGAAGCAATCTCTCATAAATTTTTAAACTCAATAAATTCTTTCTATCTTAGTCATTCTATTACCAAACCCACTCGAGTCTGCAGCTATGGCAATCGAATAACAGAATCTACGATTGATAATATATTTGTAAATAGCAATGCCCTCGTAAATTCTGGAATTATAACCACTAACATCAGTGATCATTTTCCTACTTACGCTATATTCAATAACATTGTTCAGGTTGCGGACAAAACAACTATTGATTACAGAATATTCTCAGAGGTTAACAAAAGAAAATTTATTGGGGCTGTAGAAAATACTCGACTTGACTGTGACGAACCTTTAAATGACCCAGATCATATGTTTCAGTTCTTTTATGACACCTTATTCCATATTTTTAATATTTGCTTTCCTTTAAGGAGAAAAACAGTTTCGCCCAAAAGTGTCTCAAATCCATGGATCACGCCAGGAATTATCATTTCAATGAAGAACAGAGATAAATTATTCAAATTGCAATTACAGAGCAAAATTCCTAAATACAATATACTCAATACAGAAACAAATTAACTAAAATAATCAAAATTGCAAAATATAACTATTATAACAATCAATTTTCCAAATATAAAGGAGACATGAAAAACACTTGGATAACCATAAACAATCTTCTCGGAAAACAAATTAAGAAAAATTCAGTAGAGAAATTAAATGTTGATAATAAAGAAATTACTGATGATACTGCTATTGCAGACTCTTTAAATGCACATTTTACTTCAATAGCGGTTAGCTTCGCTCACAATTAATAAATAATGATCACTCACCTCTAGAATATACATATGCCACCCAGCCCACTAAATTAATTTTCTTTTGTTCCTACTACCTCTACTGAGGTCCAGAATATTATTGGTAAATTAAAAAATACAAAAAATAACATTCATAACATTCCTGTACCTATATTGAAACTTGTTAAAGATAAGATATCTGTAACTTTGGCTAAAATTATCAATCAAAGTATTTCCAAAGCAATATTCCCATCAATGCTAAAAACTGGTTGTATAACACCCCTTTTTAAAGGGGGTGATCCTACACTAGCAACAAATTACAGGCCGGTGTGTTCATTATCTGTGTTCAGCAAAGTTTTTGAAAAAATTGTAAAAAGTAGAATGCAGCGATATTTAGAATCCTACAATTTATTATCTCCAAATCAATATGGCTTCCGTAATAATAAAACAACAGAAATGGCTATTTTAAATCTTATGGAAAATGTAAATATAGCTAAGGAGAACAAAGAAATAATTATATCAATATTTATGGATTTGAGTAGCCGTTTGATGTAATAGACCATAATATTCTACGTAATAAATTATATTGTTACGGCTTTAGAGGAGCAATCAGTGATTGGTTTAAAAGTTATTTGTCCAATAGATATCATTTTGTATCAGTAAATAAGGTTTGCTCAACTAAAGCGCTTGTCAAACATGGTGTGCCACAGGGCTCAGTTCTGGGTCCACTGTTATTTTTATTATATATAAATGACCTTCCACGTTCATCTGATATACTGAACTTCATAATGTTTGCAGATGATACAACTGTCTCTTTTTCTTGCAAAGATGTTAATACAGCTAAGAATATATTTCATTCAGAATTCATCAGTGTAATGAAATGATTGACCACCAATAAACTCTTCCTAAATACCAGTAAAACAAATTTCATGATTTTTACTAATAAAAGAAATGTATATCTTGATGAACTTAATATTACTGAAATCGCCATAAAAGAGTGTACTGTAACAAAATTTCTTGGTGTAATGCTAGATAAGAAATTGCAATGGAGTGATCATGTAAATTATATCGCGAAAAAGATTTCAAGGAGCGTTGCTATAATGTTTAAACATAGAAATGTAGTCCCTAAACAAGTTTTATTGACTCTTTATCATACTCTTGTTCTTCCTTATATAACATACTGCACCCTTGTTTGGGGAAACTCCGCTAACAACGCATTAAATGGTATCTTTGTCATCCAAAAACGAGCAATAAGGTTATTATCTGATGCTGATTTCCTTGATCACTCTAGTTCATTATTTAAAGAGCTAAACCTACTAAAGCTCAACGATATAACCAAACTGGCACATTTTATTTTTATTTAGAAGTGTAGGAACAAAATCATTAATTTGCAATGGGTAAATAGATATTTTGTAACTCATCAAGAAATCCACTCGTATCAGACCAGAAATAGATCAAAGCTTGTTATACCTCAATTTAGATTGTGTTCATCCCAAAAACTACCCATTTTCATTGGACTGAAACTATGGAATGACTTGCATGCCGATATAAAAAATATTGTGAATGTAAATTTGTTTAAAACCAAGTTGAAATCCCGATTAATAATGGCATACAAACAAAAATCTAGGATTAATGTCCACTAATATTGTTTAATATTGCCCATTAATATAGTTTAATATTGTAATGCATGTTTCAACTATTAATAATACTTATTTACTTATTTATTTCTTTATTATTATTAATTAATAACAACTAGCTGCTTATTTTTAATAAGAGCCCAGTAAAGCCTAAAGCTTAAGGGCCAAATTAAATAAAATAAATAGTCGAGCTTCACAATTATTCATGTCATTGTAAATTGAAAAAAACGTATTTATTTTATTATTATTAATAAAGGTTATTCTATTCTATTCTATTCTAAGAGGTTTCAAGGGGACAGCTTTATTCCTATGCCTCATATGACCATGCAACGTCTGCAGACTAAGGAAGGAATTAAGTCGTTCTTCTTCTGTTTCTGAAATTAAGTTGTTGTACGCATTTTGGAAACTGGTACATTGGTTGATTTTATAAATAAGGTATGTCATGGCCAGCTCCAAACGCCGCTTCCCGTTAGACCAGCGAGGGTAAGCGACGTTGGGTCTGGATAATAAGTGGATGGATGACCAACGTACTCCGTTTCAAATGATGCGGTGACCCGTAGAGGGAAGGAATCCCAAATAAAGCTGTAGGTTTCTTCCGTCACCATTGCTTTATATACGAGTATATACTAGAAAATGACAGCTGCGCCTTACGCAGCAAACCTCCGACCAGAGACACAACCTAGGGGAACAATGGAAGGGACGAGTGTGTTGCTAAAACCTTCCCTGATTCTCCATTAATTTGTATACAAAATTTGGTGCAAATTACCCTTGCCGTTTAGTCGTGCCGTAGCCGTTTAGTGGGCCCCTTCACAGTCCCCCCAAGGTGGGGACTGAGATGGGCGCGTGTGTTACTAAAACGTTTCCTGGTTCTTTCTTAATGCGTATATTAATTTGGTACAGATTACTCTAGCCGTTTAGGCGTGTGATATATATATATATATATATATATATATATATATACTCTGCGGGTCCATCCGCGCATGCGCTGAACTACCTGACCTGACCCCCTTTTACACCTCTTGGTCCTCTTTATCCTCCTGTCAAGTTTGGTTGAGATTGGCCCACAGACCTGGAGTCGTTACTGAACAAACAGCCAGACATATATTTTTGTGATTTATATATACAATACTGTATATGCTACAACTGAGAATGGTTCTCTCAGAAACTTTTATGTTACACAGACAGTACATGGAACAAGGAACTCTTCTGGGAAAATTAAATCCACTATAGTCCGAATAAGTAATGGTAAATGGCAAATACTGAAGTTTATCTTTTTCATGATGCTAGTGACTCGTTGCCGACGTTGGGCTTCCATCAATGAAAAGACGAACTTTAGAATTCGTCATTTACCATTATTTATTCGGACTAAAGTGGATTTAATTATCCAAGAAGAGTTCCTTTTTTCATGCACAGTCTGTGTGTAACATATATATATATATATATATATATATATATATATATATATTAGTGATGTAGGTCACATCCGCATCCGCATCCGCGGAACATCCGCACATTTTCTCGCATCCGCATCCGCATCCGCACTTTGGACTGCGGATGTCGTGCGGATGTGGACCGTTGAGATAAAACGTCATTAATAAGCGGAAATTATCAAATTCTACTATATTAATAGAACTAGTTCATTGTGCGCAAAAGTGATGCAAGCGACAAGACGAGAGGCTGTTCTTGTATGAAGTTACTCTCTTGCAACCTACTTAGATCCACGTTACAAAGCTAAGTTATATTCACCTAGTACATTAGAACGAGTTAAATCATCACTTGGCAAAGCAGTTGAAGAGCTTCAATCTCTTGAATCTGTCGCTTCGCCACCCACCAAAGAATAAAAGTTTCAGTGACAGAACCAACACCTTCAACAAGCAAATCTATCACAGAATCTGTCTCTCAGTTTCTTGAGTCAAGCAGCAATGACGAGACCTACGCGATGTCAAAAGATGTAGTAAAAATGATCGAGAGCTATCACCAAGAAAAACGCCTGGCTGCATGTGACAATCCTATTAGTTGGTGGAAAATACGCAGAATATCTATCCATACTTGAGTAAACTTGCAAGGAAACATTTAGCCTGTCCTCCAACAAACGTACCAAGCGAGAGATTATTTAGCAGTGCTGGATTAATATATGATGAAAAGAGAAACAGCTGCAGCAGCAAACAAGTAAGAATTTTGGTTCAAGCAAAAATACCTTCCTATAATTAAGTTTGAACATTAAACGATTGAACATCTTAGTTTACTTTATTTAATTACTCATTTATAAATATGCCTAATAAAACTTTAAAACTTAATATAAATAGTTATCAAGCTAATTAAAGATCTCTTTCTATAAGGGGGAGAGGTTGGGGAAGAGGTCGGTGGGGTGCATTTGAGTTGGGTTGGTTCACGTCCCGCATCCATGGTAACACAATTATGGTTTCTAATTGTGGCTGAAACTCAACAAAATATAACGAATTTATTTGCAGACGAATTCACTAATTGATTTCTATATTAGTTAGATGCTTGATATTATTTTATATGTTCAGAGAAAAGTACAGCAATTATTGTACAATTAATCAATTATACTACATTATAGCTACAGCTCTCTCTATATAATAACTTATTATATACGTTAAACACAACAAATCTCGAATATATCCTAAAAAATAACGAAAATGTAGACATCCGCATCCGCTTCCGCGGATGTTGAAATAAAACATCCTCATCCGCATCCGCGGATGTGAAAAAAATGACATCCGCTACATCACTAATATATATATATATATATAGTGGTGGACCGGATGTCAGTTTTTTAACATCTGCGGATATTTAGTTAATCTATCAATATAATATAGAAGTATGAATATATGACATAATTTTTTTCAAATTTCGTGATATTACTATTAGGCAGGCATGCATAAGAATTAAAATTAATATTAATTTTCATTATGATAAAAATAATAACTTTCTCAAGAGTTTCAGCCACAGAAAATTCAATGACAACAAGTTTTCATTCAATTTTCTGTGTTACCACCTATTTAGATTTTGACGTTTATATATTTGTTTGTTCATTAATAATTAATACTTTACGTGAAATGTTCAGACTGGCCTTATAAGCTACTTTATAAGCTAATTAATTTTAAATTGCATAATTTATAGGGTAATATCCGCATAACATCTGCAGTCAGAAGTGCGGATGCGGATGCGGATATCCGGTCCACCACTAATATATATATATATATATGCATAAAAATTTAGCGTCTCGTAGTTTTTTATTTCCTTCAAAGAATGGGTAAAGTCTCTCATTTGACATCAAATTAAAAGGCTCAAGTAATTGTTCATACTGAAAGAAACTTGAAATTCCAAAACAAAAGTTAAAAGAGAATTTCTGACCCCTGCTTCCCCCCCCCAACCTTTTTTTTTTACATACAATAACAAATAAACAATTTAGCAATGCACTGATATATATATATATATATATATATATATATATATATATACTGTCGCCACAGCACCGAACATGGCGTTCGTTATCTATTACTTTTTTCTCTCTTTGTAAGTCTTATTAACTTCCATTTCACTCGAATGATCCCAAATGGCACGGAAGAAACTACTCCCGCGGGTCAGATTGGACCGTTTCACTATTTTCATCTGAGCTTCACCAATTTTACATGAAATGCCTCTCACTGTTGTTTCATGGACTGTGCCAAGCTTCTTTCTATGTTTGCATTAGAAGTGGTTATAAAACTTTAATTTGTTTTAAAATATAGGTATTCGGTTTGGAATATGATCGGGTCCCTCGTTGAACTACTAAAGTCGTTTTCTTTTCATCCAGGGGTATGTCGCGTCCATTGTCGTAATACGGCTTCCCGTCGATCAGCGATGTTAAGCGAGTAGTATGACCGCAAAATGGTAGAGTGCAAATTGCAATGTAATGTTGATCAAATGTTGCAAAAAAAAAGAAGGAAAAAATTTGGCACCCGGGGGTGGCACCCATTGGGGAGGGGGTATGCAAGAAAGGGGGAGCATGTTTAGCCCCCAAGCTGCATGAAGGAGGGAGGAGATTGGCCCGGAAGAATGACCTCCCCCCAAAAGAAGTTCCTAACCTAGGAAGGTAGCCTAAGAGAGAGAGGAGAGGAGGAGAGATGATGTTTTTGCAGGCATGTCTCGACGCATACTAAAGTTCTTGGCAACCTCAGCTGCCTTAGAAGTCTTAATCAGCCAGTTGGCTTAATCTGGCTTAGAAGGCGTAATTGGCTTAGAAGGCTTAATCTGACTTAGAAGACGTAACCAGAGAGAGAGAGAGAGAGAAGTTCCAACCGTTTATAACCATGGAGCAACATATAATGAGGGTTTCAACATCGCAGCAAACAGGCTTAGAAGGCTTAATCCGCCAGCTGCCTTAGTCTGTCGCCACGGTTTAGATGTTGATTATATAAAGTATATATGAATGTGGGGCGTGTATGCATATACGTTTGTCCGTAACACGGAATAAATAAAGACTTTTAGGAGCATCCCATCAACAACACGTGGCCGAGATGAGGGCTACACTAATCGTCTAAGTATAGACTTTTAGGAGCTCATCCCATCAACAACACGTGGCCGAGATTACGGCTACATCAATCGTCTAAGTATAGACTTTATGACATCCAGTATAGACATTAGGAGCCGACCCATCACTAGCGCGAGGCCGAGATGGGGCTACAACCAATCGTCTAGATCTTAAGACCGCTTAGCAGTAACACAGTATTACATAGCCGTCTTACCTACGGCATTAGTTACCAACACCTGATTGACCAAAGCCGACTTACCTACGGCTTTTACTTACCAGCTCCTGATAGACCGACGAGGTCTCTAAAAACGATCCAATTAATAGACAAAGCTATTAAGCATAAACAAATACATTTATGGGACCAGAGTAGACAGACAAGGTCTCAAAAAAGACAAGACCAATAGTTTATCCTATTGAGCTTCTCGTAGCAGAAAATCACCACGAAACCAATGTGATGTTTGGTAGGCGATCTTTTAAACAAAAAATCGAATATGATAAACCAAATTTAATACAAAAACAAATTTTCAACTTAATATACAAATTTATCTTTAAATTATAACATAAAAAAACATTAATATAAATTTTAAATAAAATAGAAATTAAATTAGGGCTAACTATTTCATTTCTCGTCAATTAGGGAATTATCCAATCAGTGTGTTATTTAAGGCAAATTTTCGCATTAACACACAAATTTATTTTTACACTATAACAAAAAACATTAATATGATTTTTAAACAAAATAGAAATTAAATCAGAGCTGTTTCATTTCTCGTCGCTTTTGGATCATATTAAACCTTACTATTCACGAGCTAAAGTAGATTTTCTTCCGTGCAATTCTCGAATTAAACACTGCCTTGAGGATTTGATTCCTAATACAGTGTATTGTCACAAACACATTTAAAATCGTAGAAGATTGGGCCCTCCTATCCAGCAATAAAGAATTATGAATTGCTTCGATATATATATATATATATATATATATATATATATATATATATATATATATATATATATACAGGGTGGGCCGTAAGTTTCCATACATAGGAAAAATTAAACGTTTGTTTTTATGTTTCAGATACCCTAAGAATATGCGTTTGACGTAAGATCTTGTTTACTGATGAAGCAAATTTTTACGTCAATGGAGAGGTTAATCGGCAAAACATACGTTATTGGAGTAATGCTAACCCTAACTGGCTGAGTCCGACGAAGATGCAAGGTGCCGGTAAAGTGATGGTGTGGGCCGGATATGGGGTGACAGAATTATTGGACCAATTTTTGTCAGTGGAAATCTTAATGCCGAAAGGTATCTTAACATGTTGCAAGAAGAGATTTTCCCATCCCTGCTAAACGAGGAAGGTAACTTCCCAGTTTACTTCCAGCAAGATGGAGCTCCACCTCATTATGGTCTTCACGTGCGTCGGTATTTGGATCAGCAGTTTCCGGATGCTTGGATTGGTCGGCGTGGTCCTGTGGAGTGGCCTCCCAGATCCCCAGATCTCACCCCCCTCGATTTCTATCTTTGGGGGCACTTGAAGGCCATGGTGTATCAGGAAAAGATACGAGACATAAATCATCTAAAGGAACGTATCACCAACGCCATTACAAGCATAACGTCAACTGTGCTAATGCGTGTTCATCAACAGTGGGGAACACGTATTGAAATGTGTTTTCAAAACAATGGCAACCATGTAGAGCATATTATATAAATAAAAATGGTTGTCCATAAAAAAATGTTTATTTTTCTATGTATGGAAACTTACGGCCCACCCTGTATATATATATATTATATATATATATATGTGTGTATATATATATATATATATATATATATATATATATATATATATATATATGGGATGAATTTCACAATTAAACACGTGAAATGAATGAATGCTGCAGACCCACAAGGAAAAAGAAAAACAATTCCAAGGCCTTTCGTGTATTCAGAGCTACACCTCGTCAGGAAATGAAGAGAGAAGGCAAGATGCCCATAAATATATACAACGTAGCGGAAACCAAAACAATTAGCACATACTTAACAAGAGTTAATGAGAGACAAAAGGAATTTTAACAGGATGTTGTCAATTTTATACATTCCCGCACTGTTATCGAAATTGTTTTTAAAATGAATAAATACACATTCTAGAATATTTCTCTATTATATCTCTGTTTTCAACAAGCGCTTTAGAACTATCCCACTTGATGCTATGATTGCATCTATACATATGGTTAAACAAAGCATTGGAATTATTAGCTGTTCTACACGCATATTTATGCTGTTTTACCCTAATATCTAACGTTTACCCGTTTGGCCTATATATATTGAGTTACATTGTGTACATCCAATCAAATACATACAACCAACAACATTATCCGGGCTATTCTTTATTAGGCGTGATTTAACAGTATTATTATACTTAAAAACTACATTAATTCCAATTGCTTTAAATAAAGTCGAAAGATATAGAAAATTAACATGGTAAGGTAGGCTAAGGATATTTTTACTCTCAAATTCCTTTACAATTACATTATTATAATACCTATTCTTGGCTTTCCTAAGACAGTTATCTAAAAATGAAATAGGATAACATAATTTAGTAACAATATTCATGATATTGCATAACTCGGAATCTAAAAATTCAGGAGTGACAACTCTCAATGCTCTAAGAAACATAGCAGAGAAAATAGAGGATTTAATCGAAGGATGATGGTCAGAATAAAAATGCGCAATAAGAGTTATTATTAGTAGGCTTGCGATAGACTTCAAATTTGAACTGATTAGAGCATCTCCAAATTAATTTTTAGATCCAGAAAAGATAGGTTTCCATCATTTTCTTTTTCAACTGTGAACTTAATAGATGGGACTAAATTGTTGAGCCTACGAAGAAATAAGTCAACATCCAAATTATTAGGCCAAAGGCATAAAATATCATCTATATACCTGTACCAAACAAGGTTAAAATTAACAATCGTAGGCAAAATTCTACTTTCAAAAAATTCCATATATAAATTAGCTAGTACAAGTGAAAGGGGCTTTCCCATCGCCAATCCAAACGACATAGCATAAAACTTATTTTCAAACTGAAATTTACAATCTTTGACACAAAACTTAATTAATTCAATAAGAGTGTTGTGTTGAACAGGGAAAGAATATTCAGAGATCCTGCTTCACAGGGACTTTTGTGAATAACGGGCATATATCAAAGCTTGCCAATTTGAAATTAGGGTAATTAGGAAACTTCAGTTTGTCAATAAGATCCATGCTATTTACAATATGTGACTCAAAAATAGAGCCAACTAACAGAAAATTAAGAAAAATATAAAAAAATAACTATAATGGTCTTCGCAGCAGGTTCTTAGTATCAATCCGTCACTACCATATGTGTACGGCTTAGTAAAAACACAACGTTAATAATTTCATAAGGCCTATTGTTAGCTCAGTGGGCTCCGTAACCTATAAGCTATCTAAATGGTTCGTTAGTTTATTAACGCCGTTAGTTGGCTCTATTTTTTAGTGGGAAATGGCTTATCGATTGTCACACAAAGAACTTGTTAACAGTTTCGATCTGAATAACAGTAACTGATTATCAAAATCACATAAGAATAATCCACGGTTATACTAGCATAAACATATTTATATATACTTATAAATTCATTCAATATTATACTAATGTTTGTGAAGTGACGTTGATGGGCCAATAGGGCATATCATACTCTGGGTTCAGGGTTGAAATTTTAGAAAAACAAAGTGGCTAATATGTATTCTTATGTAAAAATTAATTCTAAGATGGGTTTATTATTTGCAACTTTTCCGAAAAATCTCATTTTCATGGTCAAAATCGCGATTTTCTGATTTGAAGGCTGCCTAACGCAGCCTCAGGGCACCCAAACCAAAGCGCGCAGTGTTCTGCATATGCTTTAGTCTAAAAGCTGCTTTTCTGACCTCATCCTTGCTTTCTTGTGTGTTTCAACACCTCTGGGTGCTGAAAATTTTTTTAGATTTCACGTAAAACTTAAGAATTTTAAGTTTTTCTTCAAAAAATAGACGCGGCTCACCAGCTCTACTCTGATCGAGTAGCGGGAGACTTGCCACCTCCACGTGTAAGTTTACACGCCTGTTCTTCCTGGATCCCTGAAAAGCGTGGCCTCATAAGATCTTATATTATGATCTTATGAGGACTTTCAGCTCTTATGAGCATTAACGATGGCTTCAGCCTCTTCATCAGCCACTCGAACCTGAAAAGCTCTTAAGTATGTCCTGCTTCGATCTGAACACTGGGAGCATTTCTCGATGGTCTATCCTGGCTCTCACCCACCAATCTCTCCTCTCGTGACCGTACAGCTTGGGAAGCAGTTGAGACTTCCTGTACAGCTCTCTCGCAGGACTGAGTATGAACAGAGAAAGCGTCCACTTTGAGTGGAGTTTTCCTGAGATCCTCGAGCTCAGTCAAAGTCATCTTGCAGGTGAAAATAGGCTCGTAAATATTCTCTGATTCCCAGTTGATGAGATCCTCAGGTGAAGTGGCTTGCAGATTGACTTTTTGGATTTTTATGGGGCCTCACTGTCGTATCACCAAAGTCTCTTCCTTCTCTGATCTTCTCTACCTGGCTCACAGCAAATGCTCTCTGATGCTCATCCTCACTGCACAGGAATGAAGCCAGGATGTTCTCAGGATGTGCGTGGTAAGCTCGTCTTATCACTGCAGCAGAGATGATGTTCCTGACCTCGGTAGTCTGGTTCCTCAGCAGCCTCAGGCTTGAAAAAACGTGTGCAGGACCAAATTTGAGGTGGTGCTTCACTTTGATGTCGAAGTACATTTTGAAGTAGAAGTTAAGGCAGAACTTCACGAGGACCTCGAGCCTCCTCAACACCTCCCCCTTCAGTCCGTGCTCCCTCATCCACAACAGCAAGATGGCCTGTGCAGTAGTGAGCCACCTGGATTGGTTCAGAGGTCCGCACTTGAGACCAGCCAAATGTGGACTGAGACTTCCAGACTTGATTGCTTTGATCAGAAGATAGCAGTTGTGCTGGTCTGTGGAGAGAGATTTGACTATCTCTACTGGCAGCTCTATGATATCTTCAGTTCCTTCCACTGGTTTGAAGTTGAAGTTGACCTCAAGTTCATTCACTTTCTCAAGAAGTTTTCCAATAGGCCCACTGAAGCCTGACCGGGGGGTTACAGGGCCGTCCAGCTTGATGATTAAGTGCCTCAGGGGGAGTTCGTTCACATGGAGCTGACAGATCATCCAGTGGCACTTGCGACCCAGCATCTTCTCCAATAGGGCTATGGCGCCTCCAGACCACCCCGTGTTGGTGTTGGTAGAGTCTCCTCCAATCATTACAAGGCTCTCGTCAGCTCCGTGATCCAGAAGCCACTCATGCAGGTCCTGAGCGATCTTATGAGCAGGCTTTTCTCCTTTCTCAGGTTCCTAGGGAGTGAAATGGAAGAGTACTTGACAATTATAACTGGCGTAATTGCTCAGAGCCATCTATTGCGAGAATGTTGAACTTCGCCTTCTGCGTCTAAATGGTTACAAAGATTCAAATGAAGTAGATTGTTTTCTTATGTATGTATGTATTAAACCTGTGTAAGAGTTAAGCAAAGTTAATGTGTCTACGACAAAGGGTTAAAAATATGAGGTTGTGTTCAATTGAATATTTGGTATTTCAACAGAGAACAGAAAACCGCAATTTTGAACATGATAACGCGATTTTTGGGAAAAGTTGCAGAAAAGAAACCCCTCTTAGAATTAAATTTTACATACAAATACATATTAGCCAGAGTAAAATTCGGACTCGGAAAAGTATGATATGCCCTAATGGGCCAAACCGTGGTGTTGACATGATTACTTGGTGTCGCCGTCCAGGAGAGACAACATAGGGGCGTGTCAGTGGAAACCGTAAGGTGACGGCATGAAGCAGGATATCACGACCGGTTTGTGGCTGATGCCTATTATATTAATAGTGTTTTCCAACGTAAATGAATCTCTCAGTGAGATAGATTTGAAGCTTTCCACACTGAAACCTATTCATGCTAAATGGATTGTCTCTGCATGGGATAACCCACACAAAATGAGGGAGACCATTCGGAAGCGTTCCGGAAATTAGCGGCATTCATGATATTCTTGTTATACACTAATAATACAGTATAATTTAAAATGTTTTTACTGCTTTTACTTCACAATGTTTGGATCACCTGAAGATCAGGGCCCCCATGTATTCTTGTTTTTGCTTTACAGTACCAAATATAATAATAAATTAAATTGAATGCCCGGTTAGGTCAACTGAACGCCCTTCACGATTGGTTAGGTTAAGTCGTGATATTTTCATTAGTTATAACGAAATCATTTGGTAATTCAGGCTGGGGGCCCTGATCTTCAGGTGATCCCAATGTTTTATCACAATATAATGAATAATGAATTTACTTTTCAAAGAAAGTATTTTAATGATCTAAGTTTTATTTGGATCACGTGAGGATCAGGGCCCCCAGCCTTCTTTAGTTAGCCTTATAAGGCTAACTAGCGAAAATATCACGACCTAACCTAACCAATCGTTAGGTCAATTGTACGCCCTTGACGATTGGTTAGGTTAGGTCGTGATATTTTCGTTAGTTAGCCTTATAAAGCTAACTAAAGAAGGCTGGGGGCCCTGATTTTCAGGTGATCCTTTTATTTTCTTAATATCTTCCAAAGAGTAGTTTAAATTGTCAAATTTTCGCCAGCTGCATACTTTCGCGTAAACTATAGCCTACCCGAAAAACGCGAAAATTTCCTGCAGGCGAACATTTCGCATTCACTAGTATATAAAAAGTTCTATTGTAGTAGCTGTTCAAATAGATTTGCAGTAATCATAATGGAACCTTATTACTGCATAAGACTAGTAAACTACATGGAGTTGAACGCTGTTCACGATCATATTAATTGTTTATCTTTATGAACAAAGACATTACATTATAATTACCTGTATGTCAATGACTGTACATTCAATTGTCCTTTAGATATATATATGTCAAGGATCACCTGAAGATCAGGGCCCCCAGTCTTCTTTAGTTAGCCTTATAAGGCTAACTAACGAAAATATCACGACCTAACCTAATCGTTAGGTCAACTGTACGCTCTTGACGATTGGTTAGGTCGTGATATTTTCGTTAGTTAGCCTTATAAAGCTAACTAAAGAAGGCTGGGGCCCTGACCTTCAGGTGATCCTATGTCTGTGTTATATGTTATTGGACTCGGTTGTCCCCCCGTCCACCCCACCTAACCCCAGTTGGGGGTGCCTTGACTAACAATGCGGCGTTGCCACATGTACAGAGTCGCCTGTGAGGCGAGGAACATTACATATGCGGCCAACTGTACATTGCCCCCTGTTTGCCTGGCAATACTACTGCGAGCTGCTTGCACCCTGCAATGGGAGTATGGGCGGAATGATGCTCTATGTGAAAAAATGTTTAACTTTTCAGCTTTTCATCGTTCTACTTAAGCTATGAATACGTTGATTAATTATTGTTAATATATATACACATTACACAGTATATATATATATATATATATATATATATATATATATATTGCTAGATCAGGTCTTGGGTGGCCTCTGTGTTCCTGCCCCATTTCTCATCGAAAAAAAAAATTAATGTAGCCTCCTTTAATTTCTACCCCATGACTTCCCTTCTTGCTGGACATACTTTTCAGACTAGTCCATGATTTTTGTAGAAAACGCCTTTTTGTTTTAAACACAAATTTTGCACAAAATTAGCGCTTATCCTACCTTTTCAACAGAAGTTTTTAAGCCAGTAATAACTTATCATTTTCCTTAAGATCACGAACTACTTACATTTTGAGTGCCGCTTCACAAATTTGGTATCACTGGCTTTCGATACGAAACTCATAATTTTTATGGCGTAGTATTTCTGTAAATATATGGATTGACTTGCTTTTTCTCGATTTCGCAAACGAGTAAATTTTGTACAAGCGTGGTCTGACTCGGTGCATAAAATTACTTATTTTTTACCACAAACTACACAGTTGTAAAATAGCCGAAATTTTGTTTTTGAGTGCTGCCGACAAGAGGCGTCACGCTGGACAGGGTTTAGAACTCTCGACTAATAAGTTCCACCCAGATTCACGCGGACGGACAGCTTACTCAGCTGAACAAAGTTTCGGCCACATAAACCTTTCTCTAAACTTTTGTAATGGACAAGTTTGTTCGATGTTTCTGTCAAATTATTCGCGACGACGTCCTCTACCTTTAGGTTCAAAGTGGGTGTGTGGTAGTTTCTTCTGAAAAAAGTTATAGCCTTTAGAAGAGCCTTCCGCGAAGTGCTAGTCAGGGTCAAAAAAGATTTGTCCACGTGCGTGGACAATTAATTCAATCCTTTGACATGAAATAATTACTGTTGAATGTATGAGGGTTCTTTGAAGGAGAAGACTCAAACTATTTTATCCAAATATGTAACAGTTTTATCTGCTATATCAAATGACGATTATAAGCTACAGTTCAAATAACAGAGCGTAGACATGTAACGACGGTAGATTTTCCAAAGTATTTACAAGTACCAAACAAAAGATTAGAATGCTTCTGACTTCAACAGTGCAAATGTAATAATTCAATTGAAAGAAAATTTGTTCACAAATAAAAATCTTAAATTATAAGAAACTACAGTACAATAACCGAAGAATGATTTTATCAGGGCCGCATTTAGGGGGTGGCTCACCGGGCAAATGTCCAAGGCCCCGCGGCCGATGGGCCCCGCAAATTTCAATTGAAAAAAATTAAACGTCACGTATTTGCCATCTGCGACGAGTTTTACTTTTTCCGGCAGGCGACATGGCATCAGGCATTCTAATATCCTCTTTGATGGTGTTTAATTTGTTGTTCTTGTTAGTGTTACTCATTTCTAATGTTGTTACTAACTTACTTCTTGTTGTTTCTGTTGCAGATTCCTGATTTATGTTCTTATTGTTGGCATTGTAATACGTACAACATGGAAACGAGCCGTGACCGGGATCGAAGGAGGAAATATAAATCCGGTAGTGAAAAGCGTAAGGATAAGAAGCGCAGAGAAGGGTTTCTTGCGACGGTGCCGAAACTGACTAATTGGATTAAATCATCAGCAACTAAGTCAGCCCCTTCAGCAGGCCCACCAGCTGCCTCCGCTACTTCAGCAGCTGCGTTTTCAGAAGACGCGTCTACGTCAGTGCGTTCAGCAAGCCCAGCAGCTGCCTCCACTACTTCAGCAGCTACATTTTCAGGAGACTCGTCTACGTCAACCCCTTCAGCAGGCCCACCAGTTGCCTCCGCTACATCAGCAGCTGCGTCTTCAGAAGACCCGTCTACGTCAGTGCGTTCAGCAGGCCCACCAGCTTCAGGACATGCAATTAATGACAGTGGTTTGTGGCCACAAGTGCTGACCGATGACTTTAGAGAGTTCTGGATAGAGCGGGGAACATCAGATTGCCGAAATTATGACAGCGACTTCAGTAACTCTTCAACTACTGGAAGTGGTAGAACACGCCGATGTACGAAGACATTATTTGTCAAGAAACATAGCCTGACGAATGAGAGGATTGAGGTGTCATGGCTGTGCTATTCTGAGTCCACAGGCTGTGTTTACTGTTTTGTCTGTAAATTAATGTCGAGGGCGGACAGCAAGTTCACAATCGGGTTCAACGACTGGAAGCATGGTAAACAATTGGTCGAAGCACACGGAAAATGTGAGCAACATATGGAGTCGATGAGATATTTGTTGGTTAGAAAGTCTGTCTCCGGCCGTGTTGATTCGAAACTGGTGAACCAGTTTGAAAAGGAGTGCAACTACTGGCAGGAAGTTTTGCGGCGCTGTGTCGACGTTATCAAGGAAATCACGTCACGAGGACTAGCAATTCGTGGACACGACTCCCGTTTCGGTTCACCAAACAACGGCAACTATTACGGAATTTTGGAACTTTTAAGTAAGTATGACAGTTTTCTAGCTGCGCATATAAGCGAGTAGCCAACAAAGGTAGCGGACACACCTCGTAGCTCTCTCATTTCATTTGCGAGGAACTCATACTGTTGATGGTCGATAAAGTACTTCAGACGATTATCCGAGAAATCCAGCAGTCAAAATACTACTCTCTATCCGTCGACTCTACGCCTGATGTTTCCCACACCGATCAACTGTGCTTCACCGTCCGATATGTGGTTGAGTCTGGGTCCGTCGAGCGATTTCTACAGTTCATACCTATGAACACACATACAAGGAAAGGAATCGCCGACGTGGTCCTCAACTTTCTGGAGACGCATGGCATTCGAATTGGAGACTGCAGGGGACAGTCTTATGATAACGCAAGCAATATGGCAGGGAAATACAACGGCGTAAAGAGCCACATCAAGTCAAAATCTCCGTATGCTGAGTTTGTGCCATGCATGTGCCACTCACTAAATCTTGTGGGTAAATCAGCAGTGGACAGTTGCACAGCAGCCGTTGAATTGTTTATGCTCATTCAGAATGTCTACACGTTTCTCGTCTCCTCGACATACCGATGGCCTCGACATACCGATGGCATCGACATGTAGAGGTTCTCGATAGTAGTTCCCGTAGTGAGAAACTAAAGGTCGACAAAGGTCTCTCCGATACCCGCTGGTCAGCCCAGCCAGATCAGATGCCGTCCAATCTTTAACCGAAGGCTACGCCGAGAATATCGTGGTACTGGATGAGCTAGCAGCAGATACAAGCCAAACTTCGGAAGCCAGGATCGAAGCCAGGGGATTATCTAAACAGCTTCAATAACTCGAAACAGCCATTTTATTGGTTTTATGAAACACTATTCTCGAACGATTTCAAGAAATGAATGCATCTCTGCAAAAACAAGATTTGACGAATTCGAGGACCAGGACATCGGAAAGTGTGGTCATCGAGTATACAAGGAATCGACTCAACGCACAAAGAAGAGAAAGCGCCATCATGACGAAATCGAAACTGCCGAAGATACGAACCTGACACCAAGAGATTCATTTCGGACCACTGCATTTCTACCGATAATTGATAAACTGTGTACCACTCTGAACACTCGTCTAGAAGCGTACGCTGTCCTGCAGAAAAGATTTGTATTTTTGTATTTCCTTCTAGTCCTGGACATCGACAGTCTTCGACGGTCAGCTGAACATCTAGTAGAATGCTATCCGGCTGATCTGGAAAAAGAGCTGGTAACAGAAGTTGTTGTTGTTGTTGTTTAGCTGATCAGCTCACCCTGATCGAGCAAGCCGACGGCACGCAGGTAACCGATCGCCCTCTCCGGAGTGGACCAGAGGTTCAGCTCACTAGTGATGTTGTGTTGTGTTCGTTGTTGTGCTAGAGCGGTACAGTCCGTCATAATGTGTTCAATTGTTTGTGGTGTGTCTTGGCACAGGTGGCAGGTGTCGTCTATGGAGTTGTCTAGTCTGTGTTTATATGTCCGTAAGTTGGGGTGATGTCCACATCGGAATCGTACTAAGTTAACTCGATCCGATCTGCTCAGGCTGATCTCTGACCTGTTAATGGGTGGCGGCTTCGCACCTAGGACCGCATTCGGATCGAGTCGTGTCAGTGCTTTGTGGGTTAAGTGTGTGTGTATGTGTTTTCTGTACTATATGATGTCTGTGGGGCGTGGTATGGAATGGAGTATTTGGTTATAATGTCTCTCTGGTGTTACCTTAATGGTGCGAGGTGTTGGTGCATGATTGTACATGTAGTGGCAAGGGTGTTGTGGGTTAGTTGTCGCTGCTGCCATGAATTGTGTTCCCCTCATGTCTAAATGTTCCCTAACTTTTAGTATTTTTGTTTCTGTGTGCAGGTGTTCTATTGGTGTTGTTTGAGATACGAAGTGCGTTGTTTTGTATTGTCTGTAAGGTGTTTATGTGTGTGTTTGAGATAATTGGTGCCCAGCATGAGCTAGCATAGTCCATAACTGAGCGAATATATTGTTTGTATATGAGTGATGTTGTTTCCTGCTGGTGTCCAAAGTTTGTGCCTGTTAGTACCCTAAGCGTGTTAAGTCTTGACGTACATTTGGTTTTAATGTCCTGAATGTGGTTTGCAAAAGATAATGATGTGTTGTATGTGACACCAAGTATTTTGGTTCTGTGAGTGTGTGGAATATTGATGTTGTTTAGTGTAAGCTGTGGAATTACCTGGTGTTCTTTTGTGTTGCTTGTAAGCAAGGTGATGGTTGATTTTGTGGGCGCTACTTTGAGTCTATTGTGTGTGAGCCAGTCTTGTATACTGTTTATGTATGTTTGTAGGTTATTTGTAGCGGTGTCGATGTTATTGTGGGTGGATGTTAGAGTGATATCATCTGCATATGATGATAAGGTAAGCTTGTTATCTATGGGTGTTGGAATGTCATACATGTATAAGTTGAAGAGTGTTGGTGAGAGAACAGAGGCTTGAGGGACCCCGTTCGGAAAAAGCTTGTTTTTGGATGACTTGCCATTAAATGTGACATGTGAGTATCTTCCTGAGAGATAGTTGCTCAGCCACCTTTTGGTGTTATTGTGCATGTTTGTGTTGAGTATTTTGTTTATGAGAGGGAAGCGTGGGATAGCATCAAATGCTTTACTAATGTCTATTGTTGCTAATAGTGTACGTTGAGCTGGTCTTCTGGAGTTGATGCCATCCATGATGTGCTGCGTGAGGTTAGTGAGTAATGTCGTGGTTGAGTGGTGAGGTCTGAATCCATGTTGAGTAGGCGATAGTGGTATGTGTGGGTTGGTGATTTGTAAGATTAGTCTTTCTGTTACTTTGGAAGGTGTGCATAGTAAAGTAATGGGTCTATAGGAAGCTGGTTCTGTTGGATTTTTGTTTGGTTTGAGTAGTGTAATAATTTTACCTTGTTTCCATATGTCAGGAATAATGCAGTGTTGGTATGAATATGTGCTGATATTTGATATTCATTCTTAACAATACAGAAGAACATACACACATACCACATCAAGCAGGTTACTCAAACTCCTCCCCAGACATAACGTTCTGTTCCCCCTCACTAGCAACACATACACAATGGGGAACAGAAAAACAACTGTCATCAGACCACCTGCCCATCATCATTACAACACATTCTACACTCTGCCCCAACAGCCTTAGGCACACTTACAGAAATTACAAGAAAGCTGATTGGGAACAGTTCAAAATACAGACTGAGGAACAATTCACCACATTAAACAGCACACCCATCATAAACATCGATACAACACTCAAGACATTTAATCAGATTATCAATAATGCAAACAAATACATACCCAAGGGCAACATTAGGAAATACAACCCAAATTACACTAGAGAAATAGCCCACCTCATAAGGCAACGTAACAACCTCAAATATAACACACAAACACCACACACAGAAGCCATAAAACAGCAGATACAACAGCTCAACACAGAAATAAACAACAAACTCAAAGAAAAACAAACAGAAACATTCAGGGAATTCATAACAACACTAAGCCACTCCACATATACATACAGGCTATACAAGACTATAAACAGCATTACCCACTCTAACAGCGGCATTCACACCTCACACGCGGCTATCTGTCGCAGCCAAAATAATATCCCAACATACACACAACAAGCTAACATTCTAGTTAATCACTACGCAAAGATAAGTCACTTAAACAGAGACAACAACCAGAAACACGCAGACAGACAAACAGCCAGACACAAGAAAACCTACAGACTCGACACGACCATTACACCCTTCAATACAGACCAGACCACCAAGATCATCAAAAACATTAAGAATTCGAAGGCTACTGGACCAGACAACATATCTAACATACACCTTAAACACTTGGGCCTACAAGGTAACAGAAGTTGTGCAGTTCGCTGCCCTAATGAAACTCGTTGAAAGTGAAACAGAATCCCAGACGGAATGTGAAGACATGTGCAACAGATTTTATCGGCATATGAACACAAACGAACTGAAAGGAACATTCCCAAACATGGAAATAGCAATGAGAATATATCTGTGTATGTTTGTCACGAACTGTTCTGGTGAACGTTCATTCTCGAAACTCAAACTGATCAAAAATTACCTTCGCTCCACAATGGGCCAGGAACGCCTTTCGTCCCTGGCGCTGTTGAGTATAGAGCATGAGGTGTTGCAGTCGGTGAGTTTCGAGAACACAATCACGCAGTTTTCCAAACAAAAAGCCAGGAAGCGTCCTATGTAATATTCATTACAAATCTACACTCTATCTACAGTACAGTAAGCTGTACAGTTTAGCTGTTTATTAAGTGCATTACAACTGTGTAGCTGTTTATTAAGTGCATTACAATAACTGTGTATATGTTTATTAAGTGCATTACAACTGTGTAGCCTACTAGTGTAGCTGTATACACTCTATGTGTACATAGTTAAGTTATAGTCTTTAATATCACATTAATAAGCCGAATGGCTTCCGCATGTGTTTTGTGTGTGTTAAAAAAATATATCTGTTATGTGCATTACAAAATATTGTCATTCATTAACACTAAAATAATACATCCCGAGAAATAGTTTGCCCAAGGCCCCGCACACTGTAAATGCACCCCTGGATTTTATAATTAGACTAAAGTAAAACGTGCAGCGCAGAAGGGGTCTCGTCTTCGCGTCGCGAGGTTTTCCGAACGGTGTAGTGGTAAGAAACGCGCTGGACGTTGCCTCGCGACACGAGGACGAACCCGCCTCTGCCCTGCAGAGGGATTTATAAACTATCAATTCAGCCCTTTTTTTTTGTCAGAAATATGGATTGATTTTGGATTAATAATTATAAGGCAAATTCATCTCTGAGTGAACTACGTAAACAGTATTCTACATTCTTTGGCTGTAAATTGCTTATATTTGAATACCAAATTGGCAATTTTAATTACATTTTGGCAAGGAAGAGCCTCAAATGTGGTTATTAATCTTAAATTTAAATATGGAGTAAGAACTGGTATAAAATCCTTATATAATTAAAAAAGTACGTATGAGTATATAAAGAGGTTTCTTTATATTAAAGGAATACTACAAAAGAATACAAAAGACACCAAACAGCAACAGACCGGCTGGTCCCAAAGAGGCTGCTGTCTGTTTAAGAAGGAAGGTTAAATAAAAGATGTAAGAAAATTTAAAGACAAGTGAAAGTTTTAAAGCAAAGCAAGGAAGAGAAGTTAAAAGGAATGAAAGAAATTTAAAGATAAAGTGAAAGTTTTAAAGTAAAGAGGAGGAAAGCGAGTGAAAATCCTACAATACTTCTACGCTCTAATAAATGCTTCTAACTGCGGGTTTAAGGCATAATAAACACCAAGTGTCTTTTTAAACGATTCGACCGAATTACTTTGAACTACTTTGGCTGGCAATTCATTCCACAAATTAACTATACAATTAAAGAAAACATGTTTAGCTTCATTAGAATTAAAATGTTTACCCACTAATTTGAAACCATTACCGCGAGTTCTATCCGCATTTCTGAAGGTGAAATATTTTTCGGCGTCGACTTTATCGAAACCTTTAATCATTTTAAACATCTGGATTAAATTTCCTCGAATACACCTTTTTAGGAGTGAAAATAAATTTAACATTTCTAAACGGGCAGAGTATGACTTGTTTCTAAGTCTAGGAAACATCTTAGTAGTCCGTCGCTGCACTCTCTCCATTTTGTCTATGTCCTTTCTTAAATATGGGGACTAGAACTAAACGCAGCAGCATTCCAGGTGGGGACATACTAAGGAATTATATAATGTTACCATTGTTTACTCCGACTTAAATTAAAATGATCTACCAATAAATCCTAAGATTCTATTTGCTTTCCTGACCGCTTCGATACATTAGTTGCTCCGTTTAAAAGTGTCGGCAACAATAATAATCCCTAAATCTTTCCCTTTCGTAACACGCCCGTTCGTGTACTGTCGCGCATAAAGTACTTTTCTTTAACATTGTTTCTGCTGACATGCAACGATTTATATTTAGTTGTATTAAAGTTCACATGTCAAATTTCTGGCCACTCGAGTAATTTATTAATATCTTCTTGAATCTGTAACCATTCTGTCACTGATTGTGTTCGTTCCCCAGTTTGGTATCAACCGCAAATTTTGAAATTATACTTGAAATTATACTCTTAATAATTCCTATGTCGATGTCATTGATGTAAATAATAAAAAGAACTGGTCCCAGAACTGATCCCTGATGCACGCCGCTAGTTATATTTTTCCAGTTAGACGCTTTGCCATTAATGATCACCTTTTGTTTACGTACGTCCACTCAGCCAATTTTTAATCCATTTGAGAACATTACCACCTTTTCCCTAAGAATGAAATTCAGTTAGTAATCTCCTATGTGGCACTTTATCAAACGCCTTTTGAAAATCGAAATATATAATATCTACTAGGGCGTGGTTAATTAATAATTTTTAGGAAAAAGTGATGAATGATGAAATTTTCTAATTAATCAATGATTAACTGATTAAAAATTATTAAAAATTAAATACTTCTGAAAAGAGTAAGGAAGAGCTTTATTGTTTCTGTTGCGTGAGATAAGACCGAAGAAAACATTTTGCTCAAACATTTAGTTTGCTTTAGTTCAAGAAATCAGGCATGGGCGGATCAGACAGTTTATACATGCAAAAAGGTACCAAATTCAAATGATACATTACAAAATTTAAAGTAAAATGATGGTGAAATTATCAGAAAAATTAATCATTTCCCATCATTTTCTAAAAATATGTTTTGATTAATTACTGATTAAATTCGAAACAATGATTAATTGATTAAGTGATTAATCAGAACCATGCCCTAATATCTGCTGTTTTACTTTCGTCATATATATTTACATCTTCATTAAAGAAATAGAGCAGATTAGGAAGACAAGTACGATTTCGTTGAAAGTTAGGCTGATGGGACGATAATTTTCCGGAAGTGATTTGTCCCCTTTGTAAATATTGGTGTAATGTTTGCAAGTTTACAATCGAACGAAATTTCTCCAGAGTGTAACGATTTATCATCTAATATATATATATATATATATATATATATATATATATATATACATATATACACACATTTAACTGCAATGACCACGCAGTATATTAATGTATAGAAACGACGTAAGTATAGAGGAGCGTTCTGCACACGAGGAAGAGAAAATAACGAACAAATGAAAAATGAGGTGAACCGCCCGGGAATCGAACCCAGGATCTTCCGATTGCCGGTCAGATGCGCTATCCATTACACCACGGGCCTCGATCAGTCATAAGTCGAAATTCTCCTACATAGGGCAGAAACCAATGCCCTGAGAGGGCACCCTCGCAAATCGTGAATATGTACATTTAACTGCAATGACCACGCAGTATATTAATGTATAGAAACGACGTCGTTTCTATACATTAATATACTGCGTGGTCATTGCAGTTAAATGTACATATTCACGATTTGCGAGGGTGCCCTCTCAGGGCATTGGTTTCTGCCCTATGTAGGAGAATTTCGACTTATGACTGATCGAGGCCCGTGGTGTAATGGATAGCGCATCTGACCGGCAATCGGAAGATCCTGGGTTCGATTCCCGGGCGGTTCACCTCATTTTTCATTTGTTCGTTATTTCTCTTCCTCGTGTGCAGAACGCTCCTCTATACTTACGTCGTTTCTATACATATATATATATATATATATGTGTGTGTGTGTGTGAGGAGAGGCTATTGCACACTTCATTTCTTTAAGTACCCTTGGGTAGAGCTTATCTGGACCTGGAGTTTTATTACAATTAATTTTACCTATGGCCGAGAGTACGTCAGTTTCACTATTGGTAAAATCATGAAGCTTTAAATGATCCTCATTGAGCATGATTACGGGAACGGGAATGTTGTTCATATTTTCGTTAGTAAACATGGAAGAGAAGAATTTATTTAAAAGTTCCGTCGTAAATGTTTTGTAAATTTTTTCGTTGTTTTCTCCTATGAGTGGACCAACAGTCTATGAAGCTACTTTTTTATTCCTAACATAATTAAAGAATTCCTTCGGATTCAACTTAATTTGATTCACTATACAGGGTAGTCCAAAAGTCCTTATCTATTTTGCTGAAATAAAAGTATTTTAGGATGAAAATGTAATAACAATTAGATGTATATTTATTTATCAAGCTTAGATCTAAGATTTGACGTGAGCACCATCAGTTTCTCTGCAAATCTCAAATCTGTCCACTGCATTTTGCGGAACACACATTCTCAAGCATCTCTGCGGTTATTTTAGCGATTGTCGCGACGATACGGTTTCGCAACTCCCGCAGGTCTGCAACTCTTGTTTTGTAAACCTCAGACTTTATGAAGCCTCACGCAAACAAGTCTATTGGTGTTAAATATCGAGTTCGTGCTACCAGGGCCTGTTTCCAATCCAGCGATTTGGTAAGAGCTCATCAAGGTACACCCGAACGATGTTTGCATAATGACATGGAACTCCATCTTGTTGAAAGACAACAGTGTCGAGAATGCCATCTGAACGAAGCTGGGGTTCAAGAAACTGCAGAATCATGTCAAGATAAATTGGCCCTGTTACTGTAGCTTCTGCAAAGGAAAAAAGTCCATAAATCTTCGATCTTTTCATACCCAACCAGACATTAACTTTAGGAGAATCTCTCTCCCATTCATAGAACTCGATTGGTTTTTCACTGGCTCAGATACGGCAATTATGTCGATTAACCTTTCCGCATGTGTGAAATGTCGCCCCATCGGCTGAAGAGAATGTGGTTTAATAAGTTTTCGGTATGAATTTTTTCAATCAATTTTGTGCGCATGGCGGCTCGTCTTGGATAATCCTCTTCGTGTAACTCACGTAGCAGTTGAATATGGTAACTTCTTTTTTTTAATGTTGATTTTAAAATTCTTAGAACAGTCGTTTTTGGTATGCTCAGTCTAGGTGATGCTGTGCAAGTTGACATTCTAGAATTTGTTTCAAAGGCATCTCTTACCAATTCGACATTTTGTTGAGAGGTACCTGGACGTCCAGATCTTGCCTCATCATGAACAGATCCTGTACTTTTAAATTTGTTGACCAGCTCACGAATTGTTTTGTCCGTAGGTCCTAGTTTGTGAGATCTTCTTTCAAATTTTTTGGACTTCTTCCCTTGGCTACGTAGTGTTACTACCATCACACGTTACGGTCTAGTACATCCATCATCATCTATGGCCTGTAGAAAATAAAATAGAAATTTCATTATTTCAGCAAAATAGATAGGGACTTTTGAACCACCCTGTATATAGTTCATAGTTGCGCTTTAACGAAAATATCATGACTAAACCTAACCAATCGTAGGTAGACCGCATACTATAGTAGCACCAAAAATTGTTGGATCCTGATATTCTAGGGAGAATTCCTGAAAAAATTAATTTATTAGTCCTATCCTTTAGAGTCCGCATCAACCACTTGTATTTCTCTATTAGCTCCTCTGACCTGGAAGTCATAACATCGTTTGTCCCAACATGCCCGATAAATACTGTATTTTCATCAGCATCTTTACCAAACTCGTCTATGGAGTTCGTGATGTTGTCAACACGGGGTCCAGGATAGCAGTACCTCCTTCTCCGAGTTGGGTTTCTGTCGCAGAACTCCTATAAATAATTGCCCTTGAGTAATGGAATCGCCAACTAGTCTAATTTCCTGCGTGTCATTCTGCTCTGGCTCAAAGACCGAAAATCTATCAGTTGTAGCAAGGTTAAGCAAGGTTTACTCTGACTAGGTCAGACCCCCATTTCGAACTGGCTCAAACGGTCGGACTCCGGAAGGGAAAAGAGGGTCCGGAATGATGACTGGTTGGGGATTCGGTAGAGATTTTATATAGCTTCGAACCAAAGCATTAGAATTATGTTAAGCCATTAAAATTTTTTGCTCGAATTGTCTGATAAAAAAAATTCTAAATATTTAAAGTTTTCAAAACTGCTTGTTTTATACAGACGGTATGGATTTTATTTTGTTCGACCTATAAGCGGATATACAGAGGATTGACAAAAGTAAATAGATACCTTGATGATTGTCCTGATGAACAAACGGCAAAGCTTATCAATGGAAGGCCAGAACATGTGTCACCTTTACATAATGCAAAGGGGAAACAACACCATTCTAAATACAGGGTGTGGCATAAGTCGGTTTACCGAGAATAATGGAATCACCTTGTGAAGAATAATATTTATCATTTACTACAGAAATTATTTATTCGAAGTGTCCTCCATCATGTTCAATATATACGTTGCATCTCTGAACCACTGAACAACAAATAGCGCAGCACAGTGCTTTGTTATTATTCAACGTCTCGAACTCTTGGCGTATCAAAGTCTTTGTGTGATCGAAGTCCCGAGGTTTGATACACGATGACTTTGATACACCAAGAGTTCGAGACGTTGAATAATAACAAAGAACTGTGCTGCGCTATTTGTTGTTCAGTGGTTCAGAGATGCAACGTATGTATTGAATATGATAGAGGACACTTTGAATAATTTCTGTAGTAAATGATAAATATTATTCTTCACAAGGTGATTCCATTATTCTCGGTAAACCGACTTATGCCGCACTCTGTATATTGATTTAATAATTAATCTATTAATACTTATTGACTTTTATTATCAAATAAAAAAACATGGAAAACTGAAGCTGTCTATTTAATTTTGTCAATCCTCGGAATATTTTTTTAATGTAGGAAGAAGGTGTCAAAGGGGAGCGCCCGCAAAAGTGCATCCCCGCCCTCTATAGAAGAAAGAAAGAGTCGGAATCTAGGTCTCTGAGGCTGTTGAAAATGATTCATTTTTATAAAGTTTGAAAAGATTGTGTAGTGCGTAAGATGTATGTACTGTATGTGTAGTGAGGAATAGAGAGAGAATTGTGAGTGTTTGAGAGCATGTTGGACTACTTACAGGGTAGCTGAGATACAGAAAAAGATCAGCTAAGAAGGAGAGTACGAAACGAGAGTTCCAGCATTCTCTGTCTCCTGCGTAAATCTACCTCGGAGTACTCTTCTGGTCGATTGGTGTCTACAATCTCCTCATATATACAGTACGGGGCTCCAATAAACCTTAGCCCCCCCCCCCGCCCATGGCCTAAACCATTAGAGGTACAGTAAAACTAAACATACCTTACAAAAGAGAATTTAATCCTGCATTTAATGAGAAACAATTAAAACTTGGTGTTCCCGCCATTGGCTTCCAAAATAGCCTGAATTCGTTTTGGGTAGCTTGCCAAAAGTGACGTCAATAGATCTGATCGTTACGCAAATTTGCTAAAACAGTTTCAATGTGTTGCGTCATTGTATCCTTCGAAAATCGATTTGCTGCAGGTTCTTGAAACAAGAGACATTCAACCTTGTCCTTTATAACTGATCCAATGTGTTCACAGACGTTCAGGTCAGGAGAATGTCCTGGCCATTCTTCATTTCCAAACAAATCGATCTCATGGTTCCGCAACAACTGTTGAGTGGCTAATGCCTTAAAGCAGGGGGCCTTATCGTGCAGAAGTGTGACCTGATCGACATCCATAACATTGTTTGGGTTTCTTAGAAAAGGAATGACATGCTGGGATAGAATAATATCACGAAAATACTGTCCATCCCAACTCTGACCATTTGGCTTCAGCACCCACATGAGCTTCTTTGCAGTGAACAAAACAAACACACGAACACAGTCTGGACTTTTTAATAATTCGCGATAATGTTCATTGTCATCGATTTCATCTGGTGTTGTGGCCCACACTCGATCATTTTGGTAGTTAGGCCGACGTGTTACGTAAACAAAAAATTCATCGGAGACAGCTAAATGCATGAAATCATCCACATGCCAATCTTCAAGATAATGGGCAAACCACATTCTGTCATCGATGTTAAGTTGAGTTTTTCTTGGCTTTGGAAGTTCATGCCAAGGCTTTAAACCTTGCCTATGACGGTACAGTCGAATGATCTCACCACTAACGATCTTTCCTCTCAACACTTCGATCTCTGTAGAAAGTTTAGCACAGCTGTTTTTTCTGCTTACGCGTACCGCTTTCAATGATGTCCTTTGTTTCCTGAGAGAGTGGCAAATTTAGGCGCCCAGATTTGGTTGTATCCATTTCACATTCATCCAAAGTTTTATTCGAATTTCTTTTGACGAAGTCCTCACTTCTTCGCAACTTTTTGGCAACCCATGAACGTGTTATAAAGGTGGCTCCAGCATCACGAGCTTCCCGAAATGTTATTGCTCGTATGCAATCTATCACACGTTGCCTCTCCGAATCACCAATTAATTGAGAAGCCATTATATTATCACTTTATCAGCTAGAGTAATTTTAATACCTGCAATAAATAAAGAATTTGATATATTTTTATAATCACTAAAAACTATTTCGATACAAGTAAACATGTAAGCTGCAAATGGGGGGGGGGGCTAAGGTTTTTTGGAACCCCTTATATATGCAAAGTTATTCCCACCAGAGTTCGAACTCGGAATCTCTTGAGTAGAAGTTGCGGACGCCAACCACTGCGTTACAATCAAGGTAAAAGTAGTCACAGCGTGGCATATACTGTATTTCACCACCCGAGAGAACACATACCATTTTTGCGTCCAAAGGTTTTTACTTCTCCACTGACCCTGCACTCGAGCTAAAAAGATATTTCCTTTATTTTTGCTAATTAAATAAAAAACCTCGGTAAAATATATTATTTATTTGTTTATGGTTGAAGGACCATTGGTGACCTCGCTCAAACATCTCATTCATTTAAATTTGCCTTCATTACAGTAGGCCTAGAGCCTTGGCCAACTCTATATATATATATATATATACACACACATATATATATATATATATATATATATACATTTCAACTGCAAAGAACACGCAGTATAAATAACGTAAAGAACGACGCTTGTATAGGAGAACATTCCGCGCAAGATGAGGAGAGAGAACGAACAAATGAAAAAATGAGGTAACCACCCGGGAATCGAACCCGGGATCTTCCGATTGCCGGTCAGATATGATAACCATTACACCACGGGCCTCACTCGAACAAATGCCGTAATTCTTCTACATACGCGCAGAAACCAATGCCCCAAGGGGGCACCTCCCGCATGCCGTATCTATATATACATTTCAACTGCAAGGAACACGCAGTATAAATAACGTAAAGAACGACGCTTGTATAGGAGAACATTCCGCGCAAGATGAGGAGAGAGAACGAACAAACGAAAAAATGAGGTAACCAGCCGGGAATCGAACCCGGGATCTTCCGATTGCCGGTCAGATATGATAACCATTACACCACGGGCCTCACTCGAACAAATGCCGTAATTCTTCTACATACGCGCAGAAAACAATGCCCCAAGGGGGCACCTCCCGCATGCTGTATCTATATATACATTTCAACTGCAAAGAACACGCATTGGTTTCTGCGCGTATGTAGAAGAATTACGGCATTTGTTCGAGTAAGGCCCGTGGTGTAATGGTTATGATATCTGACCGGCAATCGGAAGATCCCGGGTTCGATTCCCGGGTGGTTACCTCATTTTTTCATTTGTTCGTTCTCTCTCCTCATCTTGCGCGGAATGTTCTCCCCTATACAAGCGTCGTTCTTTACGTTATTTATACTGCGTGTTCTTTGCAGTTGAAATGTATATATAGATACGGCATGCGGGAGGTGCCCCCTTGGGGGATTGGTTTCTGCGCGTATGTAGAAGAATTACGGCATTTGTTCGAGTGAGGCCCGTGGTGTAATGGTTATCATATCTGACCGGCAATCGGAAGATCCCGGGTTCAATTCCCGGGTGGTTACCTCATTTTTTCATTTGTTCGTTCTCTCTCCTCATCTTGCGCGGAATGTTCTCCTATACAAGCGTCGTTCTTTACGTTATTTATACTGCGTGTTCTTTGCAGTTGAAATGTATATATAGATACGGCATGCGGGAGGTGCCCCCTTGGGGCATTGGTTTCTGCGCGTATGTAGAAGAATTACGGCATTTGTTCGAGTAAGGCCCGTGGTGTAATGGTTATGATATCTGACCGGCAATCGGAAGATCCCGGGTTCGATTCCCGGGTGGTTACCTCATTTTTTCATTTGTTCGTTCTCTCTCCTCATCTTGCGCGGAATGTTCTCCCCTATACAAGCGTCGTTCTTTACGTTATTTATACTGCGTGTTCTTTGCAGTTGAAATGTATATATAGATACGGCATGCGGAGGTGCCCCCTTGGGGGATTGGTTTCTGCGCGTATGTAGAAGAATTACGGCATTTGTTCGAGTGAGGCCCGTGGTGTAATGGTTATCATATCTGACCGGCAATCGGAAGATCCCGGGTTCAATTCCCGGGTGGTTACCTCATTTTTTCATTTGTTCGTTCTCTCTCCTCATCTTGCGCGGAATGTTCTCCTATACAAGCGTCGTTCTTTACGTTATTTATACTGCGTGTTCTTTGCAGTTGAAATGTATATATAGATACGGCATGCGGGAGGTGCCCCCTTGGGGCATTGGTTTCTGCGCGTATGTAGAAGAATTACGGCATTTGTTCGAGTGAGGCCCGTGGTGTAATGGTTATCATATCTGACCGGCAATTGGAAGATCCCGGGTTCGATTCCCGGCTGGTTACCTCATTTTTTCATTTGTTCGTTCTCTCTCCTCATCTTGCGCGGAATGTTCTCCTATACAAGCGTCGTTCTTTACGTTATATATATATATATATATATATATATATATATATATATAAAATTATATATACTAGAAAAGTAAATTTATTTTATCTTAATATATTCTAAATATGAAAGCAAGAGAGAAATTTTAAGTTAAACTTTTTTACAAGAAGAGAAAAGTTTCGCAAAGTTATATTTTACAACTTTTCTTACCTTGTTATTGAAATAATTATGAAAAAGGTTTCTTCATCTCAAGTTTATTGATGATGACGAAAACATGTCTCAAATTGCTTGACCTCACTTTATATAGATTTTCTTCAGCAATGTTGGGTGGGATTGGGTTATAGATAATAATAATAATAATAATAATAATAATAATAATTTTAGTGTTCTTTGTTACATATACAGGGTGTCCCAGAATTAACTATCTATTTCAATGAAATCGGACAAATTTTTTAAAAACACACTTTTATTTATGTTTATCATGTTTAATATGTGTTAAAAATGTATAAATTTCTAAAAAATTTTCATAATTTTATTTTCAAATTTTTTCATTATCTGGTCCAATGAAAGACCGTCTGAAGTCATAGAATGGCAAAGAGACTCTCCAAAAGTTAACGTGTGGCTTGGAATGACCAAATCCAAAATTTATGGTGCTCCATCTTGTTGAAACACAACATTATCAAGAATGCCATCATCAAGAAGCTGTGGTTCGAGAAACTGCTGAAGCAAAATTTTATGACTCTAGGCTAGGGTTTAAAACTACGTTTTTGACTACTAAAATATGATTTTCATCGCTCTGCCGGGGGCAGAAGATGATTACCTATTAAGCTAAGATTTTGCAGAGGCTATTTTCTCAGGCATGCGCAAGTTTTTGTCTCTATTAGAATATGGAAATCGAAAAAAATGTAAAATCGATCCACCCTAATGCACATGTAACATATATATATACAGTATATATATATATATATATATATATATATATACAGGGAGCATACGTACATGCACATGTAACATATATATATATATATATATATTGCCCTTTTATTCAAAGATGGTAACAGATAACACCAAGTCCACAAGTCAGGGATCTTGGGGTAATAATGTCGTCGGATGCAGGATTCAGAGAGCACTATAACATCCAAATTACAACGGCTAAAAATATAATGGGAATCATCTGGAGGAGCTTCCGCAGCAGAAAAGCAAACATTGTGCTCAAATTATGGAAGAGTCTAGTCCTACCAATAATTGAGTATTGCTCAGTACTCACAAGCCCACACAGAAAAAGAGACATTGCGAGCATTGAAGCTATACAAAGGACTTTTACGTCTAAGATAGAGGAAACGGAAGGTGAAGACTACTAGTCTCGACTACAATCACTGAAACTCTACTCTCTCGAAAGAAGACGCGAGCGGTACACAATAATATACATATGGAAAATACTTGAGGGCTCTGTCTCTAACCTTAGAAATGAAATAGAAACAAACTGGAATGAGAGAAGAGGCAGATTTTGTACGGTCCCAGCTGCGGTGGGACAAGGGGCCATGAAAACGAGGATGGAAAATACCCTCAGAATACGAGGCTCAAAGCTTTTCAATGTCCTACCAAAAGAAGTGAGGAATCTCCAGCACACCGACCTGAATAACTTCAAGAACCAGCTGGATAGATTCTTGTGCAAAGTCCCTGACCAGCAATGCATGGCTGGCTACGAGGGCAGGAGGAGATCAGACAGCAATTTCCTCCTTCACCAAATCCCGAAAATGAGGCGGGATGCTGCAGAGGGGTCGACCGTAGGTCGATCCTGAACCGTCGTTGGAACTCACCTAAAGTATGCACCTAGAGTAAGTGTGGTATATATATAATATATATATATATATATATATATATATATAATGAATAACCTTTATTAATTATTTATTAATAAAAAATATATATACTGACCTTACAATTTACAATGATAAATAATTGTGAAGCTAGACTATTTATTTAATTTAATTTGGCCCTTAAGCTTTAGGCTTTACTTTAGGCTTTACCTGTGAGCAGGGCCACCGAGAGCTGCCCCGGCCCCGGGGAAGGATTGGTATATGGGCCCCCCCCTCTTTACTCAGTATTTTATTATGAGTGTTTTTTGTGTACATAACATAACAAGCAAACTGATTATATGTCCAAGTCACTATTCAAAACATACAGTATGAATAAACAACTCAGAGGAAAATGACCATTTTATTTTTCGAATCAATTATGTTAATTCTATCACCATACAATTTACAAATGCACTACCAGTCCATGCAGGCAAGACAATTGTTTACTGCAAGATTTTCATAATTAGAAGTGTACTTTCTTTGCCTTCTCTCTAGCAAAGTGGTGAAATGATTCTGATGAAATTTAAAGTACGGGCTAACTGGCTTTCAATTACAATGGTTCCCAGATCTGTCAGTTGGTCTTCGGCATTGGTGGACCGCAGATAATACTCGTATTTTATCTGTTTCAGTTTGACTATGATAATCTTTATAAAATGTATGTTCATTAATTGTATTTCATCTCTGTTATTTAATCAATTGCTTTATTAATATTTTTAGATTTTATCCCCACTCTTTCCGGGCCCCCTAGAGGTCCGGGCCCAGGGGATTTATCCCGGCTTCCCCGCCCTCTCGGCGGCCCTGCCTGTGAGTAGTTCAGTATGTTTTCACACACGCACTTCTCCCTCTATTCTTCGCTACACATACATGCATTTTACACACTACACAATCTTCTCAAAACTTCTAAAAAAAAAAAAAATTACATTATGAACCACGGATACCTTGATTTCAACTCTCCTTCTTACATAGGTGGGCAATTTTGCGGGCGCTCGCCCTTGGCTTCGCCTTCCTGCATAATTTTTTTTTATAAATACGCATCTATATACATATATATACACAGATACCCATTATACATTCGGACAAATGGGATGAAAGTGCCTTCATATATTTATATAGTAAAGAACTGCCATTAATGAGTAAATTTTATGCTTTATTGGCAGAATGGAGTTGCATGGTAAATGTTGATAAATAATGCAGAGTAGTGAAGTTATGTACACTAGCTTTAAAGATATAGAGGCAAAGAGAGATTATCTGTTGTAAGCAACAAATATATGTATAGAAGTAGGGCCTACATACAGTTAGGATATTCAGCTAAGATTACACACTCATATAACTACACATAATTACATATAGGCATTCCGCTAAGATTATACCTTCCTATTTATTTGGGTATTAGACGCTGAAATATAATTATATATCATACATGGTGTCTCAGAAGTCGCGCACCATATTTATTGGTGCGGATGACCTATAAATATGGTGCGCGACTTCTGATGCCTTGACCTTGCTCATATTTAGTTTTATTTTATCGGTTATTATTATTTTTGTTTTACTGTACAGAAATATAGAAATAAATATGGAAACAAGAATATGTACATTGTACAGTGTAGTTTAATTTTGCTATTGAAATAAGACAGTGGATACAGAGTTAGGGCTTGTATGAGTTGATCAATTTGTCTTTGTTTCCTTTTAAAGATTTTTAGTGTCCTAAATTGTTTTATTTATTGATCAAGTGAATTCCAAAGGTTTGGACCAGTTGAGAATAAGGATCTAGTCGCACAATTTACGGTGAAGTATAATCCACTTCACTGATGTATGTGTCTGATTGTATTGTGGGATCTTTTCCGTTTCATGTACTGTTTCCGATTTTGTTGAAAATAAGATATTTAATGTAGAGTTTTACGCTGATTTAAAAAATGTAAGTTTTGTTTTGGAGAAATGAGCGGTTCAAAAGTTATATTAACTGAATACCCGGTTAGGTCAACTGTATGCCCTTGACGATTGGTTAGGTTAAGTTATGATATTTTCGTTAAAACTAACTAAAATCTCACGACTTAATCTAACCAATCATCAAGGGCGTACAGTTGACATAACCTGGCATTCAGTTGACCTAACCGGGTATTCAGTTCACCTTACCGGGCATTCAGTTAATCTAGCCGGGTATTTAGTTGACCTAACCGGGCATTCAATTAACTTAACCGGACAGAAAAATAACGGTCGAAATCTATTCACACAAATACTTAGTGACATAAGTCAATATTACTAAAGAATAAAATAACTCTCGTATTAGTTTTCAGTTGTTTTGTTATAGTTTTTGACCTAATACAAAATTACAATAACGAGCATAACGTTTGAACCGCTCATTTCTCCAAAAAACGACTTATATTTTTTACATCAGCGTAGAAATCTACATTAAATATCATAGTTTCAACAAAATCGGAAACAGTACATGAAACGGAAAAGATCCGTATTGTGTTAAAGTGGTGTTGTGTTTGGGAAGATAATATTTTGTTTTGGATAATTTCTGGAGCAGTATTATGGACGATTTGATACATAATAATAATAATAATAGTAATTTTTTGGAGTTGTTCCACCTCATTCATAACGGAAAAGGCCACGTGATGGTGGCGACTTGCAATGTTATGTGGGATGAACGTAAAGGAGGGTCACCCGTCCAGTTACCGATCAGACACAATGTTGCTTAACATTGTTGATCTAACGTTTTAATGAGAAACGGGGTTGCGACGTGATAATGAAGCAGCATTTATCGTATTAGGTGTTAACACAATGTGTGTGTGTGTGTGTGTGTGTGTGTGTTAATCTACTTAGCATAACTTAGAACAGTTACATAAATAACACATAAATAACACTGGTATGCATATGAAATGTTTTGTCTGCTGTGAGGGTTTTTTCAACTCATATTATATAATTCGACCATGCTGAATTCGAAAATGACATTGGTTTTCCTCAATCAGGTCAGGTTTTTTCTCTATTGGCCATTTATTATAAGTCCAATTTTATCCCCAAATTTATTGATTTTTTTAGCTTAAACACTGTAGATACGAGTAATATTATAAGAACACTCGTGAAAAATTAAAACATTGTGTGAATAAATACTTTTATTCATACAATGAATATGGAAAAAAGTTTATTGAGGAAGGAATGAAGTTTTTTTGGCTTTCCGTCTGTGTTTTTTTTCGGGCACGTCTCGCTTCAAACACCAGCAATAGTCCGCCAGCATATTGATATCCCAGTTTCCCTGGTACCTCTCTTCCATTATTTTGATATCTTGTGAAATCGTTCACCCTGTTCCTCACTATAATCCCCGCAATTTTCAGGAAAATAGTCCAAGTGGGACCACAAAAAGTGCATTTTTATGGACATGCGCGACCCATGAGCTTTGAAAGCTTCCATCAAGTTTTCGACAACGGACTCGTATTCTGGACTTCTACGCTTGCCAAGAAAATCAGTGACAACTGATTTGAATGCCTGCCAGGCATTCTTCTCAGTTGGAGTCATTGCGTTTTCGAACTGAGTATCCTTGATCAAAGTTCGAATTTGAGGACCATCAAAAACCCCAGCATTTAGTTTAGCATCAGATATATGAGGAAATTTACTCTCGAGATATCGGAATGCTGAACCCTCCTTATTCATTGATTTGATGAAATTTTTCATCAAGCCCAGCTTAATATGAAGTGGTGGGAGCAAAATTTTTGTTGGTGGTACAAGGGGCACTGAAACGACATTATGCGACCCAGGTTCAAAATTCTCTCTGGATGCCCATTCACGCTGTGCATAGTGCTTCTCATCCGCTCGGCATATCCCATTTGCAGAGGAAACATGGGTATTTCGTGTATCCCCCTTGCATTCCCAATACAAATGCCACAATCTGAAAAAAAATGAAGATATTTAAAGAATTTAGAGAATTTGTTCTATCAGATAAAAAAATCTATGCATTGGACTGTATCACTTCTGTGGGGAAGTTAAGTGTTCTTATACGCTCTCAAATAACCTTTGGAAAAACAACATAGTCAATAGCAATAGTTTACTTATGATATTAGTATTACCTTCAAATCTCCACAGATCCTCCAGTTATGTTGGTCGTATACGAGAGCATCCAGTAAAATTTTCATGTTATCGTAGCTCTCAGTAAGTTGTACGGAATGTGCTATAGGGACTGATGCAACCCTATTCCCAATGTTGAGAAGTACTGCTTTCAAACTTCGTTTAGACGAGTCTATAAATAGCCTCCTTTCTGATGCGTTATATGGCAGGCCCAAGGATTCGATTAGCCCCTCAACATTGCAGCAGTACACTAAGGAAGAGGTATTTTCGTGCACTGCAAAAAACTTGCGGAATTCTTCCTCTCGTTTCCTATACCAGGAGAATGTTGTTCCCGGAGCCAGCAAGTTGTCCTCTCGAAGTCGTGAGCCCAAGATCTCGGCAGCTAATTTGGAAAGTCCTAAATCCCTGGTAAGATCATTAAGTTTGGCCTGGTTGAGAGGCCTCGGCTCATTTGAAGCGGTATTTTGAGGTATATACGACTGGGACTGGTCATTGGCATTGGTCATTGATTCATCATCAGAATCATCGAAGTCCAGGGTTTGAGGTGGGTCGGGTATTGGAATTCCAGGACCATGGGGTACAGGTCTCATAGCAGAAGGAATGTAGGGTATACAACAATGTGTTTATTCTTCTTGTTAACTCCTGAAAATAGAAACACAGAAACATGGATATAAAACTTGCATATGAAATAGAAGAAGCATTCAGACAGTGGCGGCTCGTGAGGGAAGGCTGCGGTCTGTAAGATGTGAAATAGGTCGATGGAGTCTGTATATTTTCTTTCTTTTTCATTCATATTGTCCCTTCGGGGACAATATGAATGAAAAAGAAAGAAAATATACAATCATTGTATATGTAAATGTAACTTGTATAACAATATGTATGTGTAAATGTATTTTCTATAACAATATGTATATGTAAATGTATGATTACCATTATGGTATGATCAGTCTTTCCTTGTGAACAGACGTGTTTTATCGAGTGTCCTGTTATCAATTGAATAAGTGGTTTTCGTTGAAGTGTTTTAAAAAAAAATAGTGTTCGGTGCATTCATAACTAAATTACTTCGTGCTACTAATCATTCATTAACGAATATATTTCATTTATTGTCGTTATTCAATACTATATTATTTGATCAAACGTGGCTTGCCGTGTTGTTTTTCAAATCTATCAAAAAACATGCTGACATAAGGTTCATTTTTCCTTCCTTCGAGAGGTCAGGTAGAGTGTTGTCCCGCACCGTGTGAAGAAAAAGGAAAAAAGTCGGGTCAAATCGCGGACAGATAAGTGTTATAAATACTCTTCTTTTACAGATCTTTTGTCGGTACCTTAATTCTATATGCATTTAGTATAAGTTTGTGTTACAAGAACCTGTTTCTGCGTTTCAAAAACGCGGTAGACCTACATTGTAATTTATTAATTTCCAAACGCTCGTATTTTTGTTTTTGTTTTTTTTTGTTGTTTAACTAATTAAAAGCATGGCACCCCCGTCAAGTACTTGCAGTCGCTGTGAAGGGAAATTTACCGCTTACGCGTTTACAATGGCTAATAATAATGAACAGTTAGTTTGCAGGTGGTGCTCAAACTTAAAAGTGCTGAGGAACGAGTTAGAACGTGAGAAGGAGGCCAGAGTAAGCCTTGAAGAAAGGGTGATGCTCCTGACGGCAAAATTAGAATCCCTTGAGACTCCTGTTGCGACCCCTCCTGCCCCAGTTTCTATTAATAATATAAATAGTATTAATAGCCCTCTCTCTTCCCCTAGTTCCCAACCCTTCGTTCGAGTGCGTAATGGAGCCCCATTGAGAAAACCTAAGACATGTCTACCTGTAATAACAAACAATAAGTTTTCTGTTTTAGGTTTTGAAGATGATGATGAACCGGAAATACGACTCGTTGGCGATTCCATTGTTCGAGGACAGCTCGAGGAATTCTGTGGGAGAAACCCTCGTCGTAGGCGCCGTTACTGCTACCCTGGTGCAAGGGTGGAGGATATAACTAATAGTGTTGACCAATTTACAGATGGTACCTCCGAGGACACAACGTATGTTATTCATGTCGGTACTAATAACGTTTTAAATTCTAGATCGGAAGAACTGCTGGCTAGGTACAGGGACTTACTAGAGCGATTAAAGGAAAAAACTAATAAGATTGTTTTAACAGGTATACTTCCTCGAATTATCCATCGTAACGATTTCTACAGCAAGGCGACCTATATTAACAATAACCTAAAGTCTCTTTGCCAACAGGAAGGAGTGCATTTTGAGAATTTTTGGAACAGTTTCTGCGGCAGGAGGGACTTGTTCCTCGGAGATGGACTTCATCTTAATGACGTAGGAGCTGCGCGTTTAGGAAGACTATTTCATAATACTGTCTCTTCTTTTCAGGCTGCCGTAACTCGAACGGTCCCAGCGTAAATTCCATAAATTTCCACTGCGCTCGCGAAGTTGTCGCAATTACAAACAATTTGAAGGTTCTATCCTTAAATGCTTGTAGCCTACGAAATAAAATAAACGAATTTTTTTCTTTAATTGCTTGTAAAGACTATGATTTAATTGCGATAAATGAATCGTGGCTTAGCGCTGAAACTCGTGACTTTGTAGGGGAGTATCAAATTAAAGGTTATAGACTTTTTGTTAAAAACAGAATAGGTAGGCGAGGAGGCGGTGTTATGTTGTATATCAAAGATAATATAGCGAACGTTATAGAAGTAACGCACACAATTCCAGAACCAATAGATTCGACTATAGCAGAACTTAAATTGAACGATTTCAAACTTCTTGTTGCGGTTATATATAGGCCCCCTAATCAAACAGCTGATACGGACGAAGCGTTATATCGTGAACTAAAGCGAATAATCGGTAGTGAGCAGGCTTTACTTATGGGTGACTTTAATTGCGCTAACGTAAATTACGATACAATGCAGGGAGACGCGGAAGGTAATCGTTTAGTTAATTTTCTCGAGGATAGCTTTCTTATTCAAAAGGTTGGGGAACCTACGAGGTTGGATAGTATTTTAGATTTAGTAATAACTACGGATGATAGGCTAATTACTGATCTTCAAATAATAGAACCGTTGGGCAATAGCGATCACAATATGGTAGAGTTTGTCCTCTCAGTACGTCACTCGAAACCAGCTAACTCGACGAAAATTCCTAACTTCCAGCACGCAGACTTTAGTAAATTTCGAAATAAGTTGTCATACGTCAATTGGGAAAACGTGATGGGGAACTCCAACGCAAAACTAATGTGGGAATCGTTCGAAACAGTATTTAGGACTATAAATGAGGAATGTGTACCGTACAAAATTAAGCGTGCGAAAGTAAACAACAAGCCCTTGTGGTTTACTTCTAGAGTAGGAGACATTATAAAGAGTAGAGATACGGCTTATAGGCTACATAAGTACGATAAAGACAATTTGTGGTTACGAAACAACTACATATCTCTAAGGCGTGAAGCGAAAAGTGTAATAAAAAAGTCCAAGCGCGAATTTGAAATCTCCATAGCTCGTGACGGTAAAGAAAACCCCAAGCGATTCTTTCAATACGTCAATAATAGAAATCCAGTAAAAAGCGTCTTGGGGCCTTTGAAAAATCTAAACGGAGATCTAGTTTCTGAAAACAAGGAAATGGCTACCTTGCTAAACGAATTTTTTACGTCAGTTTTTACTATAGAAGATGTAACAAATATCCCTACGGTCACGGACATAATACCGTTTGATAATGGTAATATTTTGGATAATATAGTGGTTAGTGAAGGGGAGGTAACGCGCTATATTGATAAAATGAAAACGCGTAAATCACCGGGGCCGGATTCCATATATCCCATACAACTAAAAGAATTAAAAGATAGCATTGTTGTGCCGCTAACAAAGATTTTTAATGCGTCTATTTCTGAGGGGTGCGTACCAGATAATTTCAAGTTAGCAAACGTAACACCTATCTTTAAGAAAGGCGATAAAGGTGCGGCGGGAAATTATAGACCAATCAGTTAACGTCTGTTGTAGGTAAGCTTCTGGAATCAATAATTAGGGATCGTATAGTCGAACACTTAGAATTCCATAAGCTAGTTAGAAATACGCAGCACGGATTTAGGCGAAACAAATCTTGCTTAACTAATCTTTTAGAATTTTTCCAAAGTGTGGTTGACGTTTACGATAGACATCGGGCGGTTGATGTAGTGTATTTAGATTTTCAAAAAGCGTTTGACACCGTGCCGCACAAAAGACTCATTGAAAAAACTAAGGCTCATGGAATCAGGGGTGTAGTAATAAATTGGCTAGAAGAGTGGTTGCGAGGCAGGAAACAGAGGGTGGTCGTTGATGGAGCGGAGTCGTGTTGGGCTAATGTAGCGAGTGGCGTTCCTCAGGGTTCTGTATTGGGCCCCTTGCTTTTTCTTATATATATTAACGATTTAGATGTCGGCCTAGTCAGTACAGTTTCAAAGTTTGCGGATGACACGAAGCTGGGTGGTGGGGCGATTAATGACGAAGATAGAGGTAAAATTCAGGAAGATCTGAATAAAATCGTTGATTGGTCAGTCACATGGCAAATGAGATTTAACGTTGATAAGTGCAAAATTTTGCATATAGGTTCACGTAACGGTAATTTTGCGTATAGTATGTCAGGGAAAGATTTAACAAGCGTAGAGCAGGAAAAAGATTTAGGAGTTATAGTCACGGGTGATTTAAAAGTAGCGAAACAAAGTACAGCAGCGGTCAATAAGGCGAACAAAGTGTTAGGTTTTATAGCTCGAAATTTTGAGTACAAATCGCGCGATATTATAGTTCCACTTTATAAATCATTAGTTAGACCCCATTTGGAGTACGCGGTCCAATTTTGGAATCCGCATATGCGCAAAGATATAGACAAAATCGAAAGAGTTCAAAGACGAGCAACTAAGATGATTCCGTCGCTTAGGTCAAAGTCGTACGAGGATAGGCTTAAGGAGTTAAAATTGACAACACTCGAGACTAGGAGGTTAAGGGGTGATCTAATCCAGGTTTTCAAAATTATGAATGGGTTCGATAACGTAGATAGAGATAGCTTTTTCGAAATATCTCAATATAATAGGACTAGCAATAACGGGTGTAAGTTGACAAGTAGAAGGTTCGAGACAGCAGTTGCGAAAAACTTTTTACGCATAGAATAGTAAATAGCTGGAATAGTTTGCCGGTAGAAGTAATTAGTAGCACGTCTATAAACATGTTTAAAAATCGATTAGACGCATATGTTGATAGAAAGGGTATAGTTTAAGGTAGTAAAATTAAGGCTTTCTGGGGATAGATCCACAGCTCAACACAAGTGTTGTGGGATACAGGGAGGCAGCGTCTTGGGTTATGGGATACTCTCTGTCCTTACACACCCCATTTAAAGAGATTCCTCTGCCGAGCGGTGCCCCCCATAGTACTGTGAGGTATTGAAAAACTCATGATCTTCACTTGCCCCACAAACACCTTTAAATGGGAGACCCAAAATGGGTGCACACACATTTCTACATTACTGTACAGTCTTTACAGCCACACCTACACTTTTTCTCGTAAGTGTATATATTGTAATGTATATGATTGTAAATTTTGACTTGGTCCGCAATCGATATGGACCGTGACTTGATGGATACCGTAATGAAATTGACTGGATTCTTTGGATCTGATATATTTGCATGTCCGTTATAAATAGATATAGAGTGTAACATATTTGTGGATAGTAGTCTATTATGACTAGATCCTCTGGATCCAGAGATTGTATCTTTAGTTTTAAATCGATAATTAATTGGTTTTAAATTGATAATTATTTAGTTTCGTTAAAATTGGTCGTTGCCAATTTACCGGCGGTTTTTACATAAATTTCTTATGTTCTTGTGGTTGGTTCGGAACCCACGTAAAATTGTAGGTCCCCTCCGCCACCACGGAGGACATACACAATACACGATTACGAACACAGTTAGGTAGACCAGCCATGAGTGGATCCTAGGGTCTTTGTTGGTCTGAAACATTATAACATTATAACATTATATGGTGAATATTACATTATGGTGAATATTATGTCAAGTTTCATACGAGGATTTCAAAATATTTAAGAAAAATAAATTTATAAGCCCACCTTGGAGGTTTGTCATGCAGAAATAGCAATCTGTCACGTGATCCTTTCCTTCTCTCCAAATCATGGGAATTCGAAAAGGCAAAGATTTCGCTCTGCCTTTGCTCCATCTTCTCAAATGCTACTGTTCCAATTCCGCTTTGACAAAATCACGAAAAATTCTATTTTACTTATGAGGCCATAGCCGGATAACCTGAGCTGATTGAGAAAAACGGATTGCAGATTCGAAATCAGCAGGAAAAACTCTATAAGAATCACTTACAAAACCCTTGACAGCAAAATTGATGCATACCAGTGTAATATAATAACAAAAATAATAACGCTAATAATAATAATAAATAATAATAATAATAATAATAATAATATTATTATTATTATTATTATTATTATTATTATTATTAGTAGTAGTAGTAGTAGTAGTAGTCTGGAAAAGAAACTGTCTAGTGTTGAAATGCAATATAAGTGAATAAAAACTATGACACACCGAGTTAAGGCCTTGTTAATGAAGCAAGAATGAAAGTGAATGAAAGGAATTGGAACGAATTCGTGTCTTTGAACACAATTTGAAGAGCTTTCATTTTTGTGTTTATTTAAGAATCAATAATACTCGCGAGAGTTACATAATGGAAACCAGCACCCGTAAATCAGTAGGTGACGCAGTTCCCCATAAATGAAGTGAAGGCACCGAAGTCGGGGGGAGTTCGACTCCCGATGGTCCTGGTGATAGTATAATCCACGAGTTAACCCAGTGTTCCGTATTAGTTGGCGTGACCGCTGTGCCATATTCTGTCCCTTCTGACTGATTATTATTTTTATTATTATTATTATTATTATTGCTACATTATGGAAAATCTTTAAATCTTTAAATCTTTAAATCTTTAAATCTTTAATTTTGGTGTGTATTCCTGTAACGTATAAAGTTTATATTTATTCGGGATTAGCATTTAAATTTAGCCTTAAATCTTTGGCAAAAGTGTTCATATTTGCGTGTTTAAGGAATTCGCTCGTATTCGACAGTGCAAAGCTGGCAATGATCCTATTATAATACACTTTATTACCGCGCGTATAATTACATTTAAGTACATTTAATTACACTTTATTGCTGTACATAATTACATTTAGGCACAAGGGCTTCATAGTCCGAATGAATAAGTAGTTAACGCTTTGTTTTTGGCCTCTTTAATGGTTGACTCAAAATCAGAATGGTAAAATGCATGAAAGTTAATTGGGAAACGGGCTTCCCAAAACTCTTCCCGAGTCACCAATGGTTCTTACAAACCTTTCTACATTTTACCTTAAAAATTCTGTATAAAATTTGTTATGATTTATCTACAGTAAGTTAATATTATATTATAGATGCGCGCGATAATTGATAGCTCTCTACTTGAACAATAATATAATATGTTCGTAATTAATATTAATTTAAAGACAACTTACTAATATATATATATATATATATATATATATATATATATATATATATATTATTGACTTAAAGTCAATAAATGACATCTCCAAAATTCTTTTTACGATGAATCTTGAAATTATTTGATCGGCTGAAGTGTCCTGCTAATTTCACTATTGATTTCACTGGAATACATTAACACTGAGTAAACACTGATGAAAGAAGGTTAATGTTACATCAAGCTGAACACTGACTTTAAGAACGAACCCTGATAATGGTTTTGTTCTGTCATTGTAATTTCAATATTTTATGTTTGGTTTTAATTACCATAACGAAACTTTTCTACGTGAATGTTCTCATATTTCATAATAATTCATTTAAAATCAATGTTTAAACACCAGTGATTAACGTTACACACACACACACACACACACACACACACACACACACACATATATATATATATATATACCTTTCAACCTTTCAAGTGTTCCATGCGATGATTCCTCATTTCACGAAGGTCAAGCGTGTCACTCCTCCTCTCGAGTTCGCCTGGCGAAGTAGAGAGTTAGTTTCTTGTACTCTTTACCTCACATAGCCAGGTACGCCCGGCTCATCGGGGATTGTTCTGAGCCAGGCGTCTAATCTTTTTTTGAAGATGTCCACCGCAACACCACTCGTGTTCTTTAGTTCTTTGGGCAGCTGATTAAACAGTCTCGGTCCTCTCACAGCAAAACTATTTTCTTTCAGGGTTAAGGATGTTCCCTGTCTAGCCTTTAATTTGGGAACACGACACAGTCTTCGTTTTCTACTTCCACTGTTGTTTGGGGGGTTATAGGATTCAAAATAAGATAGGGGCTAGTTTCTCCATTATTTTCCAAGTGTAAATAATGGTGTGTGTCTCTCTTCTCCTTTCCACTGAATATAGGTTTAATTCGTGTAACCTTTCCCAGTAATTTAGTTCTTTGCACCCATTTATCTTGGCTGTGAAGCTTCTCTGAATCCCTTCTAGCTGTCTAATGTCTTCTTTTTTATATGGGGATGTTAGGACCGAGCAGTATTCCAACTTGCGTATGATCAGTGTTTTCAACAGAGGAATCATTATATTCCTATCCCTTCGTTTAAAGGTTCTCAGTATCTGCCCAGTTATTCTCTTTGCTCTGTTTACTGCTATCTTATTTTGTGTTTCAAATTTCGCATCATCAGTCATTACAACCCCTAACTCTGAATTTCCTGTCTATTTGGGTATATTATTCCATGGGTTTTAGGTCCTCCCTTTTTCCGTACTTTAACAGTTGAAATTTCTGTGTTAAACGTCATATTGTTGTCTTCTGACCACTTGTAGATTCTGTTCATGTCTGTTTGTAGAGATCCTACTGTATATCCTCTGCGTTTCTTATTTTTTTACTGATCTTTGTGTCATCGGCAAAGGATATATATGTGTATATATATATATACTGATTACAAAGTCCTTGTGTAACTTTTGATGTATACATGATAGAAACAAACTGCAAATTGTGTATGAAAGCATAATTATAAAATTTTTTAACACGCAACATTACAAATGTCTAGGCCCCAACATAAACCACATAACACGTTTCTCTCATGTCTATATCAAAAGTTATTAAAGTTTAAATTTGCGCAAAACTTTGTTTTCACCTTATATTATATATATATATATATATATATATATATATAGCCTTTTATTCTTGCTTTCGTAAAGGCAATTTGGAGGTTTATTTCCAAATAAAAATTCTTACTTGAAAACCCCGCGGCCGAGTGTTAATAACGAGGCTATTTTGAGTTGATTCTATCGAGGGAAGTCCCTTTTCATATAACTTTAGTGTGTTCCTATCAGCGTAATGTGATAGAACAAATTTAGAAAAATTTTGTTTTTAAGTTTTCGAATTTTAATTCCGAGATACACGAAAATATTAAAAAATGTATTAATTTGTTATCCAAAATTAATATCAAGTTATGTAAAGGAGATTCGCAAGCTGAAAAAGTTATTCCTATTTCATTTCTTCAACTGAAGTTAAAAAACTCTATATATAGAATATCATGCATAAACACGCACGATTTTTCGGGGTGAAAAAATCGCCCCCCACCAGGGCTCGAACCCACCACCTCTTGAGTAGAAGGTGAGAACGCCAACTGCGCTAACGCGCTAATCGTGCGTGTTCACGCATGATATTCCATTTATGGAACTCCAGCGTTGCACCAGACAGTTTGAATGAAATGTTTGTCATCATCTCGAGTGCGAGAGGGTTAACAGGTTAACACGTAAAATGGCTCTGGACAAGGAAGCTTTATGAGTTTTTCTCGGTTGTTTAAATATATGACAGGTTACGTTTATTTTTATGCCGTCGTTTAGTGATTAGTGCTTTCAACTCATACTCGAGAGGTGGTGGGTTTGAACTAGTGCTTGCATAATACCGAAAATTTTCAATACCGGTATTTGGAGGCAATTATGCTAATCCCGATATTGATACCGGTATTATGAAAAAAATAATTTATTTTGATTTATTATGGTGCCACCCTACCAACCCTCCCACAAGTCTGAGGGACTTGCAGTACTCACCATATTTACTATAAATTAATGACCCAACTCCAAATAGATGGCATTCTATTCGAAAAAGTTTATACAGTAAATTACTAAATTGTAATAAAAATATTATTTGAATTTTTTTTTAGCATATTATTATACAACTACTGGGGTAGATAGAAATTATTAGTATCTAAATATTTATTTCTTAGTTTGATTTTGAAAGTATGCTTTGAGGAAACAAAGAGCATCTAGGGATTGTTCAGATAGACTTGATCTCAGTTTCGTCAGAAATAGGCCTGCAGCAGAAAAGGCTCTTTCTGATTCTGCACTTTTAGGTTTAATTGAAAGCAGTGCCTTGTATAGCTTCTCTAAATTCTCACTTCTCTGTAAAGTAACTTCCAAGCTTTTAAATTCATTAGTAACATCAAAATCAATGGAATTTTTTTAGATGGCACTTTTCCTAGTTTGTCCATTTCTTGCATGTATTCACTCAGTAATGAATCTGCTTCCACTTCAGTCTTATCGGAGGACTAAATTGCCTAAATTTTACAATAGCAATTTTTGTCAATACCGAAAACCTATAATATCGGTATCGGTATTATTTGTACTTCTTCAATACCGGTATTAATACCGGTATTTCAATACCGGTTTTAACCCCTAGTTTGAACCCTAGTGTGAGCAATTTTTCATATATATATATATATATATATATATATATATATATATATACATATATATATATATATATATATATATATATATATATATACTGTGTGTATATATGTATATATATATATATATATAACCTTTGGTTAGCTTCCGCCCGAATTGTTCATTCTGACGAAGGTCAAGCTTTTCACTTCACCAGGAGTGTATATATATATTATATATATATATATATATATATATATATATATATCAATGGAACGTATGTTTTAGAAATTCAATTTTTTTTTTAACTTTAAAAAATGTTTGGGAAATGTTTTTGTTTTGTTTTTGAAAATGTTCCTCAAAATTGGTTTTATTTAAGATCTAAAAACCTAAACGTGAAAAGATACTGTAATACAAAAACCAAAAACCTTTTGCCACATCTTGGGATCATATTAACTGCTACTGTTAAACTTACAGGGTGTCCAAGAAATAATGGTGCAAAAATAAATGGTCATATTCCTCTTATTAATAATTAAAATACGATGGTTATTTACACTTCAAAACTGCTCATGTTTAGAATACTTCCAGTTAGTGACCATCATTTGTCGCTACAGTGAGTATTCGATGCTCGAATTCCATTAGAACATTCGCAAGATGCTCTCATGGAATGAATCCAATAACCTCACTGATTCTTTGATGGAGTTTTGCCCATCCCTTGGTTTGTCACGATACACGAGTGTTTTAACATACCCCTTTAGATAAGACTCCAAAGGAATTACGTCAGGTGACCACGGTGGCTAAAAATATGCCGTTAAAACATGTAACAAATTGTAGTTTACTGAAACCTATACATCTACTGCCTATGTAAACAAATTTTCTTTTGCAAAAAACAAAACAACAAAGAACAAACGTTTCTCTGCACACGATATATATATATATATATATATATATATATATAATATATATATATATATATATATATATATATATATATAATATATATATATATATATATATATATATACAGGGCGTCCCAAAAAAATGTATACACACTTTAAATACTTATAAAGGCAGTGTTTATTAAAATACATTTCATTTTCAAAATGTAGTAGAATCTACAGACATTATTTAATTGTTTTGTCAACGCCTGTTTTCAAACTGACGTCCGTTCTGGTCCAGGCACTGCTGATAACGCGAAGCAATGGAATCGCAAACATCACGAAACATTTCGTTTGGTATTTGTGTGCATTCTCGTTCAATGGCTGCTCTCAATTCAGCGACTGTTGCAGGTTTTATAGCGTAGACTTTGTCTTTTAAGTATCCCCATAAAAAAAGTCTAGTGGTGTGAGGTCTGGTGAACGCGGAGGGTATTCTACGAAACCCCTTCGTCCAATCCACATCCACATCGTGCCAAGTACCACTCGCAATACTCCACTCTTCGGTCCGGATCATCTTCATTAATAGCATGGACTAATCTTGGAATGTAACTTTTCCATTGACAGCGCTTCAAAATGCGTTGGACAGACGATTCTGAAATTCCTACCTCACGACTCGCTTGCCGCACAGATTTTCTTGGACTTTGGTGATACGTTTCCAGTACTCTTTCTTGCTTTGTGGGGCTTGTCGATGTCCGTGGTCTTCCGGAACGCTTCTTGTGGACATTCTGAACAGTTCCATCGGCTTCAAACTTATCTCTAATTCGAGTGATGGTAAGTCGCGTTGGTGGATCTGTTTGAAACTCCCTCCTAAACTGTCTTTGCACTTCAACTGCGTTTTCACACTTCCAGTAGCATTTTAGAATGAATTTCCTTTGTTCAAAGCTTAGTCTGACTGCCATTATTAATTCTAATGGGTTTAACTTGGAAAGAAAGAAACATCAATTGAGCTATCAGCTGTTAAAGTGTGTATACATTTTTTTGGGACGCCCTGTATATATATACAGGGTCCACCAAAAAAAACATGCGTCCGTCCGTACTTTTCTTAAACTCAATATTTCTTTTGATAAAACTTTAACAAAATAAAAATAACGTTATCTGACAACATTTCTTTAAATTTTTAGCACAGTAGCCGAATAGACCTCATTTTAGCACGTAAACAAAAATAGAATGTAAAGATACCGTAAATACTCAAAATTTCTTTATTATACAACCAAAAATTCCTTTCATATAAAATTGTTATTAAAATGTCATACTAAAAATACTGTTCAATATGTTTTCCTCCAACTTCTATTACTTTTCGAAGTCTTGGTCTAAATTGATCTACTGCTGAATCAATCTGGTCTTGTAGGAATTCGGCCCATTGTTCAATCAAAACATCTCTCAAGTGGTTAACATTTCTGATTTTCTTACCGCGATAACCTCGTTCTGACAAGTTTTCCCAGATCCCATAATCAACAGGATTCAAATCAGGAATGTTCGGAGGCCAATTCTCCGGTTCAATAAATTCGGGAACATGTTCATTTAAATAAGCAACAGTGTCTTTTGCCGTATGTGCCCTTGCTCTATCCTATTGCCAAAAAAATGACCTCCATTTGCCAGAGCACGCATCTCTGGAATCGTGCTTGCTAAAAGAACAGTTCGATAATATTCGCCATTAACTTTCACACTGGGCTCAACGAAATGAAGAGATATTTTTCCCAGCTTGGAAACACCGACAGACACCATAATACTTTTGGAAAAGTGGCTCCTTGTTGCATAGACACCATAATACTTTTGGAAAAGTGGCTCCTTGTTGCATACAGTCTTTCGTTCGAAATTCGATTCTTTAATTGATGGGATTCTAAGTATACTCTGTTGTTCTGAGAGTTCATTGGTGGTTCTACAATGAATATTTTTTCATCAGTAAAAAATGTTTGACTTGCTTTCATAACTGTGATGCGTCTTAGCATTTTTTTTTGCATTCATGACTCGTTTTTCTTGGTCAGTGGTGCTGATCTTTTTCTGTCCACGTCCACGTTTGTATGGTCTAAGTCCGAGATCTTCTTTTACAATTCGCCTTACACTAGTTTCTGATATTCCAATCGACTTTGAAATCTGCGCTGGAGTCTCGTGAGTGCCTGGCTTATCTTCTTGGCTAAGAATTTGGGAAGAAACTTCTTCAATGTTTTCTTCCGTTCTAACACTCCTTAGACGACCACTACCTTTTTTTCTAAAAGTACTGCATGTAGCATCAATTTTTTCAGCAACGTATCCAGTCCGCCCAGTGTCCATCCTTTATTGGGGAATCCCGCCAATATTTTGTGCCTTCCATATCCCCTATTAAGCCTATAATGCTTAATGATTATTTTATCTTCATCAGAGAATGGCATTTGAGGGATATCTACAGTAATTTTTTTTATCTGAAAAAAAAGAGAGAAAAATTATTTCAATGTGCACTTAGTTTTATGGGACTCAAAAATCAAAATTTAGTCATTCAGTTATAAAAATTGGCTGGCTTATATAAAATTCAATGGTAATTATTATCTGTAAATTTTGTATAAGTCATCCAAACACATTTTGACTTATTAGGTTACAATCAAGTGCATGCTTTTTTTTGGCGGACCAGTTATATATACTGGGTGATTCATAAGTCTGTTACCACTGTAAGGGTGAATAAAAAATAACTACAAATCACAGTAACCTGTGATGTTTCTTTATTTGAGGTTATTTTTACACAATTACACATTAGAAATTAACAGTGGAAATTCTTTCTTTTAAATCATTGACATTACGAGGTTTTGTTGCATATACCCTATCCTTGACCATACCCCATATTTTCACAAATCAACAGTCTGAAACAGAAAATATTTACAGTGGTAACAGACTTATGAATCACCCGACATATATATATATATATATATATATATATATATATATATATATATATATATATATATATATATATATATATGAAAATTATTTCACGAAAGTAACACGTGAATAATATTTATGATGAAAATAACCACGAAGGAAAAAGGAAACAGAATGGTACTCAAGCGCTCTCGTCTAATGACATCCTCAGGAACACTGAAATAAATAACAAGTTCGAGACTATATATAGGTCACAAAAAAATAGAAATAAGAAATTAAAAAAAATAAAAATTGTAGGAGGAGCATACAAATTTATGAAATGTTACCAGAGTATTAGTACTATGCCCCTTTTGTCTAAATCCGTTCTGAACGAATTCAAAACAACAGGATCAAGCGAAAAAAGACCCTGGCTAATGTTTAAATTATTTGTAAGTTGAATAATGGCAGACTCAAGAATATTTCTATTAACAATGTTGCTTGAGTGAAACAGAATTGAAGCATTATTCCAATCAATACAGTGGGATAACTCTGACAAATGGACGAAAAAGGCACTGGACGACTGTCCCGTTCTAACAGAATATTGATGTTGTTTTACACGCGTTTGCAAATCCTTTTCCATCTGTCCAATGTTAAAGGAATCATATTGTTTACAACCAATTTTATAGATAATACCTGAATTATCGGTAGGACTATTTTTTACTATGATATTTTTCACAATATTGTCATATGAAAATACTACATTAATATTCAAAAGTTTAAGTATATTAGCAATGCCTAAAAAGTGGGAAAAGTGGAAGTACTAAAATATTCTTCGAAAAAGTGCGAGGGTTATTCATACGATAGAAAGTTCGTTTTGCTTTGTGGCTTCCCAGAAAGACCCACGAAACTTGGAGTCCTAACAGCCTATAAAAGCGAGAGTTCACTGAAATTCTCCCTCATTCATTTCTTCTCTCAGCAGTCTTCACTTCTCGTCTTGTTCGTCACGTCTCACTCTCGGCCTTCGTCAGCAGCAACACTCGTCAAGCCACCCGCTCTCCAGCCTTCGCGGGGAGCGGCCTGCTGTTCCTTCAAGGCTCCGGTCTATCATCAAGTACCCTCTACAGACCGCCTGCAAAAGCAATCCTTCGAAACCCAGCGCCGTGCGACTTCAGCCGGCTTCAGTCCCTCAAGCAACATCTCAACACTATACGAAGCGAATCAACACGAGGCGACATCCTTCTGACTGGTTTAACTCACCCTTCACCTCAAGTCGATCGGCGCCCGTTCAACAAGCCTTCAATAGGCCCCGCTACCGGTCTCAAGGTCATCCTCGACGTGCGAAATATAGGACGGAAAACTTCACCTCGGGCCTACAGTCTACAAGGTCAACCTTCAAGTATCTCTTCATCTATAGAGGTATTACAACATTGTCGGTAAGCTCTCTGTGCCTCGTTAGAATTGCAGTAGGCCTATTCCAAGTGTCATTCCAATACCGTAATTGTGTATCACCTTGTTATTGTGTTCTTTCATGTAATTCATTTTATTTTGCATCCGTTTGTTTATGTGATCCTTTTAAGCATTTCATTATTGACGGCCTAATCAACTTACAGTGTACTAAACGTACGTGCATTCTTTCTATTATTAATAGACTGCATCACCTATTCTATGTTCTATTTATGCATAACTCTTTAGCCTACCTAAGTCAGTGTATTACGTAATCCATTCAGTGCACCAACGTACATGCATAATTTCTGTTATCAATAGGCTTCATATTTCATGCTGCGTTTCCATTTGTGTATAACTCATTAGCCTATATAACATTACTTAACAATTAAGCTGTATAACCACTTCTTTACTTGCTAAGCCTGTCATCTTTAGAATAATATAAATGCATGTATATATTTGTTAATCGCTGTGAAAAAATAACTGATTTATTTTCTTAATTAAACACAAAACAACAAGGTAATTTTTCTAACCTTATTTAATATTATTTGCTTGGGCGTAATCCAAGCTGGTGACCTCGAATCAGTCGTCTCACTCAGAAAGTAATTATAGTAAGCCTACTTTATTGGTCACCTCAAACCGGTGATACCGTAGGACATTGTAAATTGTTGACCCCAGCCTTGTCATTAACAATCAAATCATTATCACTCATAATCATTATCACCTCAATTGGCTAATAACTAGGCCTACTATATATATATATATTTTTTTTTTCGTCATCTCGCCTTCTCCCTTCATTCCTTGACGAGGTGTACTTCTGAATACACAAAAGGCCTTGGAATCACTTTTCTATTTTTTCTTGTGGATTTGCATCATATTATATATATATATATATACACACACAGTAGATCGCACGTCGTTTCTATCAAGTGTATTCATATGTTTGTACAAAGCATGTCTGGCGTAATATTTGAATTTCAACTGCGTTTTTTAATATTTAATTGAGAAATGGTCAGAGGACGGTGTGGGCTTTGAATCGCTTCACCCACGATTAAAATGAACATCATGGAATTGTTGTAGAAGTGATAAAAAGTCTATATATGCATTTGCATACTAATAAAGAGCAATTTCCATTCCGTTGTCAACAGATAAATTAGAATGTTTGCAAAGTGAAAGGTAAAGAATTACCAACGCTGGAAACGCAAAGAGAGAACTTGGTGTGTGAATAATTCAATTTTGTCTCCTAATGCCACCTTTCCCGCGTTTAAAAAAATGAAATGTTTGAAGTAATTTTGATTTCGGTCCCAAAAACGACCCACGTTCGGGTTGGTCCGTAAACAAGGTCGCCTTGAGAGCGTATGAAATGTTTTTATTAAAGAAAAGAAAATAAATGATCCCATTACCGAACACCATAACTTTTATGCCAGTCTAACTCCTTTCACCGAATGTCTTAAACTGCGCATGCGCTCACGGGGAATTCAAATGAGTCTGAAAATGTTTGGCATACTTTAGAAGAGCCCAAAAGTGACTTGGATGCAATTGAACAAATGTGAAACTTAAGTTTGTCATCAAAATACTCATTTTAGAACAAAATTGAAAGCATTGTTTACACTCGACCCTAGTTTATTATGTAAATTAACTTTGTACGTATACTGTACAATATACATATATATACTTTTTAATTTAAAAATTTTACTTATTCATGGATCTTATTTTTAAGTTAAATATAGTTTAGTAAAATATAAAAATAAATCTAAAATTTCTGAGTTAAACTCTTAAAAATATAAAAACAAAAATATAAATGTTATTTACGCGTTTTCAAACCACTGAAAGTTACCAAAGTCACTATCTAGCCACGAAAAAAAATTATGCAAAATGCTGAAGTATTTTACACTATTAAACATTTTATTTGTTCAGCGACTAAATATCACTATTATTTGAATTAAAAGAATACATGCAAATAATAACTATGAAATAATAGCTTTCGTATTAGCGCTTTTATATTACATGTACGTTCTCTGTACTCATTCACTAAGCTCTTTTACTTTAGTTAGCGTTTCAGTTTAAATTTACATTTAAAAATGTTTGTATAATTTGTACACACACACACACACACACACACACACACACATATATATATATATATATATATATATATATAGAGAGAGAGAGAGAGAGAGAGAGAGAGAGAGAGAGAGAGAGAGAGAATATAACTTATTTCAATTATTTTTGCATTGGTTAATATCCAATAAGACTTTGGTGTAGGTTGCGTTAATTAAATTTCGTTAGAAATTCCTTCAACTCTACAATGGAAGGACATGACCATATGTTCTCAGTTTGAGATCTAGATGCTCACGCAAATGCCCAGTATAGGGATTCCTCTCAAGCTTCTGATGGGGTGTCAAGGAAGGAAGTTTCTTTATTGCGTAATCATAATAGAAGCGCGATATGATGTTCCTTCTCTCGGGAAAATATATTGTTCGAAGTAGAAATGCGTTTCTGGTACAGAGTTTCTACGTACAGAGGGTCGACAAAAATAAGTATACACTTCGATGATCGTCCTGAAGAAGAAATGGCAAAGCTTATCAATGGAATGTCGGAAAGTGTGTTAGCTTCACATAATTTGAAGGGGAAAGCAAGACGATTCTAAATATGTATATTGATTCGGTAAATCTATTATGATTTATTGACTTTTATTATCAAATAAAAACTATAGAAAAAACAAAAACAAAGGTGTCTATTTACCTTTATCAACTCTCTGCATACTCCAGTGGCCAGACTATTTATGTTGGAATTTCTCTGTAAAGAATAACGAGAGAGCCTCTTTCAATGGGCTACGCCATGGCCAATGGCCATGTCGCAAAATCGCTTCCCGTCAATCAGCGAAGTTAAGCGACATTGGGTCTGGGTAGAAGTCGGAGGGTGGTTCGGATCCCACGTAAAGCTGTAGGTCTTCTCAGTCATATGATCTTGGATGTTGCGAAAGAGGTTAAACAATCCCTTCAAAATAAAATCCTATTTCATAACTTTTATTACGCAGTCACAATGTTCGTGGTTCGCATCGCTGACTACGAATCCACCGGCACCGGGTTCGAAACCCGGTGACGGTAGGCGGCGCGCGGCAAACCCAGCTGTTCATCCTTCCACGCAATAAAAATTGGTTGTTAGATAAATGGGTACCCTAGGTAGCCTAGTGGTTAAGACTGAGCTATTGAAGAATAGGGACCCCAGCCTTCTTTAGTTAGGCTTATAAGGCTAACTAACGAAAATATCACGACCTAACCTAACCAATCGTTAGGTTAACTGTACGCCCTTGACGAGTGGTTAGGTTAGGTCATGATATTTTCATTAGTTAGCCTTATAAAGCTAACTAAAGAAAGCTGGGGTCCCTATTCTTCAATAGCTCCGTTAAGACGCTGGGGTTGTGATCGGGAGGTCGTGAGATCGAGTCCGGGCGTAAACTTTGTAATGTCTGACTGTCCGTGACGGGGCGTGATCCTGATTTCATGTTAAACTGTAGGTCTAAGGTGGAGTGACAAGCTTAGCCTTCGTCAGAATGAACAATTCGGGCGGAAGTAAAACCAAGGTTATGTGATATATATTTTCCAGAGTTCTTTTTAACTAATAAACAAAAATAAAATAAAATTTATCATTTGTACAAAATTAAAAACACAATTTTCTTCATAAAATACAAATTAAAATTGAAGATGGAACATTACAAAAATTAACATTACATTAAATTAAAATTAATTGTAATGCAATTACCATATAATTATTATTAAAAATAAATACAATTAATCGCAATTTAGTTACAACTAATTATAATTAGATTACAATTAATTAATATTAAAATGAAAGTAAATAAATTAGAGTTAATGACAATTACATTACAATACAATTAAAAATAAATTACGTTAATTACATTACAATTAAGTTGCAATAAATCAAAATTACATCACAATTAAATACATTACATTACAATAAATTACAATTGTATAACAATAAATTACAATTGTATAACAATAAATTAAGATTACATTGCAATAAATTGCAGTAAAATTACAGTAAATTTAAATTACAGTAAGTTAAAACAAACAAAAAATAATCTAAACTAAATTAAGCGAAAAAGTTTTAATTAATTGAAATTTGAAAATAAATTTATAAAAAATTTATTAAAAAATTACTTTAAACGAACTTTTTATTTACAATTTACAATTAAAAAGTTTATTTCAAAAACAATTTATTCCAGCAATGAAAACTTCCTTCCAGAAGGTTCACACATACACAATATATATATATATATATATATATATATATATATATATATATATATATATATAAATTATATATATATATATATATATATATATATATATATATACACAAACTCAGAATGGTTCCCTGAGAACATTATATGTTAAACACAGACCGTGCATGGAACAAGGAACTCTTCTGGGAAAATTAAATCCACTATAGTCCGGATAAGTAATGGTAAATGACAAATACCATAGTTTTTTCTTTTCATGATTTTAGCCCGACGTGGGCAACGGGTCTCTCGCAAAGAGATCCCATAAATATAGCTTCCCTCACCAGCTATCTGCAAGCAGACAGGATCCAGCTTTGGGACATGGATCTAGGGTTTAAAGCAAGCCTAGATCCCTACATTCAGAACCTCTATATAAGTAAAAGACTCGTTGCATTCACGTCGTGTTGAATAAATCAAAGAAAAAGGTGGTAACTATTGTATTTTTAGCCAAAAAAAACAAAACTTAAACCTCAACCGGGACATTGAGCGTCCACTTTTCAAGGCACGAAACACGTCCGTTTAGTATACACAAA
>JAJOZX010000019.1:850000-862500 GCA_023014485.1 Bathynomus jamesi
TATGTACTTACTTTAGGTTACTTTAGGTGAGTTCGAAGGACGGTTCAGGATCGACTACGGTCGACCCCTCTGCAGCATCCCGCCTCATTTGCGGGATTTGGTGAAGGAGGGAATTGCTGTCTGATCTCCTCCTGCCCTCGTAGCCAGCCACGCATGTCTGGTCAGGGACTTTGCACACGAATCCATCCAGCTGGTTCTTGAAGTTATTCAGGTCGGTGTGCTGGAGATTCCTCACTTCTTTTGGTAAGACATTGAAAAGCTTTGGGCCTCGTATTCCGTGGTTATTTTCCATCCTCGTTTTCATGGCCCCTTGTCCCACCGTAGCTGGGACCGTACAAAATCTGCCTCTTCTCTCATTCCAGTTTGTTTCTATTTCATTTCTAAGGTTAGGGACAGACCCCTCAAGTATTTTCCATATGTATATTATTGTGTACCGCTCGCGTCTTCTTTTGAGAGAGTAGATTTCCAGGGATTGTAGTCGAGACCAGTAGTCTTCACCTTCCGTTTCCTCTATCTTAGATGGAAAAGTCCTTTGTATAGCTTCAACGTTCGCAATGTCTCGTTTTCTGTATGGGCTTGTGAGTACTGAGCAATACTCAATTATTGGTAGGGCTAAAGTCTTTCATAATTTGAGCACAATGTTTGCTTTTCTGCTGCGGAAGCTCCTCCAGATGACTCCCATTATTGTTTTAGTCGTTGTAATTTTGATGTTATAGTGCTCCCTGAATTCTGCATCCGACGACACTATTACTCCAAGATCCCTGACTTGTGGATTCGGTGTTATCTGTTTGGTTTGCTGAGTTTTGTACCCTTTTTTTCTGTAGCTTCTTGTTATTACCATATCTTAGAAGTTGGAATTTTTCTTCGTTGAACTTCATATTGTTGTCTTCTGCCCACTGGAATACTGTTTCAGTGTCGTTTTGTAATCTCTCTATGTAACCTTCGTTCAATATTTCCTTGCATATCTTTGTGTCATTTACGAAACATGATACAACACTGTCATTGATATCTGCATCAATATCTGCAATCATTATTATGAACAGCAAGGGACCTAATAGTGTCCCTTGTGGGACAGAACTCTCTACTTCCAAGACTTCCGATTTGACTCCACTTACCACCACTCTTTGTGTTCTTTGCGTCAAGAAATTAAATGTCCATCTTTCCAGCTTTCCAGTAATTCCTGTATTCTTAAGTTTATGTGCTATAATTCCAAGGTCACATTTATCGAAGGCTTTCCAATATTTTCTCCTGGTGGCCTAATAGCTGTGATAGGAATGATCTTCCAGCCCTGAAACCATGTTGATTTTGGTTGTATAAGTTCTTTTCTTGTAGGTAGTAGGTAGTTTCGCTTCTAATTATACGTTCAAAGCACTTTATAAGGTATGAGGTGAGAGCTACCGGCCGATAATTCTTGGGCATTGCTCTGTTACTACCTTTGAATAAAGGGGCAATGTTCGCGTTCTTTAATGGCAGTGGAATTTGTCCTGTGTCGAGTGATTTCCTCCATAGTAAGTATAGCGGTTTGGCAATCCTCTATTTACATTTCCTCAGAAATGTGGCACTCCATGTGTCTGGCCCTGGGGTCATTTGTGTTTGGCCTCCAACTCTATCAACGGACCAATACTCTCTTTGCACTGCATTTTCCTTTTCCAAAAGTGTAGAAGTATTTTGGGTTATTTTTTTTTGTTTTTTGCTACCTTGTTTTTCTCCTCGTTTGTCTTATGTGTGAACGTTTGCTTTAGGTCCATTTCTATTTCGCCTAGTTTTCTCTCTAGTTTGAGTCTCCTTGTATCAGTTTTGCATCTGTGGAGATGTTTTACGGTTTGCTTGCGTTGTCTAAATAGTGTCCTGATTTTTCTCTCGAGCTTGCTATGTTTTCTCTTTTTTCTCTCTGGAACATGCTTCAGTAATATAGGTTTGGTTTCAGAGTCTTCTCGTGAAGTAGTAATTCCCAATTTACTTCCTTTAAATCTTTATTTACACTTTCCCAATCTACTTTCTTTGAATTTATGTTTAAGCCTTCAAATATTCCTTCTACCTCTCTGGGATGCGTTTTCGGACCTCTGGGTGCTACTTCAATTGCATATCGATTAGGTTATGGTCGGAGAAATTTGTGTGCTTTACCTTTATATTTATTATTATCTCATTGTTATTTGTCAAAATTAAATTCAAAACGTTCTCTTTTCTTGTGGCTTCACAGATTTCCTGAGTAAGGACGTAATGTTCCATCATATCTAATAGCATTATTGCTTGGGTTCTATCATCTTTTGTAATGTTGCCATGAAACTTCTCAACATATATGAATTCATCATTTTTCTTCCATGTTATGAATGGGAAATTAAAATCTCCGCAAATTAGAATATTTGTTGCTGAAGTTTCAAATAACTTTAACTTGTTTAGTATTTCATTAGTGGCAAATTGGAATTCACTTTTTGTGGTGTTTGGTGGTCTGTAGACGTCTATAATGATTAGGTTCAGTTCTTTTACTTCTAAAATAATAATTTCGACTGTGCTGTTTGATCTGTTTACCTTCACCTCACATGTGTATTTGTTTTTCACGTAGATACAACACCCTCCCACTCGTCTAGTCACTCTATCTGCTCTGTACATGTTGTAGTCCAACATTGCTATTTCCATATTCTCGATGCAGTTTTCACAGCCTTTTTCGCACTTATGTAAGTGTGTTTCCGTTAGGCATATGATATCTGTGCTGGTTTCCGTAGCTAAATTTTGCAAGTATTGTAATTTGCAGTCTCCATGGTCCGTATAGAGGCCTTGTATATTTGTGTATAATACATTTACTGGGTTTCTAATCTTCGTGTTCGATTTTCCTAAATGATGGTCGTTTCCTGGTCGATGTCGGTTCCTGTTTGGTGTTATTGGTTGGGCTGCTGCATTTGGGAGTACATATATATATATATATATATATATATATATATATATATATATATATATAGAGTATATACACATATATATATATCAAAGCTATTGACTTCTCCTTAGGGAAACGGAGCTTACAGATGAAAAGAAGGACCAACACAACAGCAAACATTTTCGTTTATTTTTTATACTTCAGACGTTTCGACAAATCTTTTGTCATCATCAGTGAATTATAAGTCTTAAAACCTTAAAACAAAAATGAGAATAATGAAAATTACATCAATACAAAAGAAAATTAAAATCATTAAAATTAAATTAAATTAAAATTACCTCAACTGGTAAATACACCATGTTTATGTCAACCTCTATATTTGGCAGAAACTGAGAGAAAACTGTATGGTCAGTTAATTAGAAGGTATGATATGTCTATGAAAGTTGGTTGGTTAGTTAGAAGAGCTGTAATTTGTAAGATGAACTATTATTGTTAATGGAAGGTTTGTTTCTATAGATGTACAAAGATTCTAAAATTCGGAGTTCTGTAAGGTTATTGGATCTAGTTAGAATTTCGAACTGAGTTTTGTGAAGGGGATGGTTGTTTTTATTACTATGGTTTCTAATTGCGGATTGTGGTGGGCTACTGAGGGGACGGTTGGTACGGACTGATAAGCCCAAATGTTGAGAAAGGCATACCTCCAGTTGGAGTTGAGTACTGCCAATATACGCAGCCTTACAGCTGTCGCCCGTGTATTTATAAACAACATTAGAATGGAGACAATTTTGTCCGATACGTCTAAATTTAAAAGGGTAAAAGAGAATGTTCTGTCTAAATTGCTAAAACTCGAAGATAAACTTAATAGGTTTTTGCATAAATTAAAAAATAGTAATATTATTGATGACAATACATACAATTCTTTGTTTGCTTCTGGTTCTAATCTGTGGTACATTCAATTATAACTTAGTCAAATTCTTCGTTTCCTTGCTTTCAAAACTTACCTATAATGATTATTCCATTCACAACTCGTTTGATTTTGCTAAAGATATAAAAGAGATCAATCGTACCGATTCCCTTACTATGGCCAGTTTTGATGTCTCGTCATTATTTACTAATGTCCCGTTAAAAGAAACATTAGATATTATACTAAACAAGTTATTCACTACTGGTAATATTCTTATTAATGGCCTCACTCAGACTCAATTTAAAAACCTCCTCGAAATAGCGTGTTTTGATAATCTTTTCTTATTTAATAGCAACCTTTACAGTCAAATTGATGGGGTAGCTATGGGTTCCCCGTTGAGCCCAACACTAGCAAATGCATTTCTTTGCCATTACGAAGAAATTTGGTTGAAAAGTTGTCCTAATAGTTTTAAACCCGTATATTACAGAAGATACGTGGATGAGACTTTCTTAATATTTAAACATCCTTCACACGTAAAACTTTTTCTTCATTATCTTAATAAACAACATAGTAATATTAAGTACACATGTGAAAACGAAACAAATAATAGTTTACCTTTCCTGGATGTTCTAGTTAAACGGGCTAATAACAAGTTCCAGACCTCACTATTTAGAAAACAAACTTTTACTGGTTTGGGAACCAATTATTTAAGTTGTATGTTTTATAAATATAAGATTAGTGCTATAGTAACATTGTTAACAAGGAGTTACCGTATTTGTTCAGATTACTTTTCATTAAACGAAGAATTTCAATTTTTAAGACAGTACTTTAGGTGCTGGTTAAGTGTGCGGTCTACCTACGATTCGGCGGTCTACCTTTTAATTATAGCTTCTTATCTTGTTTACTAATTGTTTGTTTACATCCCATTGTCAGTCGCCCTTGACGATTGGTTAGGTTTAGTCGTGATATTTTCGTTAGTTTTAACGAAAATATCATGATTAAACCTAACCAATCGTAGGTAGACCGCACACTTAACCAGCACCGTACTTTATTAATAATTACTACCATTCTAATCTTTTTGACAACCAATTAAAGAAATTTTTAAATAACACTTTTAATACTAAACTCCCCATAACTACAGTACAAAAAGAAACCAGATATATTAAATTACCTTTTTATGGTTATTTATCATTGCGTATTCGAGGTGAAGTGTCCAAACTGCTCAAGTCTAGTTATCATTATCAAATTTTGACAAATTCCCCAAAACTGTATGCCCTAATGTTGTTTATGAATACACGTGCGACAGCTGTAAGGCTGCGTATATTGGCAGTACTCAACTCCAACTGGAGGTACGCCTTTCTCAACATTTGGGCTTATCAGTCCGTACCAACCATCCCCTCAGTAGCCCACCACAATCCGCAATTAGAAACCATAGTAATGAAAACAACCATCCCCTTCACAAAACTCAGTTCGAAATTCTAACTAGATTCAATAACCTTACAGAACTCCGAATTTTAGAATCTTTGTACATCTATAGAAACAAACCTTCCATTAACAATAATAGTTCATCTTACAAATTATAGCTCTTCTGACTAACCAACCAATTTTCATAGACATATCATACCTTCTAATTAACTGACCATACAGTTTTCTCTCAGTTTCTGCCAAATATGGAGGTTGACGTAAACATTGTGTATTTACCAGTTGAGGTAATTTTAATTTAATTTAATTTTAATGATTTTAATTTTCTTTTGTATTGATGTAATTTTAATGATTTTAATTTTCTTTTGTATTGATGTAATTTTAATGATTTTAATTTTCTTTTGTATTGATGTAATTTTCATTATTCTCATTTTTGTTTTAAGGTTTTAGGACTTATAATTCACTGATGATGACAAAAGATTTGTCGAAACGTCTGAAATATAAAAAATAAACGAAAATGTTTGCTGTTGTGTTGGTCCTTCTTTTCATATATATATATATATATATATATATATATATATAATATTAATTAATTTATTGGGGTTGTTTAATAAGGTAGGTTGATTTTCCGCATTTTTTTAGATATCGACTTTGGACTAGTCGAGATAGTCAGGGCTTAATATGATAATAACTGACAAACAATTTCAGATCCCTAGCTTTAACCGTTTTTTGAGGAAACCGTTTCAAAAATCGTCAAAAAATCGTACCAAAAAATACCGCATTTTCGCAATTTTTGGCCGAAAAAAACATGCTATTTTCATAAAAAAAAAACATGTACAGAGTCAAATAGACACATTTAGATCCCAAGATCATCATAATTTTCACTGTAAGAGCCCTTAGAAGCAAAGGAAGGCCTCATATGGCGGCTTAAGGCTTTGGCCAGAATGTGTTTGTGCCTTGATTCGAGTCCATAAACAGTATGGGAAGCTTCAGATGTCAGCTTCACGGCCCTTTCAACACTGAGAATGTGAAGGCAGATCAGGCAGCTCCAGCTTGGTGCCATTCAGCAATGCTTCTTGAAGCTCCTGGTCAGAAAAGTCTTCTGTGAGAGCACGTTCACAGATGCCACTTTGAGAAAGGTTGATTAGTTCTGACCAGTGGGTAGCTTCAATGTTGATGGCTGTGATCTTCTTCAGCCTCTTCTTGGCTGGCTTCCCACTTCTGAAAGAATAATAATTAATTTATTTTTTATTCCAGTTTAAGATTTAATCCCTATTAGTCTCAGAATTGCTGATTTAAATTAAACTTAAATTAAAAAAAAAAAAAAAACCCGAGTTCTATAAATCCCCATAATCGAATTTTTTTTTCACATTTTTTAAATTAATAAATGCTTACCTGATGGACATAATTTTCTTGAGAGCAGCTTCTCTCACTTCCAAGTCATCAGACTTCATCATGGAGTACAGCACATTCTCGGGCAGCAAGGCAAAAGCATTGTACTTCAGGTTCTTGAAAGCAACACCCTAGATTTCTTCAGACTGCTGCTTGATCCTCTGGATCATGTTGAAGATGTACAACTGCTGATTGTGGAACTTGCTGTCCCTTTTGATCTCAAACCAACTGACTGCATACACTTCCACAATGAACTTGATGGCCTGGTAAAGCTTATCCTGTAGTTCTGGAGGGTAAGCACCTCTGGTCCACAGACACATCAATCTAATTGCCAAAGTCAACCATCTTGCATGGTTTAATGGTCCAATTTTCCAGGCAGCAAATCTTGGGTTGACTTTGCCCCTGGAAATTCCAAGCACATACTCCAAAAGAAGCTTCTGGTCGCTACTGAGATCATTCAGTGTCTCCTCAGCAAATTCCATGTCATCCAGGGGGCCACTGAGTTTGGTGAATTCCACTTGTGGCAGATCTTGGTAGTCAATTTCACAGAGTTTTCCCAGCGGACCAGTGAAAGCAGTGGGACTTTTGGTACTGCCATCAAGATGCTTGAAAACAGCTCTGAAAGGAAGCTCATTCTGATGGAGTGAACAGCCAATGGTGTGCAATTTCCGCTCAATTTTATTTTCCAGAGCTGTTACAAGGCCTCCCTCCCAGCCAGTGTTTGTATTTGTGTTGTCAAGGAGGACAGCTTTCAGGGTATGAACACTGTTAAACTCCTCCAAGACACTAGCAACTTCTTCACCAAGAAGAACTCCAGTCGCACCTTTAATTGGGATGACTCTGTGAGTAAGATATGTTCCACTTTCAGTTCCCGGCTCCTTTGTGAAAGTCAAATGGTGCTCTTGTCCCTTTCCTTTCTTCAGCTTAGTCTCCCCATTTTCATCCTTAACTTCTCTGTACAGCAAAGTGTCCTTGTCAACTTTCCCATCAACCCCAATACAGACTAACTTTTCCAGACCCTCATTGTGCTTTTCATCACTTTTCGCTTTCATTCTAGCTTTTTCCCTGTCCATTTTCTATTTATCAACTATTATCTGTTTCACATCAAGGCCAGGCTTAAGCAGGTCCACAGATCCCAGCTGGAAAGAGCCCTTGGGTCCTATTTTGGCCCTCTGATCTCTCAAGTATTCCCTCTCCTCTACTGGAACCTGAAATATTAAAGTATATTAAATAGCGGATCTAAAATAAGAGATACAATCCTGAAAAAAAATTGATTATTAATTTCTATTACCAGGGGGGGAGGAGGAAGATTACAGAAGGAAAATGCTGATATTTTTCAATTACAAGCATTGAATTTCCTTCCATTTAAAAGGCACCTAATCGCACTAAGTTAGGCCAGTTAAAAGTTAAAAAAATAATAGCATTACCTTCTTACTGGGAGGACAAGTGCAGATTATGTGCTGTGTTTGACAATTTTCTTTCTTGCACTTCACAGCATTGTCATCACAGAGACGAACAGGTAGTTTACAGGTGCAAGCAGAAATGTCAAAAAGTTTATCCAGCTTTTCCTCCAGATTCTGCTCCTGGACTGTAGAAAGAGATTTCCTGTTTATCTATTTTGCTTTCTTGAAGCACACTTTACCCACCAATTTCACTACATAATATTCCTCATACAGGGGCAGCCGCGGGTTCACTGCCAGCCAGATCTCAATCACATCCTTTGCTATCATTTTAGCAATATCATAGTCTTTCAAGTCCGGGTGGCTGTTTTGGAGGAAATAACTGTACTGAATAACTTGGCGGAGGGTAGGAGGCTCTGTTTTATTCAAAGGGGAAGGCTGACCACTGAATTTTTTGGCACTATCACTTCGAGTTAACACTGCAGACTTCCGTTTTTTACCCATTTTTATGAAATATCTGAAAATAAACACAATTAAATGAACGCATCATAAAATAATTTAATTTAATACACATTTTATAGGTAAATATCATAAAAAAATACAAAATAATACACTAGTAAACATCTATAATGCATTTACAATAAGTTTCAAGCATCGTTTTGTTAAAAAAGCCGAATTTTAATTGATTATTTTGATGAAATAAGGTCCGATATTTTGTTTGTTTACATTGCGCGAATGCCGCGCGCGCGATTTTACGCGTAAAATTCGGCAATTTTACAACTTAAAAATAATTAACAATCCTCAAAAAATACAATCATTTTCACAAATATGAGTTGGTGCAACGTTTTTTATACATTATACCTTTCTATCTAGACTAGTCCAAGATCACAGTTCCAAAATCAACCTACCCTATTGTTTAACCTCCTTCGCAACATCTAAGGTCATATGATGGAGGGGACCTACAGCTTTACGTGGGATCCGAACCACGGGTCGCTACATAATCTGGGCGTGGAGGACGGTCTCTCATCCAACTACTACCAGACCCAATGTTGCTTAACTTCGCTGATCTCCGGGAAGTGGTGTCACGATATATATATATATTATATATATATATATATAGAGCTACGTCGTGGCCAATGTCGTAACACCGCTTCCCAGAGATCAGCGAAGTTAAGCGATATTGGGTCTGGGTAGTAGTTGGATGGGAGACCGTCCTCCGCGCCCAGATTATGTTACAAGGAGTTACAAGGAAAAGAAGTACCTCAAAAGGCCTTGCGGCCCATAACGAGGAGGTACCAATGGCAACGGGTGCCACGGAAAATTTTCTACACACTCAAATAGTGTGCAAGATTTGGTCTAACCTTTTCTTAAAATGATCCACAGCGGAACTGTTCACAACTTCTGAAGGTAACCTGTTCCACGTGTCACAGATCTTATAGGTAAGTAATTCCCACACACACTAGTCCTAAACCGCTTCAAATCCAACTCCCAACCATTGTTGCGAGTTGGGTTATCATTTAAACTAAACATGCTTCTAAAATCGACATCGTTGAACCCGCGTAAGAACTTGAAAACCTCGATCAGTTGACCGCGCAGCCTCCGAGTTTCCAGCGAAAACAAGTTCAGGGCGCGTAACCGTCGATTGTAGCCCAGATGCCTAACAGAAGAGATTAACTTTGTGGCCCGTGGTTCGGATCCCACGTAAAGCTGTAGGTCCCCTCCGTCATATGAAATTAGATGTTGCGAAGGAGGTTAAACAACCCCAATAAATGAAATATATATATATATGTGTGTGTGTGTGTGTGTGTGTGTGTGTGTAAACCTTGATGATAAATAAATGCGAAAACTACATCAATACCTGCGGCAAACGTATTGGGTTATTTATTATTTACTTCAATATATTACATTCTTTCGTACAAATGAACCAATTCGAAGAGGTACGTTTCTTCCTTCTGCAACGAATGACCTTAATACAAAGTTCGGAAAAACAATAAAGAACCGAAATAAACAATTGATCTCATGAATAAAAATACGAGTACTTTGTCAATTCCATAAGTTCTCGTAAGTTCATGAATCTTTCCAATTGACAGAACGAAAATATTATCCGATAAAATCTCGTTCTATTTTGTTGCTTTTTTCTTCGTTCTAATGTGGCCATATTTGGTCTTTGAAGCAAACGTTATCATTTCGTTCTATATTTTCCCCTTGTTTGGATATTCGATATTGGAAAATAGGCGGCGATCAGATGCCAACGATGCACTATGAAGAGAGAGAGAGAGAGAGAGAGAGAGAGAGAGAGAGAAAGAGAAAGAGAGAGAGAGAGAGAGAGAGATTAGGGTCATTGTGAAGTGGCTGGCTGTCCTGATGAATTGGAACGGGAGAGATAAGTTCGTATAGTTTTGGCACTCAGATTCGAATTTATGACCTCACCCTATAATAATTCTCACCATCCCCTCCAATAACCTAATTTAACTATCTATATATATATATATATATATATATATATATATATATATATATTTAACTATATATATATATAATGTCACGGCCTCTAATCTGTGACAGTCGCACCACCCAAACTGTCTTTAAATCTATCGACTAATGAACGAAGTGAACACTATAAAATTAATTTTAATTTAGTGTCGAATCGTCTATAATTTACATTTATTTTTCAAAGAGGAAGAGATTAAATCGAAGAATGGTTTTGGACCGACACATTTTATGAGGTTTTAACCCTCTTCTTCTTAAGGGCTTCTGAAATCGGAACTTTACTATTACTATTTGGGGAAATTTTATAACCGGGAGATAATGCAAAAACTTTTTTATGAATAGGTATTCATAATACATTACATAAAAATTGATGCAAAAACTGGCAAAAGTCTTGTATAGACTCGAATAAAAGCAGTGTTTATGGGCGTTTGACTGTCTTATAGAAGTATGTTTTTCTATATATTTACGTACTTGTTTATATATTTTCTCTCCAAATTCCGTTTTTATAGTTTCATGCCAATATTTTTTTCATATATATTTATCTTAATATTTATAATATATTCGTAATATTATATTTTTTATATTTCATCTCTTAATTTTGTAAATCTCTTTGGCAAAAAAATTATCCAAAAATATTTCTTTTTCGTAATGAGAAGTGAATACACTTTATTTTATTTAAATCATACCGAAAAAAGAAGTTCCATGTCACAATGTACACAAAAACTAAAACTCGTATATAAAAATCAGAAAAGAATTATATCGACACAGAACATGGTAATTTCCACTATTATTGTCTCACTGTTTTGTAGAATGAAGTACCATGAATCGTTAGCTGTTAGCTTTTGTCTATGAAGAGAGAGAGAGAATGTCTACAAAAATGAATACAAATGAGTTGACTGATCGAATATCCATAATGTACATGGTTGGTATGGTCAATATCAGCCATGCAACCCTGGTTGATCGACCACCAGACCGGCGCATACGAGAGTTGAGGGGTGTAAAGAATAAGCGGAAGAGGGGATGCCAGTTTCGAGAAAGAAGGACGAAAGAAACTAGCGGAAATGAAGAGGTTACTAAATTAAAGTTGATAGAATAGAGGACGACAAAACTATCATAGTTTCTAGATAAATCGTAATAAAATTTTACAAAGTTAAAATTTTTTTGCAGATTTCGCCAAATTACGTAACATATTTTTCGTTTTTTATTTGCTAAATTATTTTATTTTTAATTAATTACATATTTATTTAAATTTTAACTTAGCAAAATAAAATTAAAATAAAACCCTAATAAAATAAACGCTTAAATATTACTTTAGAAACTGTTTTATTAATCTTTTATTAATTTAAAATACGAGTTTCATATTGGGATAAAGTAAAGAAGATAATGGAATAGTCTACAACTGTGAATAGAATCTCAATCGAGGAGGAATGGGGTTGTTTACATCCTTCGCAATGTGACGATCACACTCACGTGTGGAGTTTAAAGAGACTGAAGGCTTTCTTAGTAAGAGTAAACTCGAGGAACATTATTCTTAAAAGATAAAGATAACGGAATACAGGCACGAATAGGAAGCGTTTTGAAGGACGAACAAAGGGAAGAGGTCGAAACGTTCACTCTGACCTCCGTTCACTGTTTGTGAGGAAGATCTACGGTTTGCTTTATTTCTTGGAGCTTCTTCGGCAAAAAGCCAACGGTCAAAATCACGAGTACAGTTACTTAACCACGGTTACATCTTGGCCTGTATCGTAACGCCGATTCCCATCGATCAGCGAAGTTAAGCGACATTAGGTTTGGAGAGTAGCTGAATGGGAGACCGTCCTCCGCGTCCAGATCATGTATCGATCGACCCTTGGTTCGATCGATCCCGCGTAAAGTTGTAGGTCCCTTAGATGTTGCGAAGGAGTTTAAACAACCGCATCATTACATTTAAATTACTTAATCTAAAATTTTTCGATAAAGGGACAGCTTTGGAATAAAATTCACCTGAAACGTAAACCATCTGTGAAAAGCATATAAATAT
>JAJOZX010000019.1:865000-1125000 GCA_023014485.1 Bathynomus jamesi
AGTAGCGAAACAAAGTACAACAGCGGTCAATAAGGCGAACAAAGTGTTAGGTTTTATAGCTCGAAATTTTGAGTATAAATCGCGCGATATTATAGTTCCTCTTTATAAATCATTAGTTAGACCCCATTTAGAGTACGCGGTCCAATTTTGGAATCCGCATATGCGCAAAGATATAGACAAAATCGAGAGAGTTCAAAGACGAGCAACTAAGATGATTCCGTCGCTTAGGTCAAAGTCGTACGAGGATAGGCTTAAGGATTTAAAATTGACAACACTCGAGACTAGGAGGTTAAGGGGTGATCTAATCCAGGTTTTCAAAATTATGAATGGGTTCGATAATGTAGATAGAGATAGCTTTTTCGAAATATCTCAATATAATAGGACTAGAAATAACGGGTGTAAGTTGACAAGTAGAAGGTTCGAGACAGCAGTTGCGAAAAACTTTTTTACGCATAGAATAGTAAATAGCTGGAATAGTTTGCCAGTAGAAGTAATTAGTAGCACGTCTATAAACATGTTTAAAAATCGATTGGACGCATATGTTGATAGAAAGGGTATAGTTTAAGGTAGTAAAATTAAGGCTTTGTGGGGATAGATCCCACAGCTCAACACAAGTGTTGTGGGATATAGGGAGGCAGCGTCTTGGGTTAGGGGATAATCTCTGTCCTTACACAATACACACACCATTTAAAGAGATTCCTCAGCCGAGCGGTGCCCCCCATAGTACTGTGAGGTATTGAAAAACTCATGATCTTCACTTGCCCCACAAACACCTTTAAATGGGAGACCCAAAATGGGTGCACACACATTTCTACATTACTGTACAGTCTTTACAGCCACACCTACACTTTTCCTCCTAAGTGTATATATTTTAATGTATATGGTTGTAAATTTTGACTTGGTCTGCAATCGATGTGGACCGTGACTTGATGGATGCCGTGGTGAGGTTGACTGGATTCCTTGGATCTGATATGTTTGCGTGTCCGTTGTGAGTGGATGCGGAGTGTGGCATGTTTGTGGATGGTAGTCTATTGTGACTTGATCCTCTGGATCGAGAGATTCTATCTTTGGTTTTGAATCGATAATTGATTAGTTTTGGATTGATGATTGTTTGGTTTCGTGAAGGTTGGACGTTGCCAATTTACTGGCGGTTTTTGCATAAATTTCTTGTGTTCTTGTGGTTCGGAGCCCACGTAGAATTGTGGGTCCCCTCCGCCACCACGGAGGACATACACGGTACACGATTGCGAGCGCAGTTGGGTGGACCAGCCATGAGTGGATCCTGTGGTCTTTGTTGGTCTGAAACATTGTAGCATTGTAGCAGTATTGTATAGAATACCTGAATTTCTTACTTTGCCTGTAATATATATACACACACACACCTACGATTGGTTAGGTTTAATCATGATATTTTCGTTAAAACTAACGAAAATATCATGACTAAACCTAACCAATCGTCAAGGGCGATTGACAATGGGATGTAAACAAACAATTAGTAAACAAGATAAGAAGCTATAATTAAAAGGTAGACCGCCGAATCGTAGGTAGACCGCACACTTAACCAGCACCTATACTGTGTGTATATACACCTTGTAACCTTGTAGTAGTTCGGTGCGTCAGTCTTTCTTCACACGAAAGTCGAGCTGGTGTACCCCCCCTCTAAGCCTGGCCTGGTGGAGAAGCGAGTTGCTCTCTTGCGAGTTCCATCGCCCGGCTCATCTGGTACCGTCCTGAGCAAAGCGTCTAATCTTCCTTTGAAGAATTCCACGTTAACATCAGTGATGTTCCTGATCTCTTTCGAAAGCTGGTTGAGTAAACTTAGTGCCTTGACAAGCAAACGATTTTCCTTCAGAATTGAGGGTGTTACTTGCCCGGCCTTTAGTTTACTCTTCCTATTCTCTTGTTGTTCAGTTTCGGGTTAGGTACCAGTTTTTCTATTATTTTACACGTGTAAATTATGTGTATCTTTCTCTTTTTCTTTCCAGTGAATATAGATTTAATTTACGAATTCTTTCCCAGTAGTTGAGTTCTTCGCAGCCATCAATCTTGGCTCTGAAATTTCTTTAAATTTCTCCTTTTTTATATGGGAACGTCGAGACTGAGCAGTATTCAAGTTTTGGTAGGATCAGTGTTTTCGGCAGGGGAATCATTACTCTCTTGTCCCACCTTTTAAACGTTTTCAGTACCTGTCCCCTAACTCTTTTTGCTTTGTTTATCGCTATTTGATTTTATGTTCAAATTTCGCGTCGTCGGTCGTTATAACCCCTACATCTATTACTTTCTTGCTTCTCTGAACTTCCTGTCTATCTGGGCCATAATATGCTGTCTATTTTAGTGCCTCATTTCTTCCATATCTCAAGAGCTGCAACTTTTCGATGTTAAATTTCATGTTGTGGCCATTTGTATATTCTGTTTGTGTCCCACTGTAGGACTTCCGCCTCTTCTACATTACTGATTTTTCTGCTGATTTTTGTATCGTCAGCAAAGGATGTTACTATACTGTTGTTGGTTACTTCATTGTCTATGTCTGTTAGTATGATAATGAATAGGAGTGGGGCCAATACCGTTCCTTGTGGTACCGAGTGTGTACTTCTGATTCTGATGATATACCTTAGATTTTTACGACTTGTTGACATTGTAGATCTATCATAGGAAGCTGTAGATCCATTTTCCCACATTGCCTGTTTTTTCCATATGTTTCATTTTATGTGCTATTATACCGTGATCACATTTGTCGAACGCTTTAGCAAAATCCGTGTATATGACACCGTGGTTTTCATTGCTTTCAAGTGTGTATAGGATATAGTTATAGTGCTCTATTAGTTGTGATAGGCATGATCTTACTGATCGGAATCCGTGCTGGTTCTCGTTGAAAGTTTTCTGTCTCCAAGAAGTCAGATTTTCTCTCTTCAGTAACTATTATTTCAAATATTTTGGTGAAATGGGACGTCAGTGATACTGGTCTATAGTTCTTTGTTTCAAACCTATCCCCCTCCTGTATATATTGTATATAGGGACAATGCTCGCCCTTTCCAAGATACTCAGAATTTCCCCCAATAGAGTGTGAACAAAAAGGTAAACAAAATGGATTCAGTTGAGAATTTTCCCTTTGAATTCCACATGTCCGTTTACAAGTTACATTTTGACATGATGACGTCACGCGGTCCTCACGTGCCTTTATGAGAAGTATTTGAAGGTTAAAAAAAACAAAAAACAAAAACGAAGCAAAACAAACAAACAATCGCTGATGAAATGTATTTGAGGCAGGGATAGAGGATAGGTTAGGTTAACCTAACCTTAGGGTAGGCCGGGTTGAGGAGAAGAGCAAAGTTTCATGAACCTTTATGAGTTATATTTAAGGCTTATACAGCCTCTCAGAAAACTGTCATAGCACCAAAACCGCAGCGTCTTAAGTACGTCTACACCCATTCTGGCCGCACAATATCGTTTCCAGTGCGTTTACGGAAGATGAAGAGGAGATTTATTTGTGCATGCAGGGGAGCAACATTCTCACGAATCAGCTTGCTGCTGATATATATGTATATACTAGTAAATGTAGCTCAGAAATACTATATAATGTATATAAGAAGAACAGAAACAGAAAAAGATAAACGAGTAAAAAGCATGTAAGAATGTTGATCTGCCGTCATCCTTGTCCCGTTTAAAGTTCAAATAAACTAGTTAAAAAAGGAGTAAACAGGAAGAGAAAAGTCATGAGAAGGAAAGAATGTAGAAAACTGAAAGATCCTGATGCACCCGTAGATCACCGCTTTAGAGCAAGCTCTTTTTGTAAGCTTGGGGATCCGAACCCCGAGGCGCACTCACCCATAAGGGTACAACAGGCCCCCTAAAAAGTGACAACAGATACCAGTGGATAAACCATCAAAGCTTCTGGAAGGATAAAAGAAAAATATTTCTAGCAACGAGTGTGTTTTATTGTTTGTTGTTTTTTCTGTTTAAGGTGCTTTCAACCCTGCTGGATTATTGACACCATGTTTTTTTGTTTTATTGCTTCGTATTTGCGTATTGATTGTCGTTACTAAACAAAAAGTGAAGCACTTTAAATACAATTTAATAAAAAGCAATTTTTTGTTTTAATATTCATATTATAAAAAAAATAGAGATTTATTAATTTAATTTTAAATAAATTATACTTTATTTTTTATTTTATTAAAGGGATAACTTATATGCTTCAATTAAAAAGTGGTACAATTCGATTAACCTGATTACGAAAATGACCACGAAATTTTTCTATCACGTCAGGTTTTTGAGAAAATCACTTTTTTATATTCTAATACAATAGAATACTCTATACACAAGGACAATATTAAAATGGTTTTTACTTAAAATGTTTTCCTTGATGATTTTCGCTTGTAAGTGAAGTTTGAGGCTTCCCTTTATTAATGTCCAGGAGTAATCAACCAGTATGTTTGGACTTCACTTGCCTGGTATCGTTTCTCCATCGCAGAAATGTCCTGATGAAACCGCTCTCCATCTTCATCGCTGACACCTCCCAGGTTTGACGGGGAAAAATCCAATGCCAATACAGAAAATTAATTTTTAAACTCACATTACATCCTAATGATCTGTAAGCTTGGAGAAGTTCGTCAACGAATTCTGCATACTTAGGCGAAATTTTGTTGCCTAAGAAATTGAGGGTCACTGCTTTAAAAGCATTCCAAGCTGTTTTTTCAGATTCATTCAGGACTTCATCAAAGGCACCATTGAATTGAATTGAATTGAATACTTGACTTACTTCATTTAACTTATGTCCCATCCGGCTGGATCAGTCGGGTTGGGTCCCTTTGATGGCGCCTGTACTCCTCCCAAGTGCTCCTCCTTCTGGCCAGTGTGGTGAGTTCTTGCCAATTTTTTTCGGGGTTGTCGTTTTTGAAGCTTGTGAGCCACGTTCTCCTTGGGCTTCCTCTCGGTCGTGTTCCATGTTCCCTGGCATATATGGCTCGCCTTGACAGTCTCGTTTCTGACATTCGGTCGACGTGACCGAACCAGCGCCTTTGTATGCCCTCTACTTTTTCTTCAGCTGGTGTTATCCTCCCTGTTCTGTTTCTAATTTCCTCATTTGTAACTCTATCGTTCCACTTCACACCACATATGCGTCTGAGGGAGGATGATTCAAAAGCCGTCAGTTTTTTTCTCTCTCTCTCTTCTCTCTCTCTCTCTCTCTCTCTCTCTCTCTCTCTTAGCACCCAGCTTTCTGCCTCATAGAGAATGGTTGGTAACACTATAGCTTCGTATAGTCTCACTTTCAGTTTTATGCTGGTGTTATTGTCTTTCCAGATTTTGCTTAGTTTGTTCATTACTGCATAACCGAGCTTTATGCGTTCTGTAAGTGCTCTATATGTGTCGTTGTTGTTTGTAAGATAAACACCTAAATATTTGAATTCCTCCGTGTGTTCGATTTGTTCTGAGTCTGTTTGTAATGTTAGGGCTTCTTCTACTCTTCCTATTTTCATGATTTTTGTTTTGCTCATGTTGATTTTCATGTTATACCTTCTGCAAGTTTCAATTATCTTTTCCGTCATAATCGCTGCTTCTTCTTTTGTGTCTGCAAGTAGTACTATCTGCGTACTTCAGGTCTGTAACTGTTTCCCCTCCGAGCTGTATGGTGCCTTCGTAGTCTTTTAATGCTTCTTTCATCACAGCCTCGAGAAATAAATTAAAAAGATACGGTGATAAAGGGCATCCTTGGATAACATCTCTTCCAGTGGTGAATGGTTCGGTTGTAATGTCGCCTTTCCGTACCGTAGCCGACGTTCCTGCATATAGTCGTTCGATTAGGTCGATAATCATCGTTTCGAGGCCACCGTGTTTTAGCACTTGCATCATACCTTCTTTCCACACCGAGTCGAAAGCCTGTTTGTAATCAGTGAATACACAAACAAGGTCTTTTCCAAATTCCCATCTCTTTTCCGCTCTCTGCTTCAAGGTAAAAGTCTGATCTCTTGTTCCTCTATTCGGTCTGAAGCCTGCCTGCTTTTCTGATAGTAGCTCCTCCTCCTTTGTCTGTATTCGATTTTGGATTTAGCTAATACTTTGTAAACATGGGATAATTGGTCGGTAGTTTTGGCATGCTGTAACGTCACCTTTTTTGCGTATTGGAATTATTTGCCCTTGTTGCCAATCGTTCGGTATCTGTGCTCCCTTCAGTAATCTCTGGGTTATGGTCGTGAGCCAGGTTATTGTTGCTTCCCCTCCTTCTTTCAGTATCTCGCCCGGTTGGTTGTCTATCCCCGGCGACTTGCCCGAGGGAAAGGATAAAATGTGGCGTTTGATCTCGCTTCTCAGTATTCTTGGGGTCTCCTCCATCTCCTCGCCTCCATCCACCTCCGGGAACTCAGTAAGATCCATCTGTCCTCCATCCCTCTAAATACTTCCTCATAATACCTCTTCCAGGTCCTTTTAACTTCATCTCTCCTTGCTGTTTTCTCTCCTTCTTCGTTTCGGATCACGTTGGATGTTGGGGTCCATTTCCGCGTTATTTCCTTGACTGTCTTATAAAGATCTTTTGAATTGCCTATCCTGAAGCTGTTCTCACATCTTTCACATTTCTCTTCTTCCATCTCTTCTTTGCCTCTCTGCACATGCGGTCTACTTCTCTGCACAGTCGTCTATATCTGTCTTTGTTCGCTTCCGTTGGGTTGCTGTTCTGTGTTTTCTTTGCTTTTTTCCTTTCTTCGCATTTATTTAGAATGTCTTCATTCATCCATGGTTGCTTCATTCTTTTCTTAACTCCGAGTATTTCATGGGCAGCTGTTTTGAGGATCTCTTTTCCTTTTTGCCATATTTCTTCTGTGTCACTGTTATTGTAGTTTAAAGATTCCTGGAACATGTTTTCAATTCTCCTGTTATATTCTCTTGCTATATTTGGTTCCTTTAGTTTTTCGACGTTTACTTTACTTTCCTCTTTTGGCTCGTTTCTTAGTGTGGAAAATTTCATTCTTATGTTAGCCAGTATCATTTCATGGTCAGAGTCGAAGTCAGAACCTTTCATGACTTTAGTGCTGGTTACAGAGGATGTCCATCGTTTTCTTAATGTAATCTATGCAGGTTCTGTGGTCTTGGTTTGAGTGTATCCAAGTATATCGTCGGTTTCTTCTGTGGTAATACTGTACTTGGTGTTTGTTGCCACGAGTTGGTTATGTTGGCAGAATTCCAGCAGGCGTTATCCTCTCTCATTCCTGTCTCCCATGCCAAAGGGCCCCATCACCTCTTCAAACCCTCTTCGGTTTTTCCTGATCTTGGCATTGAAGTCACCCATAATCAATAGCATATCCTTTTCCCTTGTCCTCTTTAGTTCTTCTTGAAAGCTCTCATACAAGTTTTCTACTACCTCGTCCGTGTGTGTTGTGTCTAGGGCATAAACTTGAATTACTTTGGTGTTTCGGTGGCGTCCTTTCATGGTCCCGATATGATTCTTGATGAGACGGGGTTGTGTTCAACATAAGACCACTTTGTCTTCCTGTTTAGCAGTATTGCTATCCCCTCTCTGTGGATCTCATCTGGTCTTCCTGCGTACAGTAGTTTGTGTCCATTTGTTTCCAGTTCGCTTTCGCCTCCCGAGTGTGTCTCAAACAGTCCCAATATATCCCATCTGTATCTGTTTATTTCATTTATAACACAGTCTAGTTTTCTTGGTTTATACAGGGTCCTCACGTTAACACTTGCTACGGTAGCTATACTCTTGGTTGTCCACAGTGCTCTTTCAGCGCCCCCCTGTGGACCGGTAGAGGGAGGTGCGTCGGTTTCCCGTACGCGGTAGCCGTATTCTCATTTGTGGTGCTTTGTGCCATCATAGGGTTTCTTGGCAAGTTAAAGCAGCCGGTTTGCCATCCCTCTGCTGCTTGTTTGGTCCGCGGCTCCTTATTCATTATATTCGGAGCAGCCCCAGAGAAGGAACGCTAGGGGTTCCCTCATCCGCCACCCGAGGGACGCGCCTGGTAGAAGTTGTCTCTCCCCCAGGGAATTGAATAACCTTTATTAATAATAAAATAAATACATTGGTTTTACAATTTACAATGACATAAATAATTGTGAAGCTGAACTATTTATTTGTTTTTATTTAATTTTATTTAATTTAATTTCATTAACTCATTTATTTGTGGACCAACGAAAATTCCCTTTTAATTTGGCATCACTAATCATATGAAATTTTTGTTTCACATACTAGAATCCATCTCTCGCTCTGTCCGTTGCCTTAACAAAATTTTTCATCAATCCTAGTTTGATGTGTAAAGGTGGCAAGTAAACTTTTTCAGGATCCACCAATTTATGGCACGCAACATTTATTTTGTCCAGGAGTGAAAGATTGATGAGGTGGCCAGTTCTTAACAGTATAATGAGAATTCTTTGCTCTGCTGTCCCATTCACAAAGAAAACAGCAATATTTTTTATATCCAAGCTGTAAACCAAGAACATATTTGAACGTGTCAGGAGCAGAAATTACAACATCCTACATTAAGTAAAACATTTTCTCCTGGGATACTCTCAGCTTTGGGGTAGATGTTTAATAATTAATTTGTTCAATTTATCATCTAAGTACAAATTTTTTCAAGAATTGAGCCCCAAATTTCTCGAAAACCTGACGTGATAGCAAAATTTCGTTATCATTTTCATAATCAGAGACGAAAAATGCAAAGGAAACAACTACTATTATCTGAGAAAAAAAATGTTATTCAACAGTGTTATTTTACACTGATCACTTTCTAACATATCTGTCATACTGACAGAACTGAGGAAACTACGCCTATACAGTTTTATAAATATAGTATAATATATGAATTGTATCAGTTTGGTTAATTCCTCAATGCTTTTGTATCTTACATTCTCATTTACGTTATTGCCTAAAAATTAGTTAGTTACAAGCTACTGTTTAAAGGAATATCAAGGTTCTGCAAATATAATTCGCACATTTTAGCAGACATTTCAGACCTTCAACCTACTCACACACAGGTCCTTTCAGGGACAGGATATGTACACACACACAAACACACACACACACACACACACATATATATATATATATATATATATATATATATATATATCCTCATTACAGAACTGTCAAAGTAACCTCTACAGTTCAAACTAAAAATATACAACATTACACAATTTATCACTTTAGCTATGTAGTGCATCTCTTAAATTATAGTTTTTGGGGAGGGAAAACACAAACTATTTAAAATTATTAAAAATTACTTTTAATTAGACAATAAGGAAGTGTATTTGACATTCGATATGAAAATTCGATACTTGTAGGTTATCTCCCCCCAACCAATTTTGACAGAATATTTTCGTTAAAACTAACGAAAATATCACGACTTAACCTAACCAATTATAATTAAGGGCGTACAGTTGATCTATTAGTAAATAGTAATACTATTCCAGAAACAAACAATGTTATAATTAATAATAGATCAACTGTACACCCTTGATAATTGGTTAGGTTAAGTCGTGATATTTTCGTTAGTTTTATTAACGAAAATATTGTAAAAATTGGTGGGGGGGAAATAACCTACAAGTACCAAAAAATTCTTCATATATTTCATCTTAACAACCTTAATTTATATTAAAATGAAAATAAAAATAGAAATATTAATACTTTATTACTGAAAATTTTCCCATACAACAAACCGTTCTTACAGAATAGTGCATGAATGAGAAAATTCCACTTTCTCACAACAGACCTGAAAACATTTTGCAACACTGCTGGAAAATATGCGCAAGGACTAGGGGAGGTGGTAGTGGGGTTTAGGGGCCTGCCAAGCCTTAAAATTAAGCGAACAGAGCCTAGTGCACCCAGCAACACCCGACCTCAGACCTACAACCAACCCAGTAACATGCTAGGGACTTTAGTGACCACCTGCAGCACGATGTCACAACAATAGCATTATTACAACACCCCATCTCAGACCTACATCCAACCCAATATCACATCAATAACATAATTATGAACTTTAGCGACACCATCAGCACAATGAGACATAATAGCGCAATTATAGACTTTAGCGACCACCAAGTAAAAACAAAAACTTAGTCAATGAATATAATAATAATATACAGTACAGGGTGGGCCGTAAGTTTCCATACACAGGAAAATTTAAACGTTTGTTTTTATGTTTCAGATACCCTAAGAATATGCGTTTGTAAGATCTTGTTTACTGATGAAGCAAATTTTTACGTCAATGGAGAGGTTAATCGGCAAAACATACGTTATTGGAGTAATGCTAACCCTAACTGGCTGAGTCCGACGAAGATGCAAGGTGCCGGTAAAGTGATGGTGTGGGCCGGGATATGGGGTGACAGAATTATTGGACCAATTTTTGTCAGTGGAAATCTTAATGCCGAAAGGTATCTTAACATGTTGCAAGAAGAGATTTTCCCATCCCTGCTAAACGAGGAAGGTAACTTCCCAGTTTACTTCCAGCAAGATGGAGCTCCACCTCATTATGGTCTTCACGTGCGTCGGTATTTGGATCGGCAGTTTCCAGATGCTTGGATTGGTCGGCGTGGTCCTGTGGAGTGGCCTCCCAGATCCCCAGATCTCACCCCCCTTGATTTCTATCTTTGGGGGCACTTGAAGGCCATGGTGTATCAGGAAAAGATACGAGACATAAATCATCTAAAGGAACGTATCATCAACGCCATTACAAGCATAACGTCAACTGTGCTAATGCGTGTTCATCAACAGTGGGGAACACGTATTGAAATGTGTTTTCAAAACAATGGCAACCATGTAGAGCATATTATATAAATAAAAATGGTTGTCCATAAAAAAATGTTTATTTTTCCTATGTATGGAAACTTACGGCCCACCCTGTATATATATATATATATATATATATATATACAGGGCGTCCCAAAAAAATGTATACACACTTTAAATACTTATAAAGGCAGTGTTTATTAAAATACATTTCATTTTCAAAATGTAATAGAATCTACAGACATTATTTAATTGTTTTGTCAACGCCTGTTTTCAAACTGACGTCCGTTCTGGTCCAGGCACTGCTGATAACGCGAAGCAATGGAATCGCAAACATCACGAAACATTTCGTTTGGTATTTGTGTGCATTCTCGTTCAATGGCTGCTCTCAATTCAGCGACTGTTGAAGGTTTTATAGTGTAGACTTTGTCATTTAAGTATCCCCATAAAAAAAAGTCTAGTGGTGTGAGGTCTGGTGAACGCGGAGGGTATTCTACGAAACCCCTTCGTCCAATCCACATCCACATCGTGCCAAGTACCACTCGCAATACTCCACTCTTCGGTCCGGATCATCATCTTCATTAATAGCATGGACTAATCTTGGAATGTAACTTTTCCATTGACAGCGCTTCAAAATGCGTTGGACAGACGATTCTGAAATTCCTACCTCACGACTCGCTTGCCGCACAGATTTTCTTGGACTTTGGTGATACGTTTCCAGTACTCTTTCTTGCTTTGTGGGGCTTGTCGATGTCCGTGGTCTTCCGGAACGCTTCTTGTGGACATTCTGAACAGTTCCATCGGCTTCAAACTTATCTCTAATTCGAGTGATGGTAAGTCGCGTTGGTGGATCTGTTTGAAACTCCCTCCTAAACTGTCTTTGCACTTCAACTGCGTTTTCACACTTCCTGTAGCATTTTAGAATGAATTTCCTTTGTTCAAAGCTTAGTCTGACTGCCATTATTAATTCTAATGGGTTTAACTTGGAAAGAAAGAAACATCAATTGAGCTATCAGCTGTTAAAGTGTGTATACATTTTTTTGGGACGCCCTGTATATATCAGATATGGGGCTGAGGCCTGGCCTTGGCCTCGGACTCGGCCTCGAGGCCAGCTGAAAAGTGGGAAGGCCTCGTGACTTTCGTGAGGCCTTAAGGAATTCTGATTTGTTTTGTTCTGTAATTTTCAACCCCCGGTAGCGTTGGGGTGGAGATTCTTCAGGTGTGCGCGCTCAGGGTGGATATTCTTTAGGTGAGGACCATGACCTGACAGGTGACCATATGTGGCGGCATACTTTGATAAATATTATTCAGACAGGTGACTAGTCAGGCGGCAGTCTTTGATAAATACTATTCAGTTAGGTGACCAGCGGATTAGTGACAGGTCACTGTGACGTTAGGTACATAAATATTATATATGTCGCGGTATATAAATATTATTCAGTCAGTCAACAGTAGACCAATTGATTTAATATAGCAAAACTAGTGTGGGAAAGCAATCTATCAGTTGGTCATCAGTTGAACTGACTCACATAATATGTTTGTGTTATTTATTATAAACTATTGTACTGTATCTATTTCTATAACAAAAAATAGGCCAATCCAGAGAAGAATATCACATGGTATACAGATAACTAGCTACTAGCGTCGATAATTTTGTTTTTCGCCGCCCGTCATAAATTGTAACATATAAACTTCTAAATAATATGATTTCAAATGAATATATAATATCGGATGCAAACAATAATTTTGCTAATATCGGCATTATAACTGAGATGAAAATTGTTATATTGTTTGCAAATAATTTTTTCGGTCTTTTTCATTTACTTTAATAATATAAAGTATTATATATATAACTTTAAAAATGTCTGATAATGGATAATATCAAGTGCAAATATACTCTTGAATCAAATTACATATATAACATGTTGAAATATCAGGTGCAAATATATTCTTAATATTATCGTTATTACTCGTATATTATTATCGTATATATAATTACAGTATATAGTAATGGCATGATATAAACTTCATACCTATAGGCCTGCCGTACATCAGAAACAGCTTTCACATACAGTACAAGCTACAAGTACATTAATGATCTTTGGTAGACTAAGACTACAATTTCTTATTGTTAAGATACTTAAAATTGCAAAACTTAAAAAAAATAAGGCATCTCCAAATGTAGCTCTGTTTGCAATGCTCACTAGAGTTGCTAATAATTGTAGCCATTCAGAAATTACACGATCAACACTCAGTGAGTTAGTACAATCTTGAAATATTTTTGCTAGATCATCTTCACATCATAACTTTCCATATTATCATAAATACTTGAGATATTGCGGATACATTAAAATGAGAAATAAGAACTGCATGAAATGAGAAATAAAAAGTTATCGGGCTAATGTATGGTGTCCAGGAAATCTTGTTCTGGCAACTGTGTCTGACTGTGTGACCCGGCAAGTGTAAACACACATTTTGTCGGTGTTGTGGTGTGGTCGCTTGTGATAGATGAACGTGCTTAATGCTTAATAATTCCCTTTTATTAGGTAAGTGAAGTGAGGTATGTCTTTGTTTATTAATTTTGAGTAAAATCTTGCTTTTCCTTATGGATTTCAAAAGAAAGAAGAGAGACAGGCTAGTGTGACGCTACTGTAGGTTACCTTTGGAAGCATACCTAATTTTAGTGTGCAGTGATAACCAATTTGCGCAGTAATAATTTCAATTTGTGCAGTGATAAATTAGGTTCTATATCCGACATAGAACCTAATTTATTACTGCACAGATTTTCAATTTATCACTGCACAAATTGAAATTATTACTGTGCAAATTGGTTATCACTGCACACTAAAATTAGATATTTGGAAGAGCTTTAGGCCAAGGTTAGGCTAAATTGTTGAGCCTTCCCAAAGCATGGAGGAGCTTATTCGTAAAAGATTTCGAAGTGAGTATCTGCACCCAGAGGTGCAAATATCGTATTCGTTATTTACATCTGAATATCACACCTCTGGGTGCAAATACCTTCAGCCTAACAATCTTAAGGCCTCGTGAGGCCTCCCCTAAAAAGGCCTCGGCCTCGGGCTCGAGACCTTTGCAAAAAAATGTATGTCCTCGTGGATTTCTGAAGGCCTGAGGCCAGGCCTCGTCCCCATGCCTGATATATATATATATATATATATATATATATATTATTAGGAGGAGATTGTAGACACCAATCAATCAGGGAAGTATTCCAGGGGAGGGGATGTTACTGTAGGCAGGAGAGAGGGAGTGCTGGAATTCCCATTTCTCCTGTCACTGTCCTCTTTGGTTGATCTTTTTCCACGTCCCATCTACCCTGTGCGCAGTTCAGCATGCTCTCAAACACACACTTCTTCATCTATTCCTTACTATATATACACATGCATTTTACACACTACACAATCAGCTCAAAATTTATTAAAAAAAAGTAGCATCGTGAACCTCGAAGACCTTGATTTTGGTTCTTTCTTTCTCTTATAAAGGGGGGCATTTTTGCGGGCGCCCACCCTTGATCCCTCCTTCCTGCTTAAAAACTAAAATATAAGCGGGAAGTGAGATTGACAAGGGTGAAGGGGAATGAGTGGAGGGTTCTGATAATGGAAAAATGAGAATATGGACATGGGTTAATTATCCACGTGTATATATATGACTAGTGATGAGGCATGACAGCGTGAATCATGCCAAAGACCCTCTGAATGGGGCGCTAATAAGGGGGATGGGAGTGATAAGAAAAATGAATACATGGTGGTGTAGTGGTTAGCGTCGCTGACTACGAATCCATTGGCCCTGGCTTCATACCCTTTTATGAGATCTATTTGAAGGTAAAGGGAGATCAAGCTATCCTAAACACCCAAACCCACACACAATAGGTCTCCCTTCCAAGCAGGTGACATGCTTGTGGGGGAGGAGGGCCTAAACTACATAACCAAACAGGAAGATCAAATGTAAGTTTACATGCTTCATACTCGTAGAATCAAATAGCTTTTATAATATTAATATATGAATGATAAATTAATTATCAGCCTATTTTCACAATTCTTTGTATTTTATCCTAAATTCAACCAGGCGTATAACCATATATTACGATAAAAACTCTTCGACAAATTTTTCACTACGCGCAATCTACCACACAGATGTTGGCAAAACTCAAACTCGTACACTTTTCACATCACTTAATGCATTATTATCACACTTGGTTCCTTCAGGGCAGAATTTGTCTCAGGCTAATGTGAGATCACAATCTTTAGATCATTCTCAAAATATAACTGACAGGATTTATATAAGCACATAAGAACAAATAAAATCCATGTAGGCCAGTAGTATGGGTGCAGAAGGAGAGCGTGCAATGCAAGTGCAAATGTTGAAACGGAAATGCTGCAAGATGTTATGCAACAAGGGGGATGTTGCAAGAGGTTATGCAACCATGGGGAAGAAGTTATCCTCCAAGTTGCAATGAACTTCCCAAGCAAGCTGGGGGAGCAGGGTTGCCGAAATTTTTTTGGCAAGTGTACCAAAACTTAAGTCAAAAGGTACCAAATCTCGCAAAAAGGTACCAAATAATTGAAAAATGATAATAAATGCTTTAAAACATATAAAGATGTTAAACTAACCTTATTTTTTAACGGTCAATCTCACGTTTCGGCCATTATCCAAAACTTTCGTTCACAAAAACACTTTTTTATATATAAAAAGACGATATATTTTGATAAGTTGAGACAATAAAATAAAACTAAAATCCAGCAATTAAAACAAGATTTTTATTTTGGCGACTTGAACAATGAAGGCATTTTCCAGGATAATTCTGGCCATTTTGATCCTAAAGTGCTCCTGCACCAAGATCGTAGTTTACAATATATTGTCATTCGAATGTACCCTGTACCGACCATTCTTTCTACTACGAGACGAAACGAAAATTAAAATCCATCAATAATAATTTTTTTCTTTTCCATTCAATAATGAACCAAATTATAGTTTTCTAAAGGATAGTTTTTATACATACATAGCGGTTTTTGTTTGTTTCGACAAAACTTCAAATAGTACCAAAATTTTCGGCCGTCGTACCAAACGTACCAGAGGAGGCAAAAAGTACCACATTTGGTACGAACGTACCAACTTCGGCAACCCTGTGGGGGAGACCTCTTTGGAAGAGAAGATGGGACGGCCTCACTCCCCAAAGGGGTATACCTAACCTAAGAGAGGAAGGAGGAGAGAGGAAGAGAGGAGTGTTCGTTTGGCAGGAGCCAAGCGCATATTGTGACTTCAGCCGAGCGGCCGCTGTCTTATAAGTTCCTAATCAGCCAGTTGGCTTAACTGGCTGAGTTGCCAGATTGCACTATTTATTTAATTAAAGCATATATTCTTGACGGTTGGCTTCATCTGCCAGTGGGCTTAACCAGTTGGCAGAGTGCATACAACGTTTGGACAAATGCACGTACACTCCCGCCTATACGCCCATAAAATATCACACACACACACACACACACACACACACACACACACACACACAACTATATGCGCGATTATATGCGCCGGGTTCGAGAGGTAAAAATAAGATTCTTAGGCAATAAATAGGTGAACATGAGAGCGCTGTGTTGGTCACAGAGGGCCATGAAAAGAGATAATTAATTGAGATAGTAGTCAAATTGCTCTTACGTATTCAGTTTCAAGATAAGTCTTTCCATTCTACAATTAAGTTGTACCCTTCAGGAGGCTTCTTAGTGTCACTGAGGAAGTTCGGAGAAAATAATATATGAAGATAGCTAATAAAAATAAATAAACGAAATTTGATTGCGCTGAGAGACACTGACTGAGGCGCATTGTGGTGGAACGTTTGGTGGGATCCGCGAATTTAAACGTCACCGAACCACGGTTAATTCCGTGTCACGCTCACGGATAAGTGCACGATAGTAACAATTATTAGGTCATGTTAACTCAATTGACGACAATGAATCACGGATAACTGCATGAGTAAAATGTGTGTGTGTGTGTGTGTGTGTGTGTGTGTGTGTGTGTGTGTGTGTACCACGATGCGTTTCCCAGCGTTGTTCTCTCTTCACACGAAGGTCGAGCTGGTGGTCCCTGCCTCTATGATTGGCTTGGTGAAGGAGTAAGCCGCTCTCTTGCGCTCTCCACCGCACATAGCCATGTACATCCAGCTCATCTGGCCTAATATGCAGTCTGTTTAATTTCTTCATTTCTACCATATCTCAAGAATTGAAATTTTTCTGTGTTAAATGCCCTATTGTTGTCTTCTGACCATTTGTTAGAGTCCGCCTCTGCTCGATCTCTCTTCACACGGCGGTCAAGCTGTTCGCCCCGTCTCTATGCCTGGATTGTTGGCGGAGCGAGCTGCTCTCTCCTCCGCGCTTACCCAGGTACACCGGTTCATCTAGTACTGTCCTGTGCCAGGAGTCTAGTCTTCTCTTGAAGACTTCAATTTTGACCCCTGTAACGTTTTTAATGCCCTTAGGAAGCTGGTTAAAAGTCTTGGCCCCATGCCATCCAAGCTAATTTCCTTCAGTGTTAAGGAGGTCCCTTGTTAGGCCTTTAGTTTGGGATCGCTACATATTCTGCCTTTCCTATTGTCCAGCATTGTTTGGATGGTAATTGAGTTTAGTTTGAGGTTTGGTACCAATATATATATATATATTATATATATATATATATATATATATATATATGATAGATAGATAGATAGAGGGATAGATAGTTAGATAGATAGATATATAGATAGATAGGCAGATAGATAGATAAACAGTTAGATGGATAGGTTAAAATGCTAGGTTAGTTTAGGTTAGGTTAGGTTAGGCTATGCTAGGTCAGGTTAGGCTATATTATGCCCCGGTTAGGCAACGCTAGGGTAGGTTATATTACGCCCGGTTAGGCTATGCTAGGTTGGGTTAAGTTAGGTTAGGCTACGCTAGGTTAGGTTTTATTATACCCGGATAGGCTGCGTTAGGTTATATTATGTCCAGGTTAGGCTACGCTAGGTTAGGTTATATTACGCCCGGTTAGGCTATGCTAGGTTAGGTTATATTACGTCCCTGTTAGGCTACGCTAAGTTAGGCTATATTACGCCCGGTTAGACTATGCTAGATTAGGTTAGGTTAGGCTAGGTTAGGCTACGCTAGAGTATATATTTTGTTATTGGGGATTTGCATGCATCAGGTTATATATATATAATATATATATTATATATATATATATATATATATATATATATATATATATATGATGAATAAAACCACGAAGGGAAAAGAAACAAAGTGGTGCTCAAGCGCTTTCGTCTAATGACACCCTCAGGAACACTGGAGTGAAAGAAGAGTTGAAGACAATATATAGGTTACAAAAAAAATATATATATATATATATATATATATATATATATATATATATATATATATATACAAGGTGGGCCGAAAGTCTGGATCCATAGGAAAATATTTATTTTAATACATAAATTACAACAAATGGTAAATACTTAAAATGAATATCAACTTTAACTCGTAAATGCGTATCCGTGATACTGTACAGTAGTTCGTACTCCAGTATAAATACTCAAATACTTTTTTATTTCAGCCCAGAAATGGCTTCGAATCTAACAACAGAAGACCGGGTAGAACTTGTGCTCATGTACGCAAGACAGGGCGCTACACACAGAGAAGTTGCTACCGAATTCAATAGAAATCATCCTCATAAGCATCCAGTAACACATGCGACTGTTGGCAAGTTGTTTAAACGTTTCAAAGAAACAGGAAGTGTACATGATCGACGGCGTTCTGGTCGTCCAAAAACTGCAACTGATGAAAATACCTCTGCAATGGTATGTGAAACTTTAACGAATAGTCCAGTAAAGTCAACAAGAAGATTATCAAATGAAACACGCATCTCGAGAACGTCAATTCGAAGAATTACTAAAAATCATAAATTCCATCCCTAAGTGTCTCGATGTCAGAGGCCGCCAATTTGAGCATTTGTTATAATTTGTTGTTTATACTGGAGTACGAACCACTGCACAGTATCACGGATACGCATTTACGAGTTAAAGTTGATATTCATTTTAAGTATTTACCAAAGCTGGGCACAAACCGTTAATCCGTTAATCGTTAATTAACGAAGTTAACTTTTTCGTTAACGATTTAACTTTTAAGTTAACTTTGAAAATCATTATCGGACTAATTAACTTCCGTTACATTTAACTTCCGTTAACTCAAGTCCGTTAACCAAAAAATTCATAAATAAACGTTTAAAAGTTTATATTATTTTCAGTGCTGAGCAGGTGCGCAATTAATCCGCCTTGGTCGATGCACTTTTGGCAGGCATCGACAAAAGGTTTGGGCCCCTCCTGGAGGATGACGAATGCCAGCTGGCTGCTGCCTTCCATCCCAGGTTTCGCCTCATCTGGTTGGACAAGTATGACAACACCAAGGTCGCCAGGGTGAGGAAAAGCATGGAGGGTACAGTCGAGGAGGCCATGAAGCAGCAGTCCAACGAAGTGGGCAGCAACAGTGGAGGCAGCAACAACGAGGAGGAGGAGGAGGATGACTTCTTCAGTGCTGTCATCCAGACAAAAGAGAGCAGCAGAAGCCAAGGGTCACTCAAGGGCAAGGCCCAGAACTTGGTCAAGACCTGGCTGGAGACCAACTCCAAGGACTTGCTGACAGATGCTGCCTTCTTGGGTGAGCAAGTGTTGGTGGACTTGTTCATCAAGTTCAACACAGCCATCCCCTCCAGTGCTGCAGTGGAGCGTTTGTTCTCTATGGGCAAGGACATCCTGAGGGCCAAGAGATCATCCCTGTCTGATGAAAACTTTGATATGCTAATTTTCATGAAGGGCAACATGCATCTCATGGACAAAATGGAGAACGAGAAGAAGAGGGAAAATTAAATTATATATATATTGTGTTTTTCATTTTTTTTATAATAAAAGTTAACGTTAACGGTTTATCGGTAACTTCCGTTACATGTTTAACGAATTAACGGATTAACGGTTAACGAAGTTAACTTTCTGGTTAACGGATTAGCGGTTAACGAAGTTAACTTTTTGGTTAACGGTGCCCACCACTGGTATTTACCATTTGTTGTAATTTATGTATTAAAATAAATATTTTCCTATGGATCCAGACTTTCGGCCCACCCTGTATATATATATATATAGTAAGTATAGAAAAAAAATTGTGGGAGGAGCAAACACATTTGTATGGAAAAATGACACTTATAGCACTTTGCCCGAAATTCAACATAAATTCAAATGGTAAACAGGTCACAAAAGAATAAAGAAATAAAAATAAATACAAATATAAATTGGAAAAATTACAAACTAATGCCTTAGTGATATATACGTCACAGCCGAAATAACCATAAAGAAATAAACCAACAGATAAAAAACCAAAAATTATAAAAATTATAAGTGGTCTACAAATTCAAGCTCAAAAGGAAAATTTTTACAATCAATTTAATAGATGATGCCAAATTGATATATATGTCACAAAGAAATAAAGAAATAAATCAAAAAAAATAAATTGAAAAATAAATTGTGAGGCACACAAATTTATAAGGAAAAAAAAAAAAAATTAATTACCAAAGGTTTTTTAGTTATTGTCTGAATCATACATACTATGGTCACAAACGAATAAAAAAGTACAAGTAAATATAAATTGGAAAACAAAATGATGCCTAGATGATATATAAAGAACTATAAAAACATATACAACATATATAAGGTATATATACGAAATATAAACCCAATATATAAGGAATATATATATATATGCATAAGGGACAAATTACCAACGGTTTTTATAATTAATGTCTGAAAGATCCGTTGGTCACAAAAGAATAAAGAAATAAAAATAAATATAAATTGGAAAAATTACAAATAATACAACTACACATGTACTATAAGCACACATGTGCTATAAGTATCATTTTTCCATACAAATGTGTTTGCTCCTCCCACAATTTTTTTCTATACTTACTATATATATATATATATATATATATATATATATATATATATATATATATATCAACGTAAAGAACGACGCTTGTATAGGAGAACATTCCGCGCAAGATGACGAGGGAGAACGAACAAATGAAAAAAATGAGGTAACCACCCGGGAATCGAACCCGAGATCTTCCGATTGCCGGTCAGATATGATAACCACTACACCATGGTCCTCACTCGATCAGAAGTCGTAATTCTCCTACATACGCGCAGAAACCAATGCCCCGAGGGGGGCACCTTCCGCATGCCGCACCTTATATACATTTTAACTGCAAAGAACACGCAGTATAATTAACGTAAAGAACGACGCTTGTATAGGTTACCTCATTTTTTTAATTTGTTCGTTCTCCCTCCTCATCTTGCGCGGAATGTTCTCCTATACAAGCGTCGTTCTTTACGTTAATTATACTGCGTGTTCTTTGCAGTTAAAATGTATATAAGGTGCGGCATGCGGGAGGTGCCCCCCTCGGGGCATTGGTTTCTGCGCGTATGTAGGAGAATTACGACTTCTGATCGAGTGAGGACCATGGTGTAGTGGTTATCATATCTGACCGGCAATCGGAAGATCCCGGGTTCGATTCCCGGGTGGTTACCTCATTTTTTCATTTGTTCGTTCTCCCTCCTCATCTTGCGCGGAATGTTCTCCTATACAAGCGTCGTTCTTTACGTTAATTATACTGCGTGTTCTTTGCAGTTAAAATGTGTATATATATATATATATATATATATATATATATATATATGTTTATTTTTTAAACCTATATATTGTCTTGAACTCTTCTTTCACTCCAGTGTTCCTGAGGATGTCATTAGACGAAAGCGCTTGAGCACCACTTTGTGTTTCTTTTCCCTTCGTGGTTTTATTCATCATAAATATTTTTCACGTGTTACTTTCGTGAAATAATTTTCATATAATGAACACCACGCGTTCCTTCGCCTTGCTGTTCCCTCTATTGTCTCCGTTTGTGTCTGTGTTTTCTTCTACATTAATGAAGGGGCATGCAATTCGTATCCGACGAAAGTTTCTTACCAATTGTCTGGAGGAGCAGGTCCTTCCCAAGTCCCTCCTTCCGATTCGCCTCAGACAAATGGACGACATCCGTTCAACGACTTTAGCAGAGTAATTTTAAAGAAACATATTGAAGTCACCAGACAAAATGAGTGGTCCACCTTCAAAAATTTAGGCATTGCCAAACGTAATGTTTTGACTGTTATTCCCCAACCGTGGATCCAACCTTTGTTTGATGAAATTTACAACAAGTTGCGTCGGAGAACTTCTTCACTTCGAAACATTTTGGATCGCAAAATTAAAAGTCTCATTCGAAATAGTCAGTGGAGTAAAAAAGCAAGCTCAAAATGTGTTGTGAACCTTTCTTCGAAAAACATTAGTGACGATGCAAAAAGTGCCCTTGGATTTGGTATGTCCTTTTTTATTGTTAAAAAACCTACTGCTTTACAAATTTGTCATAGTCTTGCTTCTTTTGAAAAACAGTGTAACCTTCCTCAGTCTTTAGTTAACATAGTTAAAGGCCTTGTCTATGGTGCTGCGAATATTACTTACGAGATAACTTTCCTAAACGTTTCCGCAATAGCCTTTCACAATCAAAAAAAGATAGTGAGCTCCATATTACTAAAGCAGACAAGGCTAACACCTTAGTCATTATGGACAAAGTGGACTACATTGGAAAGATGAACGAGCTGCTTCAGGACCCCGCCACATACGTGAAACTTAGGAAGAACCCGCAGGATGATTTCAAAATCATTCAATAGTGGCTTGAAACGCATTCTCAAAGATCATAAGGACTTAATTCCCCTTTTCTTGTCCACTTCACCTTCTCTGCCTTACTTTATGGTCTTATTAAAACCCACAAACGGGGCAACCCTATGCGCCCTATTATTAGCTCGGTGGGCTCTATTACCTATAAACTCTCCAAATGGCTTGTTAATGTTTTGTCCCCCATTCTTGGAACTATCTCTGATTCGCACATAAAAAATTCCATGGATCTTACTGAAAAATTTAATAATGTTCCCATTAATACCAACGATAGACTGATCAGTTTTGACGTTTGTTCATTGTTCACAAAAGTGCCGATTGATGATATGCTTGACTTTCTTGCCCGAGAATTACATAAGTATGATCTGCCATTACCTGCACACACTGTTTTGGAACTTATTAAGCTTTGTATCAAGGATTGTAAATTCACTTTCATTGGCGAGCATTATCAACAAGTTTTTGGGATGGCCATGGGCAACCCTTTGTCGCCCCTTCTCTCCAATATTTATATGGAGTTTTTTGAAATTACTTACATTCCGAGAATCCTGGGGGTTGGCATCCCATGGTTGCGGTATGTCGACGATATTTTGTGTATCTGGCCCATGAATCGTGACCTCGATGACTTCCTCCTTCAGTTAAATGACCAAGTCCCTTCCATTAAGTTTACTTTAGAAATGGAACAAGACAACTCAATCCCGTTTTTGGATGTGCGTGTACATAGGGATAGCCCAGGTTTTAAGTTTAGTATCCATCGGAAAAAACAACAATTTGTCCTACGTACACTTTTACTCTGGACATGACACCCCTATTAAGAAGGCCATATTTTCCTCAATGTTTCTCCGCGCTCTTAGGATTGCCAGTCCGGAATACATTGATGCCGAATTGGAAAATGTCAACGGTATTGGAAGTGAGCTGTGTTACCCATCTGCGTTCGTGGAATCTTGTCTTAATAAGGCTGAACGAACCTTCTATCGCGTGAATAATAACACTCGCACCTTGTCAAAGAATATTTTAGTACTTCCATTTTTCCCGGGCTTCTTAGGCATTGCTAATGTACTTAAACTTTTGGATATCAGTGTAGTTTTTTTCATATAACAATATTGTGAAAAACATCATAGTAAAAAATAGCCCAACCAATAATTTAGGCATTATCTATAAAATTGGGTGTAAGCAGTGTGATTCCTTTTACATAGGTCAGACGGGAAAGGATTTGCAAACGCGTGTAAAACAGCATCAATATTCCGTTAGAACGGGACAGTTGTCCAGTGCCCTTTTTGTCCATTTGTCTGAGTTATCCCATTGTATTGATTGGAATAATGTATCAGTTTTGTTTCACTCTAGCAACATTGTTAATAGAAATATTCTTGAGTCTGCTATAATTCAACTTACAAATAACTTTAACATGAGTAAAGGTCTGTTTCAAGTCGATCCCGTTGCTCTGAATTCCTTCAGAATGGATTTAAACAAAAAGGGCAGGTTGCTAAACCTTTGGTAAAAATTTGTTTTTGGCTCTTTTGCCTTATAAATCTGTATGTTTCTCTTACAATTTTATTTTTCAATTTATTGTTGTATGCGTATTTCTTATATATACAGTATGTATATGTATGTACGTATGTATGTGTATGTATGTATATATATGTATAGGTATATATATGTATGTATGTATTTATATATGTATGTATACGTATATATATTTGGTTATGCGGGTGTACTTGTTTAGTTGTATTATTTGTAATTTTTACGATTTATATTTATTTTTATTTCTTTAGTCTTTTGCTAAACCTTTGGTAAAAATTTGTTTTTGTCTCTTTTTTCCTTATAAATCCGTATGTTTCTCTTGCAATTTTATTTTTCAATTTATTGTGGTATGCGTATTTCTTATATATATGCAGGCCTGGATTTAGCTATAGGCGAACTAGGCGATCGCCTAGGGCCTCGCGCCAAAGGGGGCCTCGCTCAAGCCGTTTTGCGCGTTCTGTTCAAGTGATATTAATGATTTAGAACTCTATGAAGAACTTAAAGTACTTTGCAGGTTTATACCTGAGAAAACAGATCTCGGAAATGCCCTTGTTTATTAGTGCAAAAACAACTAAGTGAGATTTATCGTAATGTTTATGTTGCACTTCGAATAGTATTAACCATCCCAGTTACTGTTGCTTCGGCTGAAAGAAGTTTCTCGCGTCTCAAACTTATTAAAACATATTTGCGTTCCACCATGTCTCAAGCGAGATTGCAATCATTAGCTATGTTATCAATAGAAAACGATATAACAAATTCATTAGATTATTCTCAATTAATTGAAGAGTTTAGCTCGAAGAAAAGTAGAAAAGCATTGCTGTAATATTCAAGGAGCATCTGAACCAAATATTAAAGCATTAATATTTAGCCTGATAAGTCGATCGCTCACTATTATAAAAAATGAAATGTCAACACCTCTTATACATCACATATGAAAAACGTTTGTATATTATGGAAAGTCATTACCTATAATATTATATAAATCTTAGAAATCATTGTCTTATATTTTCGATACAAATCTTGATTCATATTATAATTTATAATTATTTGTATGGTTTATTTATATTTCTTTTACAATTTCCATGCGTGATTATTTTGGTTTGGTTTAATTTTTAAGTGCTGGCATAGTTCTGTCTATGCGGGATTCTAATACTGCTGGTATAGTACCGATAATTAAGTCCATATTTTCATATAGATAGGCCTAGGGCCTCGCAATTTCTAGATCTGCCTAGGGCCTCGCAACTTCTAGATCCGGCCCTGTATATATGTATATGTATGTATGTATGTGTATGTATGTATATATATGTATAGGTATATATATGTATGTATGTATTTTTATATATGTATGTATATGTATATATATTTGGTTATGCGGGTGTACATGTGTAGTTGTATTATTTGTAATTTTTCCAATTTATATTTACTTTTATTTCTTTATTCTTTTGTGACCAACGGATCTTTCAGACATTAATTATAAAAATCGTTGGTAATTTGTCCCTTATGCATATATATATATATATTCCTAATATATTGGGTTTATATTTCGTATATATGCCTTATATATGTTGTATATGTTTTTATAGTTCTTTATATATCATCTAGGCATCATTTTGTTTTCCAATTTATATTTACTTGTATTTTTTTATTCGTTTGTGACCATAGTATGTATGATTCAGACAATAACTAAAAAACCTTTGGTAATTAATTTTTTTTTTTTCCTTATAAATTTGTGTGCCTCTCTTACAATTTATTTTTCAATTTATTTTTTTTGGTTTATTTCTTTATTTCTTTGTGACATACAGGGGTTGGACAAAATAATATGAACACCTTGATAAATGGCGGTTTTTATTCTTAATATGGAGTTGGTCCTCCTTTAGCGGCAATAACAGATGCAATGCGTCGGGGAATTGATTCATACAGCTTTTGGACAGTTGCTAGAGGAATCCTGAGCCATTCTTCGAGCAACCCTGCTCCAGTTCCTCCAAAGACGCCGGCAGTGGGAATCGGCTTCTGACCTGCTGCTCCAACTGACACCACAGATGCTCGATAATGTTAAGATCCGGGGATTGTGGAGGCCAATCCAAGCGTTCTACTTCACTAACATGCTCTTCAAACCAGTTTTTAACGACCCCAGCGGTGTGGATTGGTGCATTATCATCCTGGAAGACGGCGCCGCCATTGGGAAACAGCGTTTGGACCATGGGATGGACCTGGTCAGCCAATATTGACAGATAGACCTGGGCGTTAACCCTACCGTGCAGTACTACAGCTGGGCCAAGAGTATTCCACGATATTGCTGCCCAAACCATCACAGATCAGCCTCCATGCTTAACGGTTGGGGTCAGGCAGTCGGGGTCATAAGCATCTTTAGGCTGTCTCCAGACGTAAACTCGACCGGAACATGGAAATAGCGTAAAGGAGGATTCGTCGGAGTAGACTACATTCTTCCACCGGTCCATTGACCAATTCTTATGGTCATTACACCATTTTCTGCGCCGCTCAATGTTGATGTGCGAAAGGAAGGGTTTGGCAGTTGCAGCCCTCCCATGGTATCCAGCTCCATGGAGCTCGCGACGTACAGTTCTGGTCGATACCGGGCTTGCAAGATGCTGGTTAAGCTCTGCAGTCACTTTTGGAGCTGTGGTCTTATGGTTCTTTGTCACAATGCGCTTTAGCACCCGGCGGTCTCGATCACACAACTTCTTCTTGCGTCCACTATTGCATTTGTCGGTGCTTGTCTTTCCATGGTTTTGGTATGCAGACATGACCATAGAGACAGTTCCTCTGGATACATTGAACATCTGAGCGGTTTTCGTCAACGATGCACCAGCCATCCGCGCTCCGACAATTTGCCCTCTTTGGAAGTCTGACAAGTCTTTCATAACTGCTAATTCATAATTCACTCGGATCTGTAAAAACAACGTGAGGGTTATAACATGACGTATACACTCTCTGTTACGCATTTAAATAGGTTTGCCAGTCATTTGACCGTTTACTTTGTGTCTGAGCAGTCCGTAAAGATAACCGGTGAAATCGGCGGGTGTTCATATTATTTTATCTCGTGACCCGACAATTCAGCGCAGGACAATTCAGCGCCGACAATTCAGCGCAAAGACAATTCAGCGCAAGGCAATTCAGCGCAAGACAATTCAGCGCGAAAATACCAACAAAGAAGAAGAAAGAACAAATCCAGAGGGAAGAGAGGCTTGCAACTGTTAGGTTAGGTTAGGTTAGGTTAGGTTTCTAGTTTTTGAAATAAAATCTTAATTTTAACAATTCTAACAAATTTTGTTTTTTTAAATAAAATTTTAATAATTATACTCCTTTGAATTTTATCTCCGATTTGTCACTCCTTCGTTATGTCACTCCTTCGTTACGGTATTTATGTCACTCCTTTGTTATGTCACTCCTTTGAAATGTCACTCCTTCGATACAGACCCAATTTAGCATATATATAAATATAAAAATTTTTCTCTTTTTTATTTATTGCGATTTATTTTTATTATTTTTAACTAAACTTTTAACTGTACTGACTTGCGCTGAATTGTCGGCGCTGAATTGTCTTGCGCTGAATTATCGGTGCTCCATTTTGTCTAACCCCTGTATATATCAATTTGGCATCATCTATTAAATTGATTGTAAAAATTTTCCTTTTGAGCTTGAATTTGTAGACTCCACTTATAATTTTTATAATTTTTGGTTTTTTATCTGTTGGTTTATTTCTTTATGGTTATTTCGGCTGTGACGTATATATCACTAAGGCATTATTTTGTAATTTTTCCAATTTATATTTATATTTATTTTTATTTCTTTATTCTTTTGTGACCTGTTTACCATTTGAATTTATGTTGAATTTCGGGCAAAGTGCTATAAGTGTCATTTTTCCATACAAATGTGTTTGCTCCTCCCACAATTTTTTTCTATACTTACTATATATATATGTTTATTTTTGTAACCTATATATTGTCTTGAACTCTTCTTTCACTCCAGTGTTCCTGAGGATGTCATTAGACGAAAGCGCCACTTTGTGTTTCTTTTCCCTTCGTGGTTTTATTCATCATAAATATTTTTCACGTGTTACTTTCGTGAAATAATTTTCATATATATATATATTAATAATAATACAAGGGTTAAGATAATTGTATGCGTCATTTGGGTTGAGCTCTGCGTCTGACCGTTTGTCTGATGCATGCCCTTTAAGTTGATTTATATACGGTTAGGCTGCGTTAGGCTAGGTTATATTATGTCCCGGTTAGGCTACGTTAGGTTAGGTTATATTGCGCCCGGTCGGGCTATGCTAGGATAGGTTAGATTAGACTAAGTTAGGCTAGTTTAGGTTAGACTATATTATGTCCCGGTTAGTGTACGCTAGGTTAGGTTATATTACGCCCGGTTAGTCTATGGTAGATTAGGTTAGGTTATACTAGGTCCGGTTAGGTGACCCCGTCTCTATGCCTGGCTTGGTCGAGGAGCGAGTTGCTCTCTTGCGCTCTCCATTGCACATAGCCAGGTACATTTGGCTCATCTGGTAGCGTTTCTGAGGCTCTTAGGAAGCTGGTTAAAAGTCTTGGCCCCGTGACATCCAAGCTAATTTCCTTCAGTGTTGAGGAGGTCCCTTGTTAGGCCTTTAGCAACGTTCCCCCTCCCCCTTGTTGCATAACATCTTGCAACATTTCCTTTGCAACATTGATTAACACTTGCAATTGCATTGCACTCTCTCCTTTTGCGCCCCTACTACTTAGGCCTCTCTAGACTATTACTGATCAAAATAATAATCAAACCAGTACAAATACATAATGCTCTGTACCCTATAATATATTAATTGTACAAAATTACCAACTAATTATAAAGCCTCAAAATTTCAATAAAACTAATATGTACAAAGAAACTTCTCTGGCCTTGAGTTTTTAAATACAGTATTGTGATTCACTCCATCATGCACCTTAAAAAGTTTTCCCGCCAAAGTATTTAAATATGTTCTACTTCAACACACACACACACACACACACACGCCCACACAGCTGTAGAAAGAACTACTATTTACCAAATTCTTCTACTCTATGGTTAATAACGTATTTCTGTATCTCCACCCTACGATTCTCTACGTATTCCATTCTTCTTGACCCAAACTGAAAACACAAAAGCAAACTAATTTGGACAAATATTTAAAAATGCAAAAATAAAAAGTAGTTTAAAGAAATATATATATATACAAGTCAAAGCAAAGAATTTCCTAATCCATCAGTTAATGAAGACTCAATCTTGAATTAGTTCAGGGTATCTTCTGCCTCAATGAAAAACAGATTTTGAAATTGTTAATAGAACTTCCTCTTCAGTAGGGCCAGCTAAAATTATTAGAAATCAAGTTCTACTAGTTACCGCCACAGCACAGGTAACCTCTTAGAAACTGTTTTGGAAAGAGAGTATGTGTGATCTTTCCAGGAAGCATCACGAGAAAAGGAAACCCAAAAAATGTTAAGAGAAGAGGAAGGATTGAGTTGTGTTGTTGAAGGTAAGGGGATATTCGTGTGGAAGATTATAACGAGTAAACAGATGGAGAAATTAGATTTCTGAGGCATAGAAAGGCACAAGTTTTCTCTGCTCCAATCAGAGACAGCAGAAACATCAGCGGTCAGGTGTACCATAGCGGCCCTACATGAATCATGGAGTGACTGTTGAGAGGGACGCTTTGTGAAGCGGGTGGAGAAGTGAAGAGTGGAATCATCGGCATAGGAGTGGATAGGACAGGAAGTGCGACTTAATAGATAATTGATAAATAAAAGAGAAATAGTGGGTGACAGGACAGAACACTGAGGAACACCACTGTTAACATCTTTAGGAGAAGAACAGCGGGGATCTAAAAACGCAGCTATAGATCGGCCAGAAAGGAAATCAGAGATGAAGGCACAGCTAGAAAGATAGAAACCGAAGGAGGGTAGTTTCGAAATTAAAGATTTGTGCCAGACTCTATCAAAAGTTTTTGATATATCTAGCGCAATAGCAAAGGTTTCACCGAAATCCAGAAAGGAGGATGACCAAGAGTCATAGAGATATGCAAGAAGATCGACAGTAGAGCGTCTCTTCCGGAACCCATTCTGGCGATCTGAAAAAAAATTATAAGAAGAGTGGTATTTAAGAATCATCCTATTAAGGATAGATTAAAAAACTTCAGAAAGGCAAGGAATCAAAACAATTGGACGAGAATTGGAGGGTTGAGAGCGGTCACCCTTTTTTAGGACAAGCTGAATGAAAGCGAACTTCCAGCAGGAAGGAAAGGTACCAGATGAAAGACAAAGTCGAAAGAGTTTGCCTCGGCAGGGTGTCAGTACAGAAGCACAGTTCTTAAGAACAACAGGAGGGACACCATGAGGGTCGTACGCCTTCCTAGAGTTGAGCCCATATAGGGCAGAAAAAACATATTTGGAAGAGATTCTAATTTCAGATATAATTAAATCAGAGGGAGGAAGAGATGGAGGAACAGCACCTGAATCGTCCGTGGTTGAATTGGAGGCGAGAGTTTGAACGAAGACTCCAGCTTTATCAGGAGAAGAGACGGCAACTCAGCCGTCGGAATGGAAAAGAAGAGGGAAAGAAGTAGTAAATTTATTGGAGAGATTCTTAGCTAGATGCTAGAAAGAACGAAAAGAATTAGAATTGGATAGGTTTCTCACATTTTGGTTGGATGAAGGAGTTGTTGGTGAATCTAAGAACAGATTTTGCATGATTCCTGAAGAAATATAAGTTGAGAGTTAGGAGTTGGATGGTAACGGTACCTTCTGAAAGACTCCTCATTGTTGCGGATAACATTAGAACATGTAAAGTTAAACCAAGGGTTTTTTACATTAGTAGTAGGAATAGAATATGGAATGTATGGCTCCATAACAGAGAGAATCACCCACGTGATGCGCTCAGCACAATCGGAAGGGCCCTGGCCACGGAAGCAGTAATCATTCCATGGGAAATCACAGAAGTACTACCTAAGGTTACACCCTCAAGATCGTGAAACATCCGGACTCAGTGATAGTGTGTGGGCGTTTTAGTGGTATTAAAGAACGAGGAGGATTATATTTTCTCCCTAAAAACCAGAAGATGAACAGCGCCAACTACAAACAGGTTATGGAGAACCATTTGTTTCATTTCATGAAAATTCACGAGCCGAAAATCCTCCAACATGATGGTGCCCCTTGCCATTCCTCAAAGATGATTAAGAAGTGGCTTAACGACCAGAAGATTCGTGTATTGGACTGGTCAGGAAATAGTCCTGATCTGAACCCAATAGAGAAAGTGTGGGCCTCCATGGAGCGTCGCCTGCAACAGAAGGAAACCTCAAGCATCCCCAAAGTTCAGGATGAAATAAAAAAAATGTGGTTTCAAGAATTAGATCCTGATTACTTCAAGACTATAGCCCATTTCATGGCCAAACGCTGTAACATTTTTATAAAAGCTCGTGGGTACATGACGAAGTATTATTTAAAGGTAAATAAAGTTTAATTTTTGCTTTATTTATACATTACTGTATTATACACTATAGTATTTCAAATGCCGAACTATACTTTTTGCGGACACTGTACTTCCCTTCCCCCCTCATGATTTATGGATGCCTGTCTTATCTCTTGTCATAGATCACAAATTTATTTTTTCCCCTGTGTGTGAAGTTCGCAGAGCAGAAAAGTTGTGTGTGTCGTCATGCCGTTGACCAGAGGAAGATTCGGGCATTTTTACAAGCCCTGAGTTGGAACTAGCCGTTCGTCATGGGTATAGACTACTAGAGATTTATAACTTTTACACTCCTCATATCACCACCTTCCTGAAAGATAAAATTGAGACGTCGGGATTTTCACGGGGAGTTGAACTGAACTATCTTCAGCGTTACTGTGATCGTGAGGGTATATACGTAGCTTGAGTGAGAACATATTGCGCATGACCCTGGCAAGTGCTTTAGTGTGAAGCTTTGTTTGAACAGTATTTAGGGCAAGTTTGCACCGAGCACTGACAAGAGGAATGTGCATTTAGCTCAAAGTTTTGACGAAGTATGGGATTACGCCAAAGCTGATGATAAAGAGGTTCCTGAAATTGTGCACGTAGGTGATACATACATAATACGTTACAAGAGGACCGAGTTGGCTACAGACACTTCCCGCGTCACAAACAGTCCTGTGACTAGTTTTACAACGGCTTACGGGAACATCAAGCTCTGGGACCTAATGTATTTTTTGGATCGACGGGTCCTGTACGCCGATACCGAGAGTGTGATGTTTAGGGCGAAGGAAAGTGAATATATGTCTCCTATAGGCGAGTTCTTCGGTGAATTCACTGACGAGATCAAGGACGAGTATGGCGACAGATCTTACGAGGACTTTTTTGTTTCGAGTGGTCCAAAAACATACGGGGTACGTGTGAGGATCGGGGATGACTTCAAGTACATCGTGAAGACGAAGGGGATCACCTTAAACCCAGCAAATCGGCAGATCGTCAACTTCGCTCCTCTTAAAGATCTGATAAGCTCAAAAGAATCAGATGAGTATGCTGCCACGCCTCCTCATCTGGTTGTGGGGACTCACAATTTCAGAGCGCAGAAACAAGGAGTGAAAGAGGTTAGACAGACGAAAGTGTGTCGCAATACCTACAGGAAACGTTACCAATTATCTGGAACCACAATTTCTCACCTCTCTCTCCACTTTTAACCGGTTGCCAATTAATTTCGTACAATTTTAATCATTTTATTAACTCTATAAAACTATTAAATTTCTTATTAAACATTATTATATTTCTTATTAGAAAAACAATACATGACACTCGCCTCATCCTCTTGATATAAGTTTTCAGTTGGAAATATTGTTTTAACAGTTCAAAGAAAAGTTGAAAGAACTGACAAGACATCATTTTCAGTGACAAATTCCACACTTTATAGTACAGGCATTTTATGAAAAATCTTTAGTCAACCTTGAAAAAATTGCAACAAAAAGTATCTCTGCTGTTTTATACTCCTGAATATGTCCTCTATCACACATAAAAAGTCTTAATGGATCCTCGAAGGGGAAACCTGTGAAAATCACTGGAATATGACCCCACCCAAAAATGTAATTTTTTTTTGCATTACAGCCTTCTTTAAAATTGTTAAAACCTATCTGAAGGTTTCAGTGGACTGTTAGATACTGATTTTTATTGAAATTGTTGGCAAGCAGTTAGGGTTTGAAGGACTAAGAGGCAGTCCTAGCCGATAGCTAAAAAATTTAATACTAAAATAATAAAATAAAAAACAATGCTGGGATAAATACGAGTACATACTATTCTTGACACATAATAACAAAAGTCAACAAGTTAGGTATAATGCTTACATAATTATGTTGTGAATGATGAAATAAAGTACTGAAGATCATTTGCAATTATTGCAGATTGTTATTACACAAACTAATTAAAAAATGAAAATACAAATATTGAGCAACATCAACTGGTAGGACTAGTAATGGTAAAACATAATACCAAATTGCAAGCATAATAATGAGAACCTTCACAATGCTGAGAGCCTTCAGAATACAACAAAGAATCTGCGGAGAACTTGACAGTGAACATGTACATATTATATTATGCAAGAGAAGCATAGATCTGTATAGAAGATGAGTAGTTGCCATATTGCCAGCATCTCCCCACCATGGGTAACCTGTGCCAATGTACAAGATGCATTCGGAAGCCAACAATGTCATCATCTTCATCTTTACCACATGCCAGCTGTGTTGTGTTTGTACAACCAGATCCTCTGCAGTTTCCACAAGCAAGAGTACACTCAACGTCGTGCTTCTTGCATGTACACCTCAGGCTGCTGCAGCCGGTCTGGCAGTTGCACCTGATGACCCGCAGCAGCTCCTCAGGAACAGGAGCTAGGTCTGTCTGGAGAGGGACAAGCCCCTAGTCGCTTTCCCGTCATTTCCACTATTTTGGAAAGAGTCCATCCCCAGATCCCTTCCATCTTGAACCTCAAACTACACACGGAGGCTGTGGTACTTTGCTGCTGCTGATGTAGTGGTAAGCTCTGTGGTTGAACGTGAGACGTGCTGGGAGCCACCTTCTTACAGAACCGCTTGTGCCGCAGAGAGTCTAGCTTTTCGCCGCGGTTTCTCTTTGTAGAGGATCACCAAGGCTTTCTCTCCTGCAGCTACAACATCATCGGTAGAAGCTGAATGTGCATCAAACACCTTGGCTTGTTCACGGAAGTGACTGCTTGTCTTGAATTTATTGAAGGAAGCTCCTTTTCCGATCCCGTAGAGGCGAGATTTCGTGTCACATCCAAGGACAGCGTGGAGGAAGAGGATGTGTTTGAATATGTATGGACCAAGCAGTTCGTTGACGACCTTGATGTTCCAGATGCGAGGGTTCTTTGCATTCTTCTTAGGCTCTGGGCGGAAGAACAGGTCATGAGACTCTAAGCTTACATGGTAGCACAGTAGGACGAGGAAGTCTGTGTCATCGCCGACCAGTACACTGTTGGTGACCGTAGCAGACTCCACAGCCTTCTGAAGAACGAGGAGATCGGCATCTCCTGAAGCATGGTGTGTCTGACAATTTTTCTTCTGTAGCTCTTCACTCAGCATGTTGATGAATCGTTGTTTGTTTTGCTTGTTGGCCAGGAATTGATCCTTCCTCATGGTGACATGTATGTCCTCCGTAAATGTCACGGTTGCGCCAGCATTTCCTTTGGATCGTCTCTGGTGTGTCATGTCCTTCGTGGAAGTGCCGTCGTAACCTTCAAATACGACAATGGCTTCTCCATACTTCTTTGTCACATACTCAGTGTACTGATTGTAGATGTCTTTGTATGTGGCTCCACGTGACCATGGGATGCGATGAACTAGTGCCACTATCCAAGACATACTGGGTATCACCCGTCATCACCGGAACATCAGGTGTCAGAAGACCCCAGATGGCATCAGCCAGGGCTGACTTCTGTAGCTTCTATACGAGCCTAATCTTCTCTACATCAGGATCTTCACTCTGCTGGCTGTAGTAATCCTGAAGCACAGCCCTGGCCGTTGTCCTGAAGGTGACGACGTTTGGCTTGCCATTGATCTTAGTTTGGATGATCCTGTCACCAAAGTGTTCTCGCAGCTTCAGCTTCATGCAGGGGTAGCTGTATGCTTTATATTCAGATTCAACCATTTTCTGTTCCATGAGGTCAGTAAGATCATTGATGGTGATCTACTCGTCATCGTTTCCTTCAAGAAAAGTTGAAACCTCCAGGAATGCTTGTTCTCTCGTCATCGTGTGGCCAGCCCAGTTTTGCCCTCTTCGAGCGCTCTAGTGTTCTTCTGTTGAGCTGCTGGCATCTACTTCTTTGTACGGAAGTATCTGCCCAACGAGCGGCTCGTTCACGGCATGTTGCCTGGACTGTGTCCTTGAATTCAATGGTCCTGACTTGAAGAACATCGTACTTCTTTCTCTTTTTTTCCAAACTTGGCTGGTTGGCCACAAGAGAGGCAGTGAGTCTTGAAGTGGAAGCCTTCTTCGGAAGATCTAAGTACGTGCCTTTCCTTGCTTGTTCTAGGTTCCGTGTTCTGTTGTTGAATAACTTTGGCTATTTGCTGTGGGTTGCAGTATTTGCGACGGCAGTCTTTGTGTACCTTTTCCCCAGGTACAGTGTGAATATTGTCTGTCCTTGCTTCATTTGACTGGTTGGTGCTTGAGCTCCCTTTTTCACCGAGAATTGCTGCCGGTGATGTTCTCCCATCTATGGGCTGCTTACGTATAGCACAGTGTTCAGATACTTCCATTTTTGAAAAGAGATATATGGAATTAGTAAACGTACATGCATGGTTTAGAGAGTTGTAAAGGGTACAAATTGGCTAAATAGGACTGTCAAAAGTATAGTTATATTAGTACAATAAGAGCGCAGTGAATCTATCATAGATTAAGCAGGTGCCTTTATATGCTTTCCCACAATCCAAAAAATAAAAAAAAATTCTGATTTCAGGACTTTCGCCTCGCAGGATTTCTTGAGACTTTTTATATGTCATAGAGGAAAACCTTCCTACAGTAGGTATGATGCAAATGAGAGATCTTTTGTTGCAATTTGTTCGAGGTCATGATACATAATGCCTGTACTATTAGGTATTTCTATTATTTCATAAAAATCGAAAAAAAATAATTTATAGTTTACACAACGTTTGCATAAAATACCATTTCACACTCATGCCTGTAGCAAAGCTGTTACGTGAACAATGTTGAACAGTTTTCCTAAACTCGGTTACAACAAATTTCAGGTTGAATGAACTTAACCTAATCTAAACCTATTTCGGGTCAAATTTTAATAATTCGTTACTATATATGTATATATATAAGTGCAAACGTCAAATATACGCTCCAAAATTTTAGACCTACCCTATAAAAATGCATAGGTCACCCTTCAATTACAACTAAAATAATTTAATTTTATTTATTTAATTAATTAATTAATTTATTTATTTAATTTATATTTTAAGTGCCGAAACAGCTAAACAAAATTTTTAAACTCAAATTTTTAAATAACAACATAGGTAGGCTTTATAACATAAGAAATAAAGAAAAAGACAGACAATTGATCCTCGGGCGGGATTTTTAAAATTTTAAAGAAGCCTCTCTCTCTCTCTCTCTCTCTCTCTCTCTGGGTATCGGTGGGGAAGTAGGTAGGTGGGTTGAAAACTGGCTGAAGAATAGGCGGCAGAGGGTTGTAATTAAAGGGGCCAGTCCGGGTTGGGCCTCGGTCACTAGTGGGGTTCCTCAGGGTTCCGTTTTGGGGTCACTGTTGTTTATCATTTACATAAATGATATCGACGGTGGCATCGTCAGTCGGATCGCCAAATTCGCTGATGACACCAAGCTTGGGGCCAATGTTGGGACGCCCGAAGCGATCGAGGAACTGCGTGCGGAACTAGGTAGGATAGGAGAGTGGTCCGAAAAATGGCAAATGCCGTTTAACTTGGGTAAATGCAAAGTGATGCACATTGGCTATGCCAATCCCAAGTCGGACTACTCGATGTTGGGGAGTAATATCGAGGCGACTGATTTGGAAAAGGACTTGGGTGTGCTAATTAGCAGCGACCTTAAGTTTACGAAACAGTGCGTAGAGGTGGAAAAGAAAGTCCAGAAGCTGTTGGGTTATATCAGGAGGCAATTTCAGTTTCGGAACAAGGAGATTGTGCTCTCTCTGTACAATTCCTTGGTTCGGCCGCACCTGGAGTATGCAGTGCAGTTCTGGTCGGCCACCCTCAGGAAAGATATTGAGAGGCTGGAGCGAGTGCAGGCGAGGGCCACAAAGTTAATCCCTTCCGTTAGGCATATGGGCTACAATCGACGGTTACGCGCCCTGAACTTGTTTTCGCTGGAAACTCGGAGGCTGCGCGGCGGTCAACTGATCGAAGTTTTCAAGCTCTTACGCGGGTTCAACGATGTCGATTTTAGAAGCATGTTTAGTTTAAATGATAACCCAACTCGCAACAATGGTTGGAAGTTGGATTTGAAGCGGTTTAGGACTAGTGTGTGTGGGAATTACTTTACGTATAAGATCTGTGACACGTGGAACAGGTTACCTTCAGAAGTTGTGAACAGTTCCTCTGTGGATCAGTTCAAGAAAAGGTTAGACCAAATCTTGCACACTATTTGAGGGTATAGAAAATTTTCCTTGGGACCTGTTGCCATTGGTACCTCCTCGGTATGGGCCGCAAGGCCTTTTGAGGTACTTCTTTTCCTTGTAACTCTCTCTCTCTCTCTCTCTCTCTGAGAGAGAGAGGAAAGCGAGCGCGAATTTATAATTTAACATTTTGATCGCGGAGAGAGTTTCAGTGAAGTAAATTTAAAATCACAATTACATTTTAATAAAACACTCTTTCTTATATCTCACTGTGTTCGAGACTGCCTAGGTATATGCTTCCCACACAATTTCTCACCTCTCTCGCCACTTTTAACCGATTGCCAATTAGTAATTTATATTTCAAATAATTGCACTTTACATATGTTAATTTCGTACAATTTTAATTAGTTGATTATACTCTATAAAACATTATTAAATTTCGTATTAAACATTATTATATTTCTTATTAAAACAACAATACAAGACAATTATTTTACGTTTATAGGCTGTCTTATCATTTTCTTTTAATCTTTGAATGGATATATATATATACAGGGTGGTCTAAAAGTCCCTATCTATTTTGCTGAAATAATAGAATTTTAGGATAAAAATGTACAGGGTGTCCATAAAGTCACGCATCATGGGAACATAAGCAATGTCTATTTATTTGTCTCCATCAAGCAAAATATGTTGAGGAACATTCAAAGAAACCTGCTTTTTCGTTTAGAAATAATGTTTTGAAATTGGTGGGAATAAATAAACAATATAAATGTATTTGCCTATGATGCGTGACTTAAGGACACCCTGTAGAAACGAAATTAGATGTATATTTATTTATCAAACTTAGGTCTAAATTTCGACGTGAGCACTATGAGTCTATCTACAAATCTCAAATCTGTCTACTACTGCATGGCGGAACACATTCTCAAGTATCTCTTGGGTTATTTTAGCGACTGCCGCGACAAATGCGGGTTCGCAGATCCTGTAGCTGCAGGTCTGTAACTCTTGTTTTGTAAACCTCAGACTTTATAAAGCCCCACACAAACAAGTCTAATGGTATTAAATATCGAGATCGTGCTGCCTAGGGCCTTTTTCCACCACCAGTCCAGCGAGTTGGTAAGAGCTCATCAAGATACACCGGAACGATGTTTGCATAGTGACATGGAACTCCATCTCGTTGAAAAACAACAGTGTTGAGAATGACATCTGAACGAAGCTGGGGTTCAAGAAACTGCTGAAACATGTCTAGATAAATTGGCCCTGTTACCGTAACTTCTGCAAATAAAAAAGGTCCGTAAATCTTCGATCTTGTAAATACCCAACCAGACATTAACTTTAGGAGAATCTCTCTCCCATTCGTAGAACTCGGTTGGTTTTTCACTACCCCAGATACGACAATTATGTCAATTAACCTTTCCGCATGTGTGAAATGTCGCCCCATCGCTGAAGAGAACGTGGTTTAATAAGTTTTCGGTATGAATTTTTTCAATCAATTCTGCAGACATGGCGGCTCGTCTTGGATAATCCTCTTCGTGTAATTCATGTAACACTTGAATATGGTAATTTTTTTTTTTTTAATGTTGCTTTTAAAATCCTTAGAACAGTCGTCTTTGGTATGCTCATCTAGGTGATGCTGTGCGAGTTGACATACTAGGATTTGTTTCAAAGGCATCTCTTACCAATTCGACATTTTGTTGAGAGGTACCTGGATGTCCAGATTTTGCCTCATCATGAACAGATTTTGTTCTTTTAAATTTATTGACCAGCTCGCGAATTGCTTTCTGGAGATCCTGGTTTGTGAAATTTTCTTTCGAAATTTTCTCGAATTTCTTTGCACTTCTTCCCTTGGATACGTAGTGTTACTACCATTACACGTTCTTCTACATCCATCATTATCCATCATTTATTTCAGCAAAATAGATAGGGACTTTTGGACCACCCTATATATATATATATATATATATATATATATATATGTGTGTGTGTGTGTGTGTGTGTGTGTGTGTGTGTGCGCGCGCACGCTTTTACACCTTTCTCAAATTTAACATTTTAACAATGATGGCTCCTTCTGATATTGCGTGTAACATCTCTGTAAAACCTGAAGATGTAGTGAATACCCGACACACGCACACACACACACACACACACACACACACACAATATATATATATATATATATATATATACACAGGGTGGTCCAAAAGTCCCTATCTATTTTGCTGAAATAAATGATGGATAATGATGGATGTAGAAGAACGTGTAATGGTAGTAACACTACGTATCCAAGGGAAGAAGTGCAAAGAAATTCGAGAAAATTTCGAAAGAAAATTTCACAAACCAGGATCTCCAGAAAGCAATTCGCGAGCTGGTCAATAAATTTAAAAGAACAAAATCTGTTCATGATGAGGCAAAATCTGGACATTGACGTTGACATGGACGTTGACGAATTAGGATACTCAGGTGCTTTATGGTTATTTTAACGAGAGTGTCACAGGGATTCGTAATACTAAAGGTGTCTTGAAGTGTGTGCCGAATTTAAGCTGCGTCAAATAATGTAACTACAGTAAACTGAAGAACCCGACGCTCAGTCAAAAAAAAAAAAACACTCTGGATTAAGAAATTCGTTGATGAATAGTGCGACAAAATGTATTACGTAATGTTACACATCACAGATTACACTCCAGCAACGAAAAAAACGCCCAGTGATCATGGACATATTGGACAATTTAAAATATTTTCCTCTGCATCGACATTTACTACGATGAGGTGTCTAGTGAGGTCATAGCTAAAAGTTTGTTTACTTTTATAATAGAATTTAGTGACGAGTACCTTTTGTCTCCCAGAGTGGAACAGTATTTCTCGAATAGCCCCTCAGTATTAATTGTGTTACTATCGAATCATTTAACATGTCAAGTAATTTTGTGTATATACTTTTTCACCACCTCATGTCGGTGCATATCCTTACATGTTTTGTCCAGCGCGTTCATCTGCAGGAACTCTTTCTTTATATACGCTGTAACTGCCGTTATTAGAAAACTTCCTCGCACATCGGTATGAGCTCTGAACAGTTTTTAATTAAAAAAAATGGTGAAAAGAGAATAAACCCTCGCGAAGAACGTGTTGTGCACTCATTAACTTTTCATGATAATATTGTAATAACCGACCGTGTACTCAAACAGGTTTTTGAAATTGTATTGTCAAAGATAAGAATTATGAAAATGTTACATCCAATTGTAAAGTAAGAACAAAAGTAATCTTAAACAACCTTAAGGCTCTACAGGGTGGGCCGTAAGTTTCCATACATAGGAAAAATAAACATTTTTTTATGAACAACCATTTTTATTTATATAATATGCTCTACATGGTTGCCATTGTTTTGAAAACACATTTCAATACGTGTTCCCCACTGTTGATGAACACGCATTAGCACAGTTGACGTTATGCTTGTAATGGCGTTGGTGATACGTTCCTTTAGATGATTTACGTCTCGTATCTTTTCCTGATACACCATGGCCTTCAAGTGCCCCCAAAGATAGAAATCAAGGGGGGTGATGAGATCTGGGGATCTGGGAGGCCACTCCACAGGACCACGCCGACCAATCCAAGCATCCGGAAACTGCTGCTGCTGATCCAAATACCGACGCACGTGAAGACCATAATGAGGTGGAGCTCCATCTTGCTGGAAGTAAACTGGGAAGTTACCTTCCTCGTTTAGCAGGGATGGGAAAATCTCTTCTTGCAACATGTTAAGATACCTTTCGGCATTAAGATTTCCACTGACAAAAAAAATTGGTCCAATAATTCTGTCACCCCATATCCCGGCCCACACCATCACTTTACCGGCACCTTGCATCTTCGTCGGACTCAGCCAGTTAGGGTTAGCATTACTCCAATAACGTATGTTTTGCCGATTAACCTCTCCATTGACGTAAAAATTTGCTTCATCAGTAAACAAGATCTTACGTCAAACGCATATTCTTAGGGTATCTGAAACATAAAAACAAACGTTTAATTTTTCCTATGTATGGAAACTTACGGCCCACCCTGTATATATCGAGTATAGATTACCTCAGACATTAAACGGGGGTATTATTTCTGAAAGAATTGGATGTACTATACAAATCAATGAGAATGTAGCCATTTCCACCATTAATTGTGAGTTTACTACAGTATAATAAGAAAAAATAATGTCTTGACTTGTTAATAAATATTGTATGCAACTGTGTTTCTATTTACTCCTCATTCATTTTTAAGTTATATCTATGTATGAATCTTAATAAGATGAAGGGAAAAAGAGCCACTTATTTTCTTAAATACTGCTGTTCTATGTGTCACCTGGTTGGAACTGGCCAGCGAGGTTGGCTTGTGGGCGCAGTCGCGACTCGTGGTAGGTTACACAGAAGCTATCGACCTCATTCAGTGACATGTATTTCTTTTTATTAATATCAGTATTATGCCTAAGACAGTGTTACCGGTGACCTCTATACTGTAGTCTTATTGATTGTAGCATTAGGTCAGTGTGTTGCATTACATGAGATAGTCTCTAACCATTATATCCTTTCAAATTTCTTTTACTTATTATCTTTTAAAATGTGATCACTAAAGTTCATAGGATGGCCGGTGCTACTATAGTATGCGCTCTACCTACGATTGGTTAGGTTTAGTCATGATATTTTCGTTAAAACTAACGAAAATATCATGACTAAACCTAACCAATCGTCAAGGACGATTGACATTGGGATGTAAACAAAATAAGAAGCTATAATTAAAAGGTAGACCGCCGAATCGTAGGTAGACCGCATACTATAGTAGCACCGGATGGCCTTAGAGATATACAGTATATTTATTTTTATTTATTTATTTCTCAGTTTAGGATAGGTTAGGTTAGGTAACTATACTCTATATTCAATTGGCACTCCCTCCTTGGCACTCCCCCTTGGTACTCCCCATTCTCCATTACTCCACTCAGTAATTCCCCCATCTCTCCCTCATCCCCCCCATTACTCCCCACCTCCCTCTCCTCAAATGCACTCATACTACTGAATTATATCAATCTTGGAAACTTTTGCGTAACTATTATTATTTTATACTTATTTGTCATTTTCGATATATCCAAGCTCGAAGTGTTTCAGAACTAAAGAAATCGTACATACGAAACAGTTGTGTAGGTTATCCCGATCTCCCGGAGCTTACATCGTTATCTTTCCGAAATTTATGCTTGTTTAAAGGATTGTACTAGGGTGCCCAGAAGTCATGGAGGGGTTGTATTTGGCTATAACTTTTTTGTTTTGGGATCAAATAAAAAAAGGTTTGTAACACTTGAAAATATATTTATTGCGATTTTAATTACAAATTTAATATCTGGTGAAAATCTTCATTTTCATTGCATAAATTTAAAATCGCATCAGCGTACGTTATCCAACTCTAATGATCTTGTGGTTTAATTTCTTGAGCAATTTGAATTTTGTACGGGTAAAGATTGATATCCTCTCTTAAAGTTCGATGTAAAGAACTTGAAATGTTTAATTCCTGGCTGCGTCATCGGACTGATGTGGATTTTCCTCAACGCTTTCACGAACCATCTCAACCCGAGTTGGACTTCGGCTTGTCCGAGGACGCCCAGTCCGTGGTTCGTCTCCCTGACCCTTTCCCATACGAAATTTAGCGACGTACCGTCGCATAGGTCGAGCAGAAGGAGCAGAACGTGTGTTGAATTTTAATCGAAAAGTTCTTTGAGCGGCAACGATGAAAGAATTGTTTGTCAAATAAAGTTCCACAATAGCCACTCTTTGTTGTACTGTCCAGGATTCCATTTTCATTAATCGCAGCAAGGGTACTTTAATTGAAAAATAAAAATAAGTAAATTAATCAAAAAAGAAAAAGGTTATAGCCGAATAAAACTTTCCAAGACTTCTGGGACACCCTTTAGAAATAAGACCTGAACTTATTGTCTGTATAATGCCATTATTACTTTCATTAGCATAAATTTAATTAATGTGATCTACACATTCGCATTACCTCTATACTATGCTTATGACCTTGAAATAAATTTGTATACTTTTTCATAAAGTGTAGATACTAAAATATTAGGTGTAATAGATGTAATAATGTACGTAGATGGTATTTTCAAATTGCAAATGCTTTACCATATTCCAAATGAAGAGGAACACGTGTGTCACGCTATTGTTCAGTGACCTTGAAAATATAAAACGACATTGTATATAGTACATTGTATAGAATACATAATTAAGCAAAATGTACCTTAGGAACGTAAATATTCTGACAAGTAAATCCTCTGCTGAAATTCCTACTTATACAGAGTGGCCACAAAATCCCTTTGCATGAAAAACAAGGGCAACATACAGATATACTGCAATTTCACTGCAAAGGGATTTTGTGGCCACTCTGTAGTATAATGAAAGATAATTTATGTAATGCTCAATAATGCTTTCATACTAAAGACTTACTACAAATTCACTTTCTACGTCATCACGTCTCGGCTCTTTTCCGGGACCTTTTCCAGTTTGTGTACCGTGTTTCATATAATTTATTTTTGCTTTATAAGGCTAACTAACGAAAATATCATGACCTAACCTAACCAATCGTCAAGGGCGTACAGTTAACCTAACGATTGGTTAGGTTAGGTCGTGATATTTTCGTTAGTTAGCCTTATAAGCCTAACTAAAGAGATTGATATTATCACTCATTTTTGATCTGAAAAGAAGCAAAAATAAAATATATGAAAAACGGTACACAAACTGGAAAAGGTCCCTTTTCCGTTCTCTCCCAGCAAAAAAAAATGAAATTATATATTATTTTCTACTGTAGTTTTACTTGCTGAATTCAATAATATATATCTTATTTTGGAGAAATTAATAACAAAAGAGTTATAGTCCATTTATTTTATTTAAAAGTAGAGATTGCATTTAAGATTTCAATAAAAATGTCCTTTCCTTTTTGTCTTCTCCCCCACAGAAATTCACATAAATAAGAATCTATCTTATTTCTAGATGTTCCCCAATGTCTCTCGTTCCTTTGTTTAGCTAAATCAACTGTACGCCCTTGACGATTGGTTAGGTTAGGTCGTGATATTTTCGTTAGTTAGCCTTATAAGGTTAACTAAGAAGGCTGGGGTAGAACGTTATTTCCTTAACTATGTTTATGAAATTCCATTTATCATCCATAACAATATCTACAAAAGAGAGAAAAAAATTAATAATTATAACCATAACTAATTAAAGCACGAATACTTTCTCCAAAATAAAATATATATTATTGAATTCAGCGAGTAAAACTACACTAGAAATTGTTGCTGGAGTAGAACAGAAAAGATCCCTTCTCTCTATCATTCGAATGATTTAGCGAGTATTACACAATTTGTCTTCCATTATATGTATATATTATATGTATATACAGTATGTATATTATATGATAATAATGGTACGAACTGAAACAAAATAATTTGTGATTAACCTTTCCAGGAAATTAAACTATTCCGATGATTATGCAGAAAGTTAAAGAATCATTAATATCACTCAAAATTGAAACATATTCACTGCAAAACCGTAAATAACGCGAAACATCAAACGAGAAGTAACCACATCATTAACTCATAAACTAACCATGAATTAGTAAATATGCCATTAACTAACAAATATGCTCAGAAAAAATTTAATAGCCATTAATTCATAAATAATAATAAAAATAATAATAATCTTTGGGTTACTTAATTTCCTTCGTAACATCAGAGGTCAAATGATAGAGGAGACGTACGTACAGCTTCAGATGGGATCCGAACCACGGGTCGCTACTTAATGTAGACGCGGAAGAGGGTCTCCCATCTACCTACTACTGCCCAAACCCAATGTCGCTTAACTTCGCTGAGCGACGGGAAGCGGCGTTACGACACTGGCCACGACGTAGACCAAGTATACAGAAGAAGGTTCAGAAAAGTTGACACAACGATGATTGTCCTCAAGAACAAATAGGAAAGTTCATTAATGGAATGCGGGAACGTGTGTCAGCTTTACATAATATAAAAGAGGAAAGCAACACCATTCTAAATATATTCATTCAATAAATTTGTTAATATTTACTGACTTTTATTATCAAATAAAAAACTGGAAAATTCGAAGGTATCTATTTTTTTGTCAACCCTCTGTATAAAGCTCCCGCGAACAAGTAATAGTAAAAATACCCTGAACTAATAATAACTATAAACTATATTACTAAGTAATAATTATACCGAGAACAAATATAATTACCGGGAAAGAACGCTACACTATTTTGCGCAGATCGTATGTGTCCTTAAAATTCGTTAATATTGCCACCAAAACCGACCAACAGATGGCGCAGAATTCTTAAATGCAATGAACAACATTAATGATTTCAGAGATGAAAAAAGACTGGTGTTAATTAATTAAAACGTCGTTGCCAGCGGAAATTATTTTCGTCTCATTTTCGCTAACGACAACGAAAACGTAATAAATCCTTCTCTTTCTTACAGTAAATGCTTGCATTTATTCATGAATATTCAGCAATATATATACAGGGCGGTCCATAAAGCCCAGCATCATACGCAAATTTTATTGAACACTGTACATTTCTAGGATGGTGGACTTTATGGGTACCCTGTACATATATACAGTAAAACCTCTCAATAACGACACTCCACTATAAAGAAAACTCTCTTTACCGAACACCTTGTGAATTTCGAAAAACCTCTCTTTATCGAAAATACTGTACGTTGGTGAAAAGAGGTGTTTTCGCTAACTTGTAACTCAGCCCGAGCTGCACGTGTTCGTTTCTACCGCCATTTCCCCGATCAAGAAAGTAAGCGGCATGCTGATTGGCTGATGCCGAAGAGCTGATGAGTAATTGGCTAGAATGTTTTTTCCTCACGAAGAAATACTTTTAAGTAATGTATTTACTATTTAATATACTGTATATAAAATAATATATAAAGTATGCTTAAATAACTAATGAGGGTCTAAATAAGACAATAAAATATACACTACAATATCGGCAAAGGAAAACCTCTATAACGAACAAACTCTCTACTCGTACAACGACAGCAGCCTACTATATATATATATATATATATATATATATATATGATGCCAATCCACAAGGAAAAAGAAAATTGATTTCAAGGCCTTTCGTGTATTCAGAAGTACACCTCGTCAGGGAATGCACGAATACACGAAAGGCCTTGGAATCATTTTCTTTTTCCTTGTGGGTTTGCATCATTCATTCATTTCACGTGATTAATTGTGAAATTCATCCCATATACAGTATTCATTTCACGTGATTAATTGTGAAATTCATCCCATATACAGTATATATATATATATATATATGTATATATATATATATTAGGGTGTGACAGTTGCCCCAACTTTGTCCTGCAATGCTGTTCAAAATTTTGGTGTTGCATATTGATATACAAAATACCCACGTGCAATTTTTTGAATTTTGAAGATTCATGCATATTCGAGTGAGCACCAGCAATTTGAAAAATAGCGATTTTGCTTAACGGCATACGCGCCTATATATGAGATTACACAACCATCATAAGGGATATTAACACAAATCATTTGCCTGTCTTAATTAAAAGCTGTTATCACTAACACAAAAAAGTTAATCATTCTTATTCTCTCATGGTACATTAAGGGGTTTTATCATATATTCACAAGGTATTATTTCTCTAGAGCAAGAAACCATGATTTCTGTACGGAAACAGATGATCGTTTGCGCTGATTAGGAACGCGGAGTCTGTCATTTTCAACTACTTGAATGACTTCTTGAAAGCGCTCCTCATCCCTGGCAACATTAAGAAAGTCATGGCAAAGTTTTACACCACGCTCTGCAGCCTCATTGACGACCTGAAGCTTGTCCATAACCCGTTTCATGTTCAGGTAGTCGTCATGATCTGCCCATTCGCTGGCTGGACTGTGGAGAAACTGATAGGGCATGCCTAAAATTGTGAAGAACCGGCTTGAGTCAGGCCCAATTAGGTCCACCAGGGCAGTGCCACTTTCTGGGACAGGGGGAAGATATGGCTTTCCATAGCCCCCATGATTGAGCCCCACTCTCTTAGTAACTTCAGTGCCTTCATGGCAAAGAAGGGCCTTCCTCATCTCCTCTTTTGTCCTTTCTTGTACTTGGGACGAGAAGAAAGCCAGTGGGGCCAACTCAGTTAGGTACCAAGTGTGTCTACCTAGTGCCACACGTGCTTTGTCAACTATTGTGGCGTCATATGGGGCAAATTCAGCCAAGGTTTCGACCAAATTCAAGTCATTCAGTGGCGCACTTGCTGGAACGGGGCAAACAATCCACCATGGGACATAAACAGCGACTGTGAACACAGCAAACCGTTCTAACTTGCTGATTTGACTTTTAGTCACAACCTCGGCTTTGGGAAACTGCTCTTTGATCTGGCCTGACAAAAGAACAATATTGAGGGTATAGAGCAGTTTAGCCATCCACCTTGCTTTGTGAAGTGCGCCGGGGTAGACCATTGTGAAGTTCACTGGCTCGGATCCTTTAGTTACAAGCAGCAGACAAAGCTCTACCAGCTCCTTGTAGTCGCCACGTGTAAATGGTTGGGCTAGAGATTCACCGAAGAAGTCAGCCATCTCCTGCTGGCGCTCCTCAAACACTCCAGGCATTGCGGGGTAGTAGTATTTCTTTTTTTCATTGTACGCCAGTTGAGAGAAATGGTTCTTGAACCTAGAAATGCAATTATTGGGATTATTGTATTTCGTACTAATCTATAATATTGTTTTAGGGGTATTAAGATTGATATGATCGATCATTTGCTTGGTGCTAGTATATCTTATAAGTCTAATAAAAGAAATTCCACTAAATTTGTTCATTAGATAATAATATTCCTTGTTATTTTGTAAAGCTTATGATTCACCTCTGGAAAACCATTATGTTTGGACTTGAAGAGCCCTCCACTTTCAAGCAATCCCAGCAAACACCTTGGATGACTTCGCCCACATGCCTGCGACAGGCGCACCAGAATACGGCACGCTCTAATTCCTTTTGGAGGGAGACGCAAGCAGCTGTTTTTTGTCCTGAAAAAAAAATGTAATTGTAGTTTAAGGCCACCATTTCAGGCACGTGCTTTTTGCAGATTTCTGTTAAATCATTCACTGTATTTTGGTATTAATGTCGTGATAAATTCACGCTGATGTTTGAAATAGGTTTACCTGTATTGGATGAAGTTGTGTCGAAAACCATACTAACGACATTCTGTTCACACTCCCAATCGACCAGAAGTTGTTTGGTTGCTGTTGATATCAAGTCTCCTTGAACCAGGCCAGCTTTTTGAGTCAAATGCGGAAGAGGTGGGACTCCAAGAAGCTTTGTGCCATTGACACCAGACACAAGAATGGGCAGGCGGTCATCAGTGCCTTTGGAATCCAGCGTGTCCATAAGTTTACCATCCAAGTGCACCAGTACTTTGTCTGATGGTTGCCATTCATCCATGATTTTTAAACTTATTTCTGACACGATGGAAGCTCGGTATCGGTGGGCCGTCCTTGCATTTAGACTCAGCTTTGATGTATCTCCACCACATGCAGATACAAGGGAGTACACAATTGCACTCAGCTGGGTCGGCGAGATGTTGTTTCGAACACTGCATGAAACAAGTTCTGCCGACTTCAGAATATCATGGGGCACAAAAATTGAAACTCCCTCTTTCACTGTTCTCCGATGTTTTCTCTTTGGTTCAGCAGTGCTGGCCTCATCAATGTCATCGTCCTCATCAGAGCTAATAGGTGAATCAATATCAGCCTGTACATTCTCAGCATGATCACATTGCTCTCTCTCTTGTCGCTTCTCTTCTCGCATCTGCCTTTTCTGTCGCTTCTGAACCTTTTCTGTGAGTACTTTGTTTACCCCAGAGTAGGTAGCTACTCTGTCACTTAGCATGCTTTTCATAAAGAGTATGTCAGTATCGATGGCATCTTGTTCGGCCTGAGTTTTCCCCTTTTTCGCAGCCGCCATGTCTTTCAACACTGTGTTCTTATAAAATTTCATCGTAAGGCTCAATTCTGATTTAAACTTCATAATTCCAGGATCATCAGCCCGTCTTCTATCCTCATTCTTTTTCATAAGCATCATGTAGTCTTTGTCATAGTAAGTTTTAATCACTCGGCCAATATTGTTCCTGCCTGTAATGGTCGGGACATTCGCCTTCTGGTAATGCAAAAGCACATTGTCAATGGTGGCAGATAAAGCCTGGTCCCAATGCATATCCCGAAGGTTTGCTAACAGACATAGTAAGACCTGCCTATTAGTTGGCAGTTTGCAGCCCTTTATTTCCTTTTCTTCTTCTCGGGGTACGGTGCCTAATAACATTCTGACATACTCATCATCTTGCCGTGTATCCATGATTAAATTCTCTATTCACAACATCAAATCACTGTCAAGGGAAAAGAAAAGAGCATCATTAAAATTAAATGCAATAAAATAATACGTGGAAAATTTGTGGGTCAGCGTTCCAGACCCGGATATGAAAATCTGATAAAATGTGCTATTTTCACACTTATTTATGAAGTTCATAAGCTGAAATAGCAATACTTGCTGGTACGACGGTGCTAGCTCAAACATGCACCGATCTCCAAGAAAATTTACAAGGGTGTTTCCTAGATAAATACACAACACTATAACTTTGAACAGCATTGTAGGACCATTTTTTGATTTTTGGAGGGCAACGGTCACACCCTAATATATATATCTCACACTTCTCTCCCTATTCCTCACTACATATACATGAGGAGGATATTGTAGATACCAATCGACCAGGGAAGTAATACTTGGCGGACGTTAGACAGAAGATAGGGAGTGCTGGAACTCCCGTGTCTCCTGTCACTGTCCTCCTTAGCTGATCTTTTTCCGTGTCTTATCTACCGTGCGAGCAGTCCAGCATGCTCTCAAACACACACTTCTCTCCCTATTCCTCATTCCATATACATGCATCTTACACACTACATAGTATTTTCAAAATTTAAAAAAAAAATGGCATCAACTTCAAGAGCCTCGTAGTCCCCTGGGCAGGGGACCATAAATGTCCCCACTTCTGGCTCCCCCGCTGCCGATACCTGGAACGCAGACCCGGGAAGCTGGTCTGGATCTACTACCGCTCATTCGAGATGTTCTGGGCCTCTGCCTGATTCACTTTTCCCAAACATCTGCAACATTTATGGCCTTTTCTTAAACTTTCAATCTTTTGAACACCACCTCTTCCTGTAAACTTCATCTTCTCTTCCTGAATGAAACACAGGTGTCTGGAACGACTGAAAGCAACCCCTTTTCTGTACCCTCTTACTTTCTCAATACTCAATTACACTCCAAAGGTGGATGTTGCGTATATGTACGCAATGATCTAACTTGTTCTCGTATTCCCGAACTGGAATCTTCCAAATTCTACACCCTCTGGCTCATACATGTCAACTCTCACGGATTTTCCGCGAGACTCACGGATTTTAAGTATTATAATAATAATAATAATAATAATAATAATAATATCGGGGGAGAATGAGAAGTCTCACGGATTTTCATACTTCAAAGTTGACGTCTCTGTCTGGCTACGGCTTACATGCCAATCTCAAACTAAATACAACTGTGCTGTCTACCTTACTTCCAAAGTGGAATACATTCCTTCCCGCTCTCCATTTGCCGAAATCCTCATTTTATGAGATTTCAATGTTCACCACCACCTTTGGCTTTCCTCACATTTCACTAGCATTCTTGGTGAACAAGCTTACAACTTTTCCATCCTAAATGACCTAGAGCAGATTGTACAGCATCCTACTCGTATCTCCGATCGCCTTGGAGATAGGCCCAACATTCTGGATTTATTTCTTACCTCTCATCCTTCTTCTTACTCTGTAAAATTTTTTCCTCAGTTGGGCTTCTCCGACCACAATCTTATATCTGTTTCCTGTGCCATCACTCCAATTCAGCCTTTGGATCCTCCTAAGAAAAGGCGCCTTTGGCACTTTAGTGCCGCTGATTGGGAGACCCTTAGGTAGTACTTTTCTGATTTCCCATGGAACGATTACTGCTTCCGTGCTCGGGGCTATTCCGTGTGTGCTAAGCGCATCACGGAGATCATTCTCTTTGGCATGGAGGCATACACTCCATATTCTATTTCTACTACTAATGTAAAAAATCCTTTGTTTAATTTTACATGTTCTAATGTTATCCGCAACAGAGAGGAGTCTTTCAGAAGGTACCGTTACCATCCAACTCCTGACTCTCACTCTGTTTACATTTCTGCTCGGAATCGTGCAAAATCTATTCTTTGACTAACCAAAAATTCCTTTAGCCAACAAAAATGTGAAAACCTACCCAATTTTAATTCTTCTCGCTCTTTCTGGCGTCTAGCTAAAAACCTCTTTAACAACGTTACTTCCTATTCTTTCCCTCCTCTTTTCCATTCCTACGGTTGAGTTGCCGTCTCTTCTCCTGATAAAGTTCAACTCTTTGCGCAAACTTCCAACTCAACCTCTGGACGATTCCGATGCTGTTCCTCCATCTCCTCACCCCTGTGACTTTATTATGTCTGAAATTAGAATCTCTTCCAAATATGTTCTTTCTGCCCTATATGGGCTCAACTCTAAGAAGACGTACGGTTCTAATGATGTTCCTCCTGTTGTTCTTAAGTACTGTGCTTCTGTGCTGACACCCTGCCTTGGCAAACTCTTTCGTTTTTGTATTTCATCTGATACTTTTCCTTCCTGCTGGAAGTTCGCTTTCATTCAACCTGTCCCAAAGAAGGGTGACCACTCTCAACCCTCCAACTACCGTCGAATTGTTTTGATTTCTTGCCTTTCTAAAGTTTTTTAATCTATCCTCAACAGGAAGATTCTTAAACACCTCTTTTCTCACAATTTTCTTTCAGATCGTCAGTATGGACTCCGCAATGGACGGTCTATTGTCGATCTTCCTGCATATCTCTCCGACTCTTGGTCATCTTCCTTTCGGGATTTCGGTCAAACTTTTGCTATTGCGCCAGACATATCAAAAGCTTTTGATAGAGTCTGGCACAAATCTTTAATTTCGAATCTGCCCTCTTTTGATTTCCATCCTTCTATCTGTGCCTTCATCTCTGATTTCCTTTCTGGCCCATCTATAGCAGTGGTTGTAGATGGCCACTGTTCTTCTCCTAAAGCTATCAACAGTGATGTTCCTCAGGGTTCTGGCCTGTCACCCACTCTTTTCCTTTTATTTATTAATGATCTTTTAATTCTCACTTCCTGTCCTATTCTTTCCTATGCCGATGATTCCACTCTTCTCTTCTCCACCCGTTTCCCAAAGCGCCACAGTCAACAGTCACTACATGAATCGCGCAGTTACTCCATCTGTCTACGCGTCACAGTCTTCCACACGACTACCTGCAACAATACACAACTGAATCCTCCCTCTTCTCTTAACATTCTTGGCGTTTCTTTTCGCGTGTGTGCTGTACCGCCTCCGCAGTTTCTCGAACCCTGCTCAGTTGCTGTCTCTGTATAAGGGTTTTGTCCGCCCCTGTATGGAGTATGCTTCTCCTGTGTGGAGTGGCTCAACCCACACAACCGTACTTGACCAGGTGGAATCAAATGCTTTTCGTTTCATCATTTCCCCGCCTCTTACTCACTGTCTTTAATCTCTCTCTCTCTCTCTTCGCCGCAATGTTGCCTCACTCTCTCTTTACTATCACTATTATAACGACACTTCTCTTCTGATCTCTAACTGCATGCCTCCTCCTTTAAGGAGAGCACGCAGCACCAGACTTTCTACACATTCTCATTCCTTTTCTGCCCAACTGTCTAACACAAAGATTAATCGTTATCTTCAATCTTTCGTCTACTCAACCGGTGAACTCTGGAACAATCTTCCTCAGTCCATCTTTCCCTCTGTCTATGACCTCCAATCTTTCAAACGCAGAGTGTCCAGCATCTTGTAAACCCTGAACCTTGAATTTGGCTATCTTCTTCTTGTATGGGGAGGGAGGATGTCTTTGCTGGCATTCGCCCTTGGTTCCTCCTTCCTGCATAAAAAAAAATTTACATGAATATTTCAAGGAATACCGAACTCTGAAGGTATAAAAACATATATATATATATATTTTTTTTTCCCGTTTATAAAATACAAAAAGGTGGGTAGAAATATATTTATACAGCAAGATAAGGGGGGCACAAGAGAGGACCAGGAGCAAGCAAAAATGCTGATGGCCCTCACAAACGAGTTTATGCTGACACAGAAGATAACAGAAAATACTAGAAAAAATAACTGCCTAGATCTGGTATTCACGAATAACACGAACTTGATTGCTGATATAAAAATAACCCCAACTAGTGTATTATCTCAGACCACAACATAATCGAGTTATCAACAAATATGGCGATAACATTAAAAGATAATACACATACGGAAGGAAGAAGCAAATTTGGGGCTTTTAACTTAAACTCCAAGACCATAAATTGGGAAGAAATCAGATCACACATGGCCGAAATAGAGTGGTGAACAGATTTAGAGAATAAAACAATGGAGGAAATGCTAACAACCTCGGAAGAAAAGACGCTGAAAATTTTAGAAAAATATGCTCCGAAAGCACAGCCAAAAGGAAAGAGGAACTGGCTAGAGAGGCAAAAGAGAAGAATATTCCGCAAAAGAAAAAGAGTAGCAGTGAAGTTAGCTAATTGCGGAGACAACACTGCCAGGAAAGCAATACAGAAAAAATTGGAGAATATCGATAGGGAAATACAAACCCTGATTAAGGGCCATACAGAGAGGGAAGAGGAAAAGGCGGTAGAAGCAATAAAATCCAAAATACTTCCATAGCTATGCGAAAAGGAAAACAAAAACGCGCGCTACCATCGGGCCCTTAAGGAAAGGAAATAATGAACTAATAGACGATCTAAAAGAAATATCTGTAACATTGAGAGCCCAGTATGAATCGGTCTTCAGTGCTCCAAAAAATGACAAAGCGATACCTGACATAGATGCATTCTTCGAAGAGAAATTGCAAAGAATGTATAACAAACTTCGAATTTACCCTAGAAGATGTAGCGAGAGCTATAGGACAGACGAAATCACATTCAGCTGCAGGTCCGGACAAATGGAACGCACTACTGATTAAAAACTGTAAAAATGAAATAGCTACACCCTTATACTGGATATGGAGAAGATCCCGAGACACTGGGGAAATACCGAGCATCTTGAAAAGGGCGAACATCGTCCCTATGTATAAAGGAAGGGATAGATCTCAAGCAAAAACCAATAGACTAGTGTCATTGACGTCTCACCTCACCAAAATATTTGAAAGAATATTCAGAGAGAAAATCTATGACTTCTTGGAGACACTGGAAAGATTCAACGAAAATCAGCACGGATTCCGATCAGAAAGATCATGCCTGTCACAACTTATAGAACACTATAACAATATCCTAGATGCACTTGAAGGAAATAAAAACTATGATGTCATATACACGGATTTTGCTAAAGCTTTCGACAAATGTGGTCATGATATAATAGCACATAAAATGAAACATATGGGAATAACAGGCGAAAGTGGGAAAATGGATGTACAACTTCCTCAGAGAACGTCTACAGGTCGTCAAAATTCAAGGTGTATCATCATCAGAATCAGAAGTACGCAGCTCAGTACCACAAGGGACAGTATTGGCCTCACTCCTGTTCATTATCATGCTAACAGACAGAGACAGTGGAGTAAACAGCAACAGTATAGTAACATCCTTTGCGGACGATACAAAGACCAACAAAAAAATCAGCGATGCAAATGAAGTGGAGGCCTTGCAGAGGGACACGAACAAAATATACAAATGGTCAGAAGACAGCAATATGACTTTTAACACTGAGAAAGTTCAGCTTTTGAGATATGGTAGAAATGAGGAACTTAGACTGCATAACATGCTCCAGATAGACAGGAAATTCAGAGAAGCACGAAAGCGGTCGATTTGGGGATAATAATGACCGATGATGCCAAATTCGAAACACAAAATCAGATAGCAATAAACAAAGCAAAAAGAGTCGCGGGAATATAAAGAACGTTCAAAAGGAGGGACAAGACAGTAATGATTCCCCTGCTGAGAGCACTGATCATACCAAAACTTGAATACTGCTCAGTTTTGACGTCCCCATATAAAAAGGAAGAAATTAATAAATTGGAAGAAACGCAGAGGCATTTCACACCCAAGATTGATGGCTGCAAAAAATTCAACTACTGGGAAAGACTACGTAAACTAAATCTGTACTCCCTAGAAAGAAGAAGAGAGAAGTACACCATAATCTATATATGGAAAATGATCGAAAAACTGGTACAAACATCAAACTAAACCCAATTACCATTCAAACAATGCTGGAAAATAGGAAAGGCAGAATGTGTTGTGTTCCAAAATTAAAGGCCTGACAAGGGACCTCTTCAACACTGAAGGAAAATAGCTTGGTTGTCAGAGGACCAAGACTTTTTAACCAGCTTCCAAAGGACCTCAGAAACGTTACAGGGGTCAAAATTGAAGTCTTCAAGAGAAGACGAGATGCCTGACTCAGGACGGTACCAGATGAGCCGGGTGTACCTGGCTATGTGCGGTGGAGAGCGCGAGAGCAACTCGTTCTTCCACCAAACCAGGATTAGAGGCGGGGCCACCAGCTTGACCTTCGTGTGAAGAGAGACCAACACACGGAACCTGAACGAGGTTAACGAGGTGTGTATATATATATACACAGTATATACGCTTCGGAGGTGCAATGGTTAGCATTGCTGATTACGAATCCATCTGTCCCAGTATCGAGACCCGATGCCGGCAGGCGCCGCGCAGCCAAACCCAGCTGTTCATCCTTCCACACAATAGAAATTGGTTGGTAGAGAAATGGGTACCGTTGGTAGCCTAGTGTTTAAGACGCTGGGCTGCTGATCGGGAGGTCGTGAGATCGAGTCCTGGCGAGGACTTTGTAATTTCTGACCGTCCGGGGCTTGGTTCGGATTCCACGTTAAACTGTAGGTCTAAGGTGGAGTGACAAGCTTGACCTTCGTCAGAATGAGCGATTCGGCCGGAACTAAAGCCAAGATTAACAAAGTTATATACTGAATCAGAATTTCTCTCAAAGTATATGGATATACTGTATGCTGCTGACCAGGTCGTCTTTAGATAAAAAAAATTTGTAAAACTCTGACCAGAAATGTTATTTTCATATAAGTTTTTATGTTACCTTTAGTTTTAACATTTATATCCACTGTGAGCTCTTTTATATGCACAAAAACAAATTTGTAAATTTCCGTACCTTACCGAATTCGAATCGCCGTTGCTGCGACATCTACGACGTAATATCATATGAAGAGCGTTCTTCTCACCGCGTTGTTCGGAGCTGAGATTTTGATTAAAAAATTTGGAGTTTCTCGTTTTTATCTTGATTACAGTTGTATTTTTAAATAACGACAAACTAAGCCTTAAATAAACATTTGCTCAGTTTGGAGATAAAAAAAATCTAAATACTCAATAACCTGATTGAAGGCTGATAACACAGGAATAATTCAGTTAAATATACTCATTGCATACAAAATCACTTTTAATCCAGAAACTGTAAACTTTGTAAATTCTATGGGAGGTGATCAGCGGGGTCGTGGAGCTTTGAAAAAAAAAATCAGCTTATATGGAAAAATTTCTTTATTTTTGCAATGAGAATTACAGAACTGTAAAATCGGAGAGGAAAGAACCCTATATAATACTGTATACATACAAGATGCAGTCAGCAAATGCCCTGAATTTATTGACGTCACCTCGTATCTCTCTCTCTCTCTACACACACACACACACACATATATATATATGAAAATTATTTCACGAAGGTAACACGTGAAAAATATTTATGATGAATAAAACCACGAAGGAAAGGAAACACAAAATGGTGCTCAAGCGCTTTCGTCTAATGACATCCTCAGGAACACTCGTTCCTGAGGATGTCATTAGACGAAAGCGCTTGAGCACCATTTTGTGTTTCCTTTCCTTCGTGGTTTTATTCATCATATATATATATATATATATATATATATATATATATATATATAACTGCAAACACGCAGTATAATTAACGTAAAGAACGACGCTTTGTACAGGAGAATTATCCGCGCAAGATGAGAGCGAAAGAACGAAACAAATGAAAAAATGAGGTTCGTTCTTTCGCTCTCATCTTGCGCGGATAATTCTCCTATACAAAGCGTCGTTCTTTACGTATATATATATATATATATATATATATATATATATATATATATCAGCATGATTTTACAGTTGTATACAGTAGTTCAAATTATTTTCTGTCATAACCTTCTTAACTGTTAGTTTATGTCTTTCAGTGTTTTGTGCGTTGCTTGGCTTCATTTTTTGCAATGAGAATTACAGAACTGCAAAATCGGAGAGGAAAAAAACCCTGTATAATACTGTATATATATATATACGAGATGCAGTCAGCAAATGCCCTGAATTTATTGACGTCACCTCGTATCTCTCTCCCTCTTTCTCTCTCTACACACACACACACACACACACACACACACACACACCACACACACATATATATATATATATACAGGGTGGGCCGTAAGTTTCCATACATAGGAAAAATTAAACGTTTGTTTTTATGTTTCAGATACCCTAAGAATATGCGTTTGACGTAAGATCTTGTTTACTGATGAAGCAAATTTTTACGTCAATGGAGAGGTTAATCGGCAAAACATACGTTATTGGAGTAATGCTAACCCTAACTGGCTGAGTCCGACGAAGATGCAAGGTGCCGGTAAAGTGATGGTGTGGGCCGGGATATGGGGTGACAGAATTATTGGACCAATTTTTGTCAGTGGAAATCTTAATGCCGAAAGGTATCTTAACATGTTGCAAGAAGAGATTTTCCCATCCCTGCTAAACGAGGAAGGTAACTTCCCAGTTTACTTCCAGCAAGATGGAGCTCCACCTCATTATGGTCTTCACGTGCGTCGGTATTTGGATCAGCAGTTTCCGGATGCTTGGATTGGTCGGCGTGGTCCTGTGGAGTGGCCTCCCAGATCCCCAGATCTCACCCCCCTTGATTTCTATCTTTGGGGGCACTTGAAGGCCATGGTGTATCAGGAAAAGATACGAGACATAAATCATCTAAAGAACGTATCACCAACGCCATTACAAGCATAACGTCAACTGTGCTAATGCGTGTTCATCAACAGTGGGGAACACGTATTGAAATGTGTTTTCAAAACAATGGCAACCATGTAGAGCATATTATATAAATAAAAATGGTTGTCCATAAAAAAAATGTTTATTTTTCCTATGTATGGAAACTTACGGCCCACCCTGTATATATATATATATATATATATATATATCAGCATGATTTTACAGTTGTATACAGTAGTTCAAATTATTTTCTCAGTCATAACCTTCTTAACTGTTAGTTTATGTCTTTCAGTGTTTTGTGCGCTTGCTTGACATTTGTTAGTTTTCTCATAATAACAATCAGGGAATAAGTGAATGGTTCGCATTAGTTTGGCCTCAGCCTTCTGACTGATTATATATTAATCTAATTTGCTTAAGTATATGAGGTTGTAAATGGAATTAAACTTTCAACTTTTCAGACAACAGTTCTGAATACTTACTTTTCCGTGCCATCCAAAATGTACTAAGTCTTCTGACGTGAATGACAAGTTCAAACAAATGACCGTGCAGGTGTCGTGTAAGTTCGCCAAACTCTACCACCTTTTCAATGAACGGACTAAGTAAGTATCCTTCTCTTACCAAGCTTTCTACCGTCACGTGGAAAGTAGTCCTGGAGCTGTTTTTTTTGTGGTTGAAGCATGTCTATATCATCATTTTCTTCGGTTTGTGGATGTTCGCATACTCACATTTAGGGTAGGAGGAGGTTGCGAAATTTTTTGCGAAAAGGGGTCCGCCAGCACGAAAAGGTTGAGAGACAGTGATCTAAATAACCGCTTTTATTGCAGCTTTCTCTTATACATTGTACGCTGAGGATGGCTAACTTTAGCATTCTGACAGTTTCTTGCTATTTTAATGTATGCATCGCATTAAAATAAGTAGACGCAATTTGAGGATGACCTTTGAGCCTTGTAAACCCATTTCCGTTTTCTAGAGACAAAATGCTTGAGTGTGTTTGCCTTTTGATAGAGCGTAATGCTCTAATGCTCTTTATTCGTCAGGAGCCACTCCTGTTGAAGCGAACACTCCTTTGCGCAGAATTGTGACAACAAGGGCAAATTTAACCCTCTAACGCCGACTGGGTCGAATACTTACCGTTTCAAATACACGCATTTAGACTTAACCCTACAAAAATGTTCGGCGTTAAAGGGTTAATTTCTCTTGTGTCAGGCTGGAGCACTGTTGCATTGTGGTGTAATGATTATGTTTTTATAAATGTTAATAAACTACTGTTCTACTATTTATGTTGTTTTTTTCTATACGAAACAGCGCCATTTCCTACTCTAAACAGCGTGGTCTAAGAGAACCAAAGCACACCTAAACGTTTATTGATTTATATTTTTAATTTATGGGTAAGTCTTTTAAATTAAGTTTTTATTTAACTATATGAGAGAGAGAGAGAGAGAGAGAGAGAGAGAGAGAGAGAGAGAGAGAGAGAACTTACATGATTGGTATTACGTTGTCCGGCCTTTATTTTATCAGTTATACTTTTTATAATCTTTACCAGATATGCTGCATATTACACGTATAACAAAAGGAAGGAATCTCCAATCTCGTATACAAAAATGTTGGGAACTCTATAGGATCATTCTGTAACATTTTTATTGACGCTTAATTAATACAAAACATATTAAAATAATATTTAATTAAAGATTAATTAATATAAATCATATTAAAAATAAAATAAAATTCTGTTTACTGCAGTTGTCCTAATTTTTAAAATAAGTTTTCAAATCAGAAAACTTATTTTTTAACAAAAATTGAGATTAGTCTTACATATTAACGATAATTCACAGAAGAAATACAGCCGTAGGAAAATGAACATTTCAGCAAAACTCCGAACACGACATTTTATACCACTACATGACTATTATCATTTATTCCAAACAACTTTTTTGTTTTTCAGATATGCAAATATCTGTATTAAATAACATTTCAAATTAATAAATCAAAATTTCTGTAAGAAAAAAAAAACTGTTACAGTAAAATCGGAAATAAATTTTTCTTTGAACTTCGTTACAATTTGACTATTTCACATTCTGTTCCAGCGATTTCTCATCAAGAATCGCTTTACATTCGAAAATATATATCATAGTTACTATGGGGCCAAAAACGGAAAAAGAAATCAAAACATACTGACCAGAGTGCACATAATACAAAATAATAAAATCTGACACAATTTAGAATATGCACACACACACACACATGTATATATATATATATATATATATACACTATACAGTATATTGTCTGAACTATCACTTCATTGCTTGCCTTCAGAGAACACTTTATCATTTCAAATTGTCGCATATCATCCTTGCAACATCTTCATTGATGAAAGATTCTCTCCTGCTGTACATTATGCGTACGATACGGGCGTAAATAAGTTCACAAGCAATTTACGGCGCGCTCGTATGGATGGTAATGCGAAAATTCTCCATTCAACCAGAGTTGGGGTCAAATACTTGGGTACAGGTAGGTTTCCTTTTACGGGCGGGTTACGTTCCTGGAAAACAGTGCGTGGGCCCCACGTTATAAATGCACGTTACGTTCCTGAGCGGCGCGTAGCCACCCAGGAAACATTATAATAAATCAATTTAACCATAAAAACAAAGTGAAATAGTAATAAACGTGCATCATACTTATACAATCAATTCGACATAATAAATAACAGAAAATAATATTTAATTCTACTTAATTACAGCGATTTTTGAATCGTTGGAACCATCCCTTGCTTGCCGTGAAAGGATTCATCTTCTCCTCGCTGCCTTCACCGAGTTCCTTTTCTAAGTCCTCATAAATTGGTATGGCTTTCGACTGTATCACAAGGAAACTCACAGGCACATTCATTTGGGTTTGGTGTTCGATCCAAGTCGAAAGCCTACGCATCATGATTTCCATTAATTTAGAACGGCTATAAGTCACTCGCGCAGAATTTAACGGAATCACTCTTTGAGCATTTGATTTAATTTTATCTTTATTGTCTCGAATCGTACGCACAGACGAGTCACTCAGTTCCATCGCCCTAGCAACCTCCATCACTTTTTCACTGAAGGGTTCGGGGTTTTCGGATGTCTAACGAAGGCTGTAGTGGTACCATTCTATCCCACCAGCATGCCATCAATAAAGGAATCAGGGTTCGGGTATTGCGGTCATCCGTCCATTGACTCGTCCGTGGGTTGGTGTGTGACTACACAGCCACACTCATGATGGTAACGTGACCAATAATGTTTTAACTATTAGTTCGGATTATCTTTAAGGTTTTTCCACTGAACCACAACTAAGTAAATTAATGTTTTTATTCAGCTTAATAATTACTTCAGAATTTAACTTTTTACATTAATACGAGTATAAACTGTTTTTATTATGAAACACCAATATCTTTTATATTACTTTTAATCTTATGTTCACAGATTACTTTAACTTTACACTTACGTTATATAATTCAATGACAAGGTTAAGCCTTGAATGAAAATCAAGTAGGCCTTCAAAAGCAATTTAGCCTCGTGCGTGACATGAATAAAAAAGCGTAAGGCTCGGATAGAAGATTCTTTCGTCGGTAGCCCTACTCGAAAATGAAATTAATTTTCTGTTATGAACTCATCTTAATATAGGCCCTACTTCCCACGGGCTCTGATCGAAAAATTGAAAACAAATTAAGAAGGGAAGGTAAAACGAGCTTTAGAATATGTACAAAACACGGATACATGGAGAAATACATAGAGAAAAGCAAATTTCTGAAAGGTAGAAATTTTGAATGTCGTTTTTCTTAAATGCAAACCTATACTTTAAGATTGTCTTTTTAGTAAAATGTTTTGACGATTTTAAACTTCCTTTGACATTATGTTGTACAAATCCATATAATAAAGCAGTTTATAGACGAAAATTTGAAATTCGGTTAAAAATTATTGAAAGAGATGCCGAATTCTCGGACTTTATTTTTTAATCTAATTTCAATACGTTATGTAAAAATAATCGAAATGAATGGATTTTTTGAGGAAAGTTTCTATATATTGAATAATGTTATAAATGAAATCGTAAATTCTGTTAATTTTTACAATGTTTTAAAGGTATGGGTATATTTAATAATACCTATTCAGTCTAGGGTGGAGCGAAAAATACTTTTATTCTAGTATGAAGTTCTAATAGTGATTAGAAGTTGCATTTACTGGACGAAATATGCCTGCCAAAATATGAGTTCATTTGTTTAAACTTTTCAGCTGCCACCAGGGGGCTAAAGTTAACACAATTTTGTGTAAAAAGGAAAAAAATGCTTCTATTTTAGGTTTGTCAAACTATTATAAAATTTTATCTTAGAATTATCTAATAGTTTGATTAAGATTCTTAAATGATAGGAATTCGTTTTGTAAAAATGCCTTTTCATATGCTTAATATCTTCAGCTGCCACAAGAGAGCTGAAGTTAACACAATTTAGAGTAACTGAGTCATGTTGAGACTACACTGAATGTTGTGGGGGAGGGTTTGGGGAGGGTTGTGGGGGGAGGGTTTTGGTGTGAAGGAATTTCTTTTTGTGAGTCATTAGAACAGTGTGTTAACACTTGTCTTCTTAGGTAGTAGGCCTAGTGACCTAGTCGCTCAGTTGATCGGAGAGTTTTTTAATATGATCGGAATATTATAAAACTTTATTTTAAAGTGATTTATATAGAGATAATATTGATTTTATTATAAAATGCTTGTTATAATGTATTATAATTTTAGTTTATTTATATATAATATATATTTATATAATATATTATATATACTTATAAAATATATTTTTTATATTAATTATATAATGTTTTGATGTTACAGGATATTTTGTGATTGTGAATTTTTCTTAAAAATATTATGGCATCAAATACTAAATATAAACATTTCACTAGAGAACATATGAAGTGTGCCATATTTGAAGTACCTTGTGAGATGAGTGATATGCAACTACCAACTTATAACTGCATTATGAAAGATTACCTGTTCACAAAACATTTAGTGAAGGAGCAGATGAATAACAAGGAGCCTTCATTTTCTGAAATAGCAGAGGCAGTTTCCAAAAAGGTAGAAAATATTTGGAAGAAGGCCTCTTTGCCAATAGTTTCACATACACGCGTTTTACAGATGATGCGAGTGTACCATGATAAATACAGGTCCTTATTAAAGCCATACAAGTCACGCAAGGATCAGCCTAAGTACAAAAATCAGCTTGAAGAATTTGAAAACTCTTCAAAATGCACTTTGTTTGACATCTGCACCTGCAAATGTAAGGAGTTTAAGAGATGCTCATGTGAAAAGAGTAAGAAAGTCCCTCCAAAAGAGCAGGATTTTTTAAATGACCAACGAACACGCAGAATAATGGTGATAGGAAGCATTGACATAGCACACACAAGACGATTACAAGCAAGAGAACATCGAAAGGAAATGGAAAAAGCACGTCTGGAATCCTCACAAACAACTAGTGCTGCTATAACCAATACGTCCAACTTACAAATCGAAACAGAGACAAGTGAACTTCAACAACTAGAAGAGATATCTGAAGATAATGAGGAAGATAAAACCTCGACTCAATATGTAATATCAGAACAACAGATGCGTGAGCCACTGCCTTCATTAGCAATTACTTGTGATAGATTTAAAATGTCAGACAGAGCTGGGGCTGCTATTGCTTCTGCAGTATTGGCAGATCTTAAAATTGTTACTCCCGAAGACAAAGGGAATATTATAGACAGAAGTAAGCTAAGACGTGAAAGACAAAAACAGAGAAAGGAACTACAACAGATAGGAGAGCCAAAAACCATGCGGGGATTATACTTTGATGGCAGAAAGGATAAAACAATGATTCAAGTCCAGGAGAGTGATGGCTCTAACCACCAAAGAACCAAACGCGAAGAGCATATCAGCATAATATCTGAACCACACTCTCTGTACTTTGCACATGTGACACCTTCCAGTGGCAAAGCTAAATACATTTGCACAGCGCTAGTGAATTGCTTGAAAGAAAGGAATGTTGATATAGGGAACATCGTTGCAGTTGGCTGTGATTCGACAGTGGTTAACACTGGTAGTATTGGAGGCACAATAAGATTACTGGAAGAAGCCTTTAATAAGCCATTGCAGTGGCTGATATGCCTTTTACACCTTAATGAACTTCCATTGCGCCACCTGTTTCATCACTTGGATGGTACCACTACTGGACCAAGAGCATTTTCAGGAGAAATTGGCCGAGCACTTTCAGACTGTGAAAAGCTTCCCATAGTTAACTTCAAACCCATTGAAATTCAAGAGGACATGTGTGAAGTTGATGTAGATGACATAAGTACTGACCAGAAATACCTTCTTGAAATTCACAAGGCTATATCAAGTGGAACATTCTCAAAGAGTCTTAGTCATAAGAGTCCAGGCAATATATCACATTCAAGGTGGCTCACCACAGCAAACAGGACTCTGCGGTTATATGCAAGCACAGAGAATCCTTCAGGCAATTTACAAGAATTAGCTACTTTCATTGTTAGGGTATACGCACCAATGTGGTTTCAGATAAAGCGTAAACCATTATGCCAATATGGTGCTAAACATATGTGGCATATGATTGCAAGAAGCTGGTATCTCCGTGAAGAGCTTAGGAGAGTACATGACTCAGTCATTCAGCGAAATGCATATTACGCAAATCAAGAAAACATTCTCATTGCAATGATAGCTGATGAAAGGGAGCATGTGCGTCAGTTGGGATTTAGGCGTATCATAAAAGCAAGGGCATGCATTCAAGAAACAGATGTTATCACTTATCAGGTATTTTAAGGTGCCAGAAATAAATTTTTATGCCAAAGACTATACAGATCTCATTATGTGGCAAGATTTTCAGATAGCAGAACCACCGATAACGAAAGGAGTTTCTCTTGATGATATTGAATCATGCATCATCAAACATGGTACTACTCTTCATTCAGAATTATTTCAGTTTCCATGTCATACACAAGCCGTAGAGAGATGCGTCAAGCTCGTTACAGACGCTGCTGGATCAGTCTGCGGACCTACAAACAGAGACGGTTGGATTCGTGCTACATTAGAATCAAGGAAAAAACAGCCAAAATTTGACACAAAAGCAAATTATTAAATAGTCTTCAGCAAGAACCCTTTCTAGAGGGAGGTTGGTTGGGGAAAGGGTGGTAACTCCGCTAAGGCACGAAATAACGTTTCTTAACTGTCTCAAGCCAGTATAAAGGAGGGGAGACATCCTAATTTATTACTGTTCCCTTTTTCAAGTAAATACAGAATCATACTTAATTGTCATTTTTAAGTTAACTTCAGCCCTCTTGTGGCAGCTGACGATATTAAGCATATGAAAAGGCATTTTTACAAAACGAATTCTTATCATGTAAGAATCTTAATCAAACTATTAGATAATTCTAAGATAAAATTTTATAATAGTTTGATAAACCTAAAATAGAAGCATTTTTTTCCTTTTTACCCAAAATTGTGTTAAATTTAGCCCCCTGGTGGCAGCTGAAAATATTAAACAAATGAACTCATATTTTGGCAGTTATATATCGTCCACTAAATGCAACTTCTAATCACTATTAGAACTTCATACTAGAAAAAAAGTATTTTTCGCTCCACCCTACTATTCACCCTGTTGCCCATCCCCATTAGCCCATTCACATTCACTTTCCGCTTCTGATCATGAGTCCACCGATCCTTCCTTATCGGTAGCACTTACCAACCCTTTCGAATTTTGGTCAGTTACATCCGTTACTCCAACTTTTCCTTTGGCGTTAGATATGGAAGACCATCATATGGGTGACGACGAGAAGGGTACACAAACAACACAAAACGCCAATAACGGTGCCAGTGTTCAAAACCATCAACACGGTTCAGGTGACATTGGTGCAAATAATTATCACGGTGCAGGCGCATTGAGCACCAACAATTATCTACCTACTCGTGTGCCTACTGCCGACTCACGACCCATTTTAGACCACGTTCCTACTGGTACACCGCAATTTCAAAATTGTTTACCTCGATATGGTGTTTCTACATCGACTGCTTATCCTTGAGTCATGGATCAGGAAGATGCAGAGGCGAGTAGGTTAAAGACACTGTCCGAATACTGTGCTGTCTTCAGTGGGGACTAAACGATTACAGGACAGCTGCCAATAAAGAGTTTACGGGACCTCATGTCCCTTTCTAACATTTCTCCGCCGACAGAGAACATCTGGTTCCTTCATCATCTAAGAAATGAGGTGGCACTAGAACAAAACTTGCTATAAAGTGCTCGGTGCCACCAGTAGTATGACCACATAAAGGACGAGTGCAGAGCAATTGCAATGTTGATCAAATGTTACAAGGTGCCACCCACCCCACCCCTTTGTTGCAAAGTGCCACCCCCTCTCCCACTGCCAACCCCAGGGTGCCTAAAAAGGGGAAATCCCCCAGCAAGCTGGGGGGGTGTCCACCTAACCTCTTTGGGGGAGAAGATGGGACGACCTCACCCCCCAAGGGGGTATACCTAACCTAAGAGAGAGAGAGAGAGAAGAGAGAGAGAGAGAGAGAGAGAGAGAGAGAGAGAGAGCATCTTTTCATCTGGACATCCAGATGCAAAATAAAGCTCTCGGCTTCAGCACCGGGCTTAGAAGTGTCTTTCAGCCACATGGCGTAGAAGTCAGTGCCTCCAGGCATTATCAGCCAGTTGGCACAGTGTATACAGTATATCGTTTGAGCAGCCAAAAAGCCCACACAACTATTTATACGTTCATAGGTCTTCAATTCCCTCCGTCATCAGCCACTTACACAACTATATATATATATTCATAGATCTTCAATTCCCTCCGTCACCAACCGTTTACACAAGTATATATACACATTCATCGGTCTTCCTCCGTCATCGACCGTTTAAACAACTATATATACGTTCATAGGTCTTCCTCCGTCATCAACCGTTTACACCATCTATACATTCATAGGTCTTCAATTTTCTCCGTCATCAACCGTTTACACCATCTATACGTTCATAGGTCTTCAATTCCCTCTGTCACCAACCGTTTATACACCAAGTATACGTTCATAGATCTTCAATTTCCTCCGTCATCAACCGTTTACACCTATACGTTCATAGGTCCTCCTCCGTCATCAACCGTTTACACCATCTATATGTTAATAGGTCTTCAATTCCCTCCATCACCAACCGTTTATACACCAACTATACGTTCATAGATCTTCAATTCACTCCGTCATCAACCGTTTATATATATATATATATATATATATATATATATATATATATATATATACACACACACTTTTTTATTTAATATCATGAAATTCAAATATTAAGCACATAACATATAATTTCAATAAAGCCCAATAACATACAATCAGAATTGAATTAACTAAGAACGATGGAGTTTTAAGAAAACTGCTTTTCTCTATGTTTCAATCCGCATATGCCAAAATGATTCATTCATTATCGCCGAATGAAAAAAAGATACACTTTTAAAGAACGTGCGATAATATCAAGAAGCCGTTTATACTCGTGCTAAAAGCCACCAATGTTGTTTTTGGCTCCAGAAGGACGCATCGGTTCGATGGAATTTTAGATTGCGTTGGCGACAGATCGGCGCCTCTGCACCTGTGTGGAAGGTGACAGGTAAAATTTCAAAGAACACCTGACATCTGTTATTTTTGCCTTAAATACGATTCGATATACGTCAGATTGCTCGTCACCTCAGAAAAACAAATTTTATTCTCCAAACAAAACTTCTCTCTCCGTCATTTCTGATAATTATCGTTTAAATTTAAAAAAAAGAATTTTCAGTCAGCTAACCTTCCGGGGAGAATAATCCGAAAGCACCTGGGCGGCTGCGCGCACCCAAATATGGGCGCCTACATTAATATAATATAATTTAAACCAGATTTTTTCATATAAAAGCGAGTCTTACCAAAACTCTCTCTCTCTCTCTCTCTCTCTCTCTCTCTCTCTCTCTCTCTCTCTCTCTCTCTCTCTCTCTCTCTATTATATACACACACAAGGGTTTGTTTTTTATTAAGGGAAAAATATAGTTTGTAAGCATTTGCCTCATTCATGTCAAACGAATTTATTCAGCCTTAGAATAAATGAACATACAGAAGGATGTTAATTACTCTCTCTCTTACGGCCCTGTTCCATTTCTGAAAGAAATCTATGGAATGAATAAATTATATTTGGCAAAGACCCGCCCCCCCCACCAGAATTCGCTGCTCGTCCAATTACAACCCAATGGGTGGGTCATGAGAAAGAATCCAGGATCTCTGGTTGGTGGAAGACTTCACCTCACGTTACAGCCACACCCAAATTCTCTGACAGCCAAAAGGAAACTCGCGAATCGAATATTGGGGGGGTTCTGAGGGTGGGGCCAATCGGGGTTACGTATATAAAAGGGAACATTTTTAGCTGGATCCACAACAGTGTTTTTAGCAACGAGTAACTACACATTCTCCCATCATGGACACTTCCAGTCAGAGACATCAGCTTTACTGCTCCCCTCAGGTCTTTGAAGACGGAGACCTCTCTGCAGGGGCTACTCTCCATCTTTTCTTTTCGCAGCGGCCGATGGAGGAAACCTCTCTACACAAAACGTTGCAGAAATTTGTGACGGCGAGAAAGCCCCAGCGGAAACATCCTCATTTGAAATCTGAGTAATTGCATAAAAATTTAGTTTGTGATTCATTTTCGGGTTATATATATAAATCGTACCACTCAGTGCTTAACCCTTGCAAGTGTTAGTTAATTTATAAAAAGCCATAATAAACGAAGTGAAAGGATATCTGCCCAGGGGTTCGAGACTCTGCGACGGGGATCATCTTCCTTCCTGAGAATGTCATTTAGACAGTGAATTTTATTATGCAATGAAGGTATCCTTTGAAAGTGAAATATTATTACGAGTTTGTTTCCCTGCCCGTGTTAACATATACATCGCGGTGTCATATATATATATATATATATATATATATATATATATATATATATATATATATATACAAACACATATATACACACACATCTTATAATGTTATAATGTTTCAGACCAACAAAGACCCTAGGATCCACTCATGGCTGGTCTACCTAACTGTGTTCGTAATCGTGTATTGTGTATGTCCTCCGTGGTGGCGGAGGGGACCTACAATTTTACGTGGGTTCCGAACCACAAGAACATAAGAAATTTATGTAAAAACTGCCAGTAAATTGGCAACGACCAATTTTTACGAAACTAAATAATTACCAATTTAAAACTAATTAATTATCGATTTAAAACTAAAGATAGAATCTCTGGATCCAGAGGATCAAGTCATAATAGACTACTATCCACAAATATGTTACACTCTATATCTATTTATAACGGACATGCAAATATATCAGATCCAAAAATCCAGTCAATTTTATTACGGTATCCATCAAGTCACGGTCCATATCGAATGCGGACCAAGTCAAAATTTACAACCATACACATTACAATATATACACTTACGAGGAAAAGTATAGGTGTGGCTGTAAAGACTGTACAGTAATGTGGAAATGTGTGTGCACCCATTTTGGGTCTCCCATTTAAAGGTGTTTCTGGGGTAAGTGAAGATCATGAGTTTTTCAATACCTCACAGTACTATGGGGGGCACCGCTCGGCAGAGGAATCTCTTTAAATGGGGTGTGTAAGGACAGAGAGTATCCCCTAACCCAAGACGCTGCCTCTCTATATCCCACAACACTTGTGTTGAGCTGTGGGATCTATCCCCAGAAAGCCTTAATTTTACTACCTTAAACTATACCCTTTCTATCAACATATGCGTCTAATCGATTTTTAAACATGTTTATAGACGTGCTACTAATTACTTCTACCGGCAAACTATTCCAGCTATTTACTATTCTATGCGTAAAAAAGTTTTTCGCAACTGCTGTCTCGAACCTTCTACTTGTCAACTTACACCCGTTATTTCTAGTCCTATTATATTGAGATATTTCGAAAAAGCTATCTCTATCTACGTTATCGAACCCATTCATAATTTTGAAAACCTGGATTAGATCACCCCTTAACCTCCTAGTCTCGAGTGTTGTCAATTTTAACTCCTTAAGCCTATCCTCGTACGACTTTGACCTAAGCGACGGAATCATCTTAGTTGCTCGTCTTTGAACTCTTTCGATTTTGTCTATATCTTTGCGCATATGCGGATTCCAAAATTGGACTGCGTACTCCAAATGGGGTCTAACTAATGATTTATAAAGTGGAACTATAATATCGCGCGATTTGTACTCAAAATTTTGAGCTATAAAACCTAACACTTTTTGTTCGCCTTATTGACCGCTGCTGTACTTTGTTTCGCTACTTTAAATCACCAGTGACTATAACTCCTAAATCTTTTTCCTGCTCTACGCTTGTTAAATCTTTCCCTGACATACTATACGCAAAATTACCGTTACGCGAACCTATATGCAAAATTTTGCACTTATCAACGTTAAATCTCATTTGCCATGTGACTGACCAATCAACGATTTTATTCAGATCTTCCTGAATTTTACCTCTATCTTCGTCATTAATCGCCCTACCACCCAGCTTCGTGTCATCCGCAAACTTTGAAACTGTACTGACTAGGCCGACATCTAAATCGTTAATATATATAAGAAAAAGCAAGGGTCCCAATACAGAACCCTGAGGAACGCCACTCGCTACATTAGCACAACACGACTCCGCTCCATCAACGACCACCCTCTGTTTCCTGCCTCGCAACCACTCTTCTAGCCAATTTATTACTACACCCCTGATTCCATGAGCCTTAGTTTTTTCAATGAGTCTTTTGTGCGGCACGGTGTCAAACGCTTTTTGAAAATCTAAATACACTACATCAACCGCCCGATGTCTATCGTAAACGTCAACCACGCTTTGGAAAAATTCTAAAAGATTAGTTAAGCAAGATTTGTTTCGCCTAAATCCGTGCTGCGTATTTCTAACTAGCTTATGCACTTCTAAGTGTTCGACTATACGATCCTTAATTATTGATTCCAGTAGCTTACCTACAACAGACGTTAAACTGATTGGCCTATAATTTCCTGCCGCACCTTTATCGCCTTTCTTAAAGATAGGTCTTACGTTTGTTAACTTGAAATTATCTGGTACGGACCCCTCAGAAATAGGCGCATTAAAAATCTTTGTGAGCGGCACAACAATGCTATCTTTTAATTCTTTTAGTTGTATGGGATATATGGAATCCGGCCCCGGTGATTTACGCGTTTTCATTTTATCAATATAGCGCGTTACCTCCCCTTAACTAACCACTATATTATCCAAAATATTACCATTATCAAACGGTATTATGTCCGTGACCGTAGGGATATTTGTTACATGTTCTATAGTAAAAACTGACGTAAAAAATTCGTTTAGCAAGGTAGCCATTTCCTTTTTTCCAGAAACTAAGGTTCCGCGCGATGATTTATCATTTCGCAAAGGTCAAGCTTGTCGCCCCTCCTCTCGAGTTGGCCTGGTGAAGTAGTGAGTTGGATTCTTGCGCTCTCCACCTCACATAGCCAGGTACGCCCGGCTCACCGGGGATTGTTCTGAGCCAGGCGTCTAGTCTTCTTTTGAAGATTTCCACTGCAACTCCCTTCGTGTTTCTTAGGTCTTTGGGCAACTGATTAAACAGTTTCGGTCCTCTCACTACAAAACTATTTTGTTTCAGGGTTAAGGATGTTCCCTGTCTCGCCTTCAATTTGGGAATACGACACATTCTACCGCTTCTACTTTCCACCGTTGTTTGAGGAGTTATGGGATTCAGAGTAAGATTAGGGGCTAGTTTCTCCATTATTTTCCAAGTGTAAATAATGGTGTATCTCTTCTCCTTTCCAGTGAATATAGGTCTAGTTCTCGTAACCTTTCGCAGTAATTTAGTTCTTTGCACCCGTTGATCTTAGCTGTGAAGCTTCTTTGGATCCCCTCCAGCTGTCTAATGTCTTCTTTTTTATATGGGGATGTCAGGACTGAGCAGTATTCCAATTTGGGTATTATCAGGGTTTTCAGTAGAGGAATCATAACATTCCTATCCCTTCGTTTAAAGGTTCTCAATATCTGACCCGTTATTCTCTGCTCTGTTTACTGCTATCTTATTTTGTGTTTCAAATTTCGCATCATCTGTCATTACAGCCCCTAAATCTTTTGCTGTGGAATTTCTCTGAATTTCCTTTCCAATTGGGGTATAATATCCATGGATTTTAGGTCTTCTCTTTTTCCGTACCGTAATAGCTGAAATTTCTCGGTGTTAAACTTCATATTGTTGTCTTCCGTCCACTTGTAGATTTTGTTTATGTCGGTTTGTAGAGATCCTATGTTTTCTGGGTTTCTTATTTTTCTATTGATCTTTGTGTCATCCGCAAAGGATGTTACTGTGCTGTCTCTGGTAACGTCCTCATCTGTCAATTAGCATGATTATGAAGAGTAGTGGAGCTAATACTGTTCATTGTGGTACCGAGCTGAGGATCTTTGGTTCTGATGAAGATACTCCTTGTACTGTAACGACTTGCCGCCGCTCACTAAGGAAATTACTGTATATACCCATTTCCCTACTTTTCCTGTTATTCCCATATATTTCATTTATGTATTATGATTCCGTGGTCACACTTGTCGACCGCTTTAGCAAAGTCTGTGTATAATACATCATAGTTTCCTTACTTTCAAGTGAATTAATAATGTTGTTATAGTGTTCCATTAGTTGTGATAGGCATGATCTTCCTGACCGAAACCCGTATATATATATATTTTAGGATAAAAACGAAGACGTACAGCAAAAAAGTCATTACATTTGGCTGCAGCCGACGTTTCGGGCAACTCTTTACAAATGTCCCCTTGGATGAGACCATTACAATTATTCTGAATAAAGCTTTTCCACAGCCGGACTCACTTTTTCACGGCTTGGCAGAACACAGTTTGAGCAGCTTCTGAATTTGGCAGTCAAGGATAAATTTTTTAGTTTTTAAGCGGTAGTTTACCGTCAGCTGGATGGAGTGGGGATGGGGAGCCCCTTGGGTCCCGTTTTTCCGAATATTTTCATGTCGCATCTTGAGGAAAGGGCCTTCTGTGAGTGCCCCCCTCACCTTAAGCCCAAATTGTACAGACGTTATACTGATGATATGTTTGCTTTATTTCAAACGGATAATCAATCAGTTCAGTTTCTAAGTTTTCTGAACACACTGCATAAGAACATTGTATTTACGCAGGAAAAGGAAGTTCAAGGTTCTATTCCTTTCCTTGATGTTTTGGTCTCCAAATCTGGCTCGACCGTTTTAACTTCTACATACCGGAAGCCTACGTTTACGGGTTTGGGTTTTAATTTTTATAGTTTTTGCGACTTTAATTACAAATTAAGTTCCATTCGCACTTTGGTGCATAGAGCTTATAATATTTGCTCGAACTTTGCTCTGCTTCATAATGAGTTTGAATTCCTTACTGATTTTTTCTTTAAAAATGGTTTTCCACGGGATCTTGTAGAAGGTATTATTGGTAAATTTCTTAATAATGTATATTCCCCCAACCTTATCCCAACGTATGATGTTCCTAAGAATTGTAAATATTTTGTTTTACCTGATCTCTACCATTTTAACATTTTTGTGAAAAAGCAATTGTTGAGTGTTGTGAGGAAATTATATTTTCACACTGATTTTAAGGTTGCTTTTGTAAATAATAATACCCTTGGATGTTTTTTCCGATGCAAGGACAAAATCCCCACTGCGATGAACTGTTCTGTTGTTTATTTGTTTACTTGCCCTGGGTGTTCCCAGGGGAACTACGTTCGCAGTACAGTTCGTTCCTTGCAAGCGAGATTTTGCTCCCATATGGGTATTAGCCATAGGACAGGGAAAGTTTTATCGAAAAAGGAAGTCTGCTATTAGAAATCATTCTATCAAGTGTAAGGTTGACATTTCTGTTAACAATTTTAAAATTCTTAAATCATTAAAATGCCCGTCCTCCCTCCGTATTTACGAATCTTTGTGTATTAAATTTTTGAACTCCAGTTTGAATATTGATTCTAGCTGTTACCCTCTTTATATTAATTAGAATACCGACATACAAAATTTTTTTTCCCTTGCGACCCTGTCTTCTTTTCGCCTCAGTTTTTTGTGGCTGTCAAGTGAGCATGGTATGTTTGGTTTATTTTTGTGATTTTTCGTTTAACTCTTTATTCCGTTTAACTTCTTATTAGTAAAGTTTTTTAACTATTTTACGTTTGAATGTTTTTAGTTTTAAGTTTTATTTTTATCACTCGTATATTTTTGTCATTTATATAATTTTTACTTTTGATTTGATTTTGGCTTATGCCTGTTTTCTGCTTTGTAATTTTAATTTTTATTCTTGAACAGTTTTAATTTTGTACTTTCAATTAGTTTTAGTTCTCGACATTCCTATATTTTTGTCATGTATTAATTTTAGCTTTTACTTATTAGGCCTTGAAAATGGGTAGAGTTGCCCGAAACGTCGGCTGCAGCCAAATATAATGACGTTTTTGCTCTACGTCTTCGTTTTTATCCTAAATGTAAAACTACGTCTCCTTAGGAGGGATCCTATTTCATATATATATATATATATGATGAATAAAACCACGAAGGAAAGGAAACACAGAATGGTGTACCATTCTGTGTTTCCTTTCCGTCGTGGTTTTATTCATCATAAATATTTTTCACGTGTTACTTTCGTGAAATAATCATATATATATATATATATATATATATATATATATATATATATATATATACATATATACATACACACGCGTAAAACATTAAACAATACAACGAGTGCGCAAAAATGGGAATCTTTTTTTTAGCTGCACGCATACCAATTCATTATTCAGTTCAGTGTCGCACAAATCGGATAATTTAATAAAAAATTATAAACCCCCTTCCACGTGACATGTGCAGGAGAAATGAAAGCCAATACATCCGGCAAGTATCACTAAAATATCCCTGTAATCGGTGGGGATTCCATTCAATTTCAGGGATATGCAACTGTTCGAGAAATTTTACAATAACAGGGTCACTCCACGGATGAGTTCCCAGTGAATTAAAATAATACATTCTTTCCCTATTTTTAAAGTATATTGCAAACCAATGAATCCCTTCGCCACCAACAATGTCCGTGTTGACAATAATTCTCCCGCATTTTCTCGTAGTTGGTAACTTCAATGTTTCATTCTTCGTAAACACACCGATAAATTTGGAGTGTGATTCGGTCACTATACATTACTCATTGAAGTGTTTTCGCATCCATTTTAAATGTCAGTGACTACGTTCCTGAAGCGGTCAACCTCAATTAGGGCTTGTGACACGAGGTATACTAGTACACTAATAGGGGCGTCTATCGGGTTGACGAATTCCAATCTGACTGAGATGTTCCCACTTTGTTGTGGACTTAAGTGTGTATTTATACTAGCAGATAAGTTGGGTGCGATATCAAACGTAAAGGTTAAATTCATCGATGAATTCTTTCTGCGTTACCTCAATCCCGAGCTCACCACAAGCACCTGCAATATGGGCCAGATGACCATAAGCTCTCGCATAAAGACCCATCCATAGACCCATCCATCGCAACGACATTGACGTATAGAGTTATATTTTTAAGGCCGAAATTCTCAAATTTAAAGACGTTCTTTTTATATTTTCCATTCGTCGAAGCGTGATCCTGCATTCCAATTAATAACCTTTTAGGTAGAACTCCCAGGGCCACGTTTTCTGTCTGCTTCGAGGCGAACCCTGCGGGCATCGTGTATAATTTGATCTGTACTCTGTTAATTTGGTATTTTACTGTTGCGTGACTTAAATTTGTTTTCAATTTCTACATATTTTGGCGAACTTAATTTCACTCGCCGTACGCACAGATATGTTTCCAAAATGCGAATCACAACGGGTTTTGCGCCCTCTTCTTGATCAGGTCCCAGATTTATGCAGATCTCAGGATTCGTGGGGGTGAGCTTTAATTTCATATCCACCCCATCCATAAGCAGTTTCTCCTGGAATGTGAAGTCTGTATGCAGATGTCCATAGCATTCATATATCTTCTTTTTGAATTTTGAAATTTATCCTTTATATTACTTTCGTCTGTAGTCTGCTAATAGCCCTCGGCAGTTAAAAAGGTATCCTTCGCTTCTTTTGAAAAAGTTGAGGACATTTTCCAGATAGGCTCGTAGATGACGATAACCCGTTCTTGCCGAAATGTTGACCTGGTTTAAATACACCTCACACCGACTGAATATGCAGTGCAAAAAGTTGGTTTCAGGGTATGCAGATTAATTATCATCGCAGTCCGTTCCATCAGAATGGGCTATACGTAGTTTAGCGTACATGTGCATGCAGCTTGGATCAAAAAAGTATGGGCCTGAGCTGGATATCACGAATTCTATAGTGGCACTCGGGGAACTAATCGTGTTTAATGGGTTAATTGTAATAAAGTCACTGTGCTCAATAGAAACTTGTGTTGGGGGCATATCAAAGAGGGACAGTTCCGATTTACAACATTGCGAACTACACGGATGGATAAAGCGTGTCATGACGAGTCAGAAACAGTGCCACCTCTCTCGACAAGTAGTAATCAGCCTATGATTCGTGAGAGCAATGTCCTCAGCTTATATCAGTTAAAAAAATGATCAACCATAGGTTTCATTCGCTTAGAACACTTCTTTTTTTATGTCCTTTTACGTTTAGTGCCACGTGTTGGTAACCCCTTCTTCCAGACAGCCCTCTTCTTCCCGCCACCACGCATTTTTCTCTTTGCATCTTTGATGATTTTGTCCCGTGTACGTTTTAGATGTTTTTTGGAGCTTTTTCATGTTTAGTTCCACCAAATATGTCTTCTACAGTGTTAAAAACTGATTGTAATGCTTTCCTCCCGAAGTATCTGGCCCCCCTCTTCAACAATGGGGACAGCCTTACGTAGGATGGTTATAGAAATAGATCCAAGCCCACTCCCACACTGATATCTCACCCCTCGAGAGACTGTGAAAGGCCTTCCGGTCATTATAACTGAATGCGACGAAAGTGTAGCTTCACTGTTAAGCTCCCATCACCGAATGAGAAATTTTTTCCCTCAATCCTTCTTATATATATTGAGATATTGGTTAATAGATTAGTCGCAACATTCACATAATGGGGCTTGTCATATGTAATGCTCAAGCGCTTCCCTCTATGGTTGGGAATGTGTGCAATGCGCAGCAGACGCGCCTGGGTGTCCCCAACAAATTGATGCTCCACGATATTGCTGTAAATATAGCACATGTCTGGGGATGGATAGCCATCACCCAATTTCTCCAATTTCAACTGATACATTAAGCTGGACAAGTCATGTTGTGCCTCGTGAAAGTTATCTCTTTGGAACGCTGCTCCATATCGGCCTCGGTTATAATTTGAACATCCTTGTCTTTAATATTTCTATTATCCTGTGATTTTAGGGTCAGAGCATGTGCAGGGGTTTCTTTGTTTACGATTTCATATACTAAATCAGCCGTAAGATTTGAGCCTTTTAAACCAACGTTTAAGTCTCTCACAACATCCTCGGCCGCACCATAACGACCCGGTCCCAGTGTTACACTGTACTGTAATACAGTGCCTCTCCACTCCGGGCGGCACGCATGATTTCATCCCTAATTACCCCGGCCTTTTCACACTCATCACGATCTCTAAGAACCGTAAAAACGGGTTCTTTATAATCAATACTTAAGAAGCTGGTGGATAGCTAAATTTCGCATAGCCCCAATTCAATAGGCCCATGAAGTTCTGTTACAAAGTTGGCTAGGGTATTGTTAGGATGTACAGACAGAGAAGAAGAGGACTGGAGTGTGACATAAAAGTGGTTAGGCGCCATGTTGTATACTATTTAAGCTTCATTATTGCATCAGCTTTTATATACGTGTTGAAGCTTTCTGGGGACCTTAGCCATTTCACCAGGTGCATTTTTCTCTTTCCTGAACCTTTGCTGCCTAAATTTTTTCAATTTTAAAACATTTTTTCCTAAATTAAATGTCACTTTCTGCAGCTCCTCCCGGTAAAAGCCTCCTGCGATTTCTTCCCCATTCAAATCTTCAACGTAATAGCATTATCTCACCTTCAGGTCTCATAACCCTAACTTTAAAAATCTCACGTGTCCATCCTTGCTCAAATCCCTTCGCGAATTTATTTCCCGAACGCGATAGCCTTACATAATCAATGATTTTGAAACGCGTAGAGTGTGGCGGTGCTCTACGAATATCTCTTCTCACCTCATGCTCTGTATGCATACCTCTTTCTAAAACCTCGTTAGGTGTTGTCCCAATCGCGCGATGGTGTGAATGGTTGTATGATGAGGCCAATGATTCCAGAGTGTTCATATACCTGTATGTTTTTTTATGTGTAAAATAGTGATGCATGCGTTCCTTTATGGTACGTTGAACTCTTTCAGCTAAAGAGGCCTTATGTATAGAATTGCTAGTGTAGTAACTGATATTAAACTCTCCCAACATGTTCTGAAAAGCTCGGCCTATAAATTCTTTCCCCATATCCGTACAAAAATAGCCTGGAACCCTGTTTTCTTTCAACATCAGCGTTTTGGTAGCTTTAGCAACTGTTTCGAGCGATTTATTTTTCAGAGGAAATAGCCACAGATATCTAGAGAATACCTCTATTGTGAATAGGATGTAGCGATAGCCATCATTATATACTGAATATCTTTGCATGTCTGTTAAATCCGCTTGCCAAATAGAATCAATCGAAGCCGCTGTTGTCATGGTTGTTTTAAACCTTTTTCTCACCGGCTTATGAAGTGTATAAGCATCCTGCTCCCGCAAAAACCTCTCAACATCTTTTTTCCCTGCTCCATCATTGTAAACACCTCTGTACAGTCTATCAACACCGTTGTACTAAGCTGAGTTAGAAATGTCATAATAGCGTTTTCTTAATATGTTAGCCATTTGCGTATTTCAGAGACACGTGGATAGGGTTGGCTGTTGTTGTTTCATCTCTTCTTTTTCCTTTTCAGAGATGCTACCGTTGGGGGTGATGGCGTATTCAGTTGTGGCACATGCGAGACTTGCTCCAAGTCTTTTAACCTATTCAGATTTCCTATCAATGTTTTGGGGACATTTATTTGTTGTAGTCTTGCTTTAATATGCTTCCATCCTGATGGTGAGGGCCTGTCCCACTTTCTCACCAGATCATGGACAATGTCGACGATATTCGAGCCCTGTACCCTTGTTCCTTCAACAATGACCTCGCCTGTATCGGTCCACTGTATGATGGGGTCCTCACTCAATAGATTATAAAGACTTAAGCCTTTATTCCTCAATGTATGTGGGAGACTGCTTTTTAATACATGCTCGATGTGTTGCGTTCCGTTATTCTTTGGTTGGTCATCTCTAACGTCGGCCTCAGGTCCTATGTCGCCATGCTCATCGTTGCTCGCGCTGTCTAATAACCACGGGGATCTCTGTCGGATTCTTATAATCTTCGTACTCATGAAGAAATTTCTGCAGAGCCTCTTGGTATAAGATCCTTTTCTCATCAGGTGACTTTTCACTGTTTAATAGGTCTATCAATTCGCTTTCCATTCTTTTAAGCCTGCTTTTACGGGGTTCTAGAACCGTGTCTGGACTCTTTGAACTTTGCAGTGAAGCATACACCTCGTGCGGAATCACTACCACTTTCTTCATTATATTAATCTAGTCAGTAAAGGTCCCAAAACTGAAAATAAGATGGGAAGGAATGATCCCCCTCTTTGTACAATAATTCGCTTTTTCTTCCCCACAGTTTGACTTTTACGAGTGAGCGTACGTATTATGTTCTTGTAACGACGTAGGCGAGCCTTCTGAGGGGATTTCATTGGTGCATTACATTTTGTAACATTAAGGCAGATTTCACAGATGCATTTATAAAGTCCGAGTCGATATTTTTAACAAACATCTGCTGCAATGCCCGGGGCAATCGATGATAGATTTTTATTAATTCACGGTACTTCTTTAGCCTATTTGTCATTCTGGAATATCCACGGTTTCAGGCTCGTTTGGGAATATATTCGTTCTTAAAAGCACCCTAAACGTGTTTCGCGGGTGAAGGTCACAAAGCAAATATCCGGAACGTTGACTTGTAGCTTCTTTATAAACTTCCAAAAACTCCTTACGCTGATTTGGGAACATTTGATTGGCTAATACCCCAATTTGTGACACATCTCTACGTTGTGCGAATAAGACTAGATATTGTGTATTTAACGACACATCGCGCATGTATCTAGTATTTTTGAAAAATAGTTTCCGATTGATGAAGACATGAGATCGTCAATTACAATGACTGTATGCTCATTTCCCTTTAACGAATTAACGTCATATACTCCTTTGTAGAACAAAATATCAACTTGGTACTCGTTGAACAGTGACTGATACGTCGAATAGCACCATATTACTTTATGCACAAATGACATACCTGTCAACTTTAGCTTCAAGGCTCTGCCAGGAGAAGAAGATATAATTGAACTGCAAGAAGACATTGTACAGAACCTTAGCACTGACCAGAAGAACTGCTACCTACTGATCAAAGTTCTCAAGACAGGAGATTTGAGCAAGGAAGTTGCTGGTCTGAAGTGTAGCCCACTGAATCAGTCACGCTGGCTGACTACAGGTGAGACACTGTTCATGCTGTGGATGAGGCAGCATGGTCTGAAGGGGGTGTTGAAGAAGCTGGAGGTGCTGCTGAAGTTCTGCCTGGACTTCTACTTCAAGATGTATTTTGAGATCAAGGTGAAGCACCACATGAGGTATGGACTTTATCATATTGTGACTGCTCTGGGACTGCTGAGAAGCCAGACCTCTGAAGTCAGGAACATAAGTTCGTGGAGCATATCATGCTCACAGTGAGCACCTCATTGCCTCTCTCCTGTGCAGTGAGGATGAGGAGGAGATGGCATGGGGGGGTTGAGATGATCAAGAAGATCAGAGGTAAGTCTGAGTATGGAGACATGAGTCTGAGAACTCATAGAAACCCTAAACTGAATTTTGATGCCACTTCTCCAATTACTCTGATTAATTGGGATAAGGAGAAACTGTATGAGCCACTCTTCACTTGTAAGATGTCAAGAGGAGAAGTTGAGGAGCTTCTCAGGTCTCCACTTGAAGTTGAGAACTTCTCAGTTCACACTCAAAGCTGTGAAAGAGCAGTCCAGGAAGTTTCATCTACAGTTCATTAGTGTATGGGCAAGAGAGAAGAGATGGTTTTGTTCATGCTTGGATCGATCACAGAGAATTGTTGCCAGTTTTCAAGTCAAAGCAAGACATTATGAACATGTTTTAGATCTCTACAAGACCTGCTAGACAAATCAAGATGCTTTCAGAAGAAAAAATCTCAAAACATTCAGTTGACCAGCATATTATTACAAGCTGGGGGTGGAGGAGGGACTTATACAAATATTAAAGAAGAAATGCAATTGCAAAAAATAGGTTGAACGTCACAGCAGCTTGCGGAAAGGTGGGGGCACCTGCCATCACACTCAATGATGCCGAAAAGAAAATAAATAAAAATTGATGGAGGCGTTTCTAAAAAAAAGAAAATGCAAAACCAAGAAAGAAGAACAAAAAGATTCTGCCTGATGAAGAGAACAGCCGCGAAATGTGGTGTATAGGAGACTAAAAATCATACAATTCCTTAGTTTTGGGCCATTTTGGGTGATTTTGGTTATATTAGTTATATTAGGGGTTATGAACCACCTTGGCTGATCTTAAATGGGTTCAAGCTTGCCCCTAGAAATGCTTAAGGGTGTATATGAACAATATGGGACATATGGAGGTCATTTGAGGATACCAAGTCTTTGAAATTGGCCAAAAATCCCATTTTTCGACAAAAAAGTGCGATTTTGAACATTTAAATGCGATTTTTCGAAAAGGTTGCGCAAACGAACCCCTCTTAAAATTCAATTTTACATATGAATACCTACTGCCAATCTTGAAATTCGAAGTTTTTCAATATTCGACCTGAGCATGATACACCCAAATGTACATAGACCGTTTCAACTGCGATCCGCTACAAGTCGCAACCACAATCGCATCATTGTGCTTTACTGTGTTCAAGAACAATTTCATACCTAAAGACACTTTAGCCATCATTCACAGAAACAACCCTTGTAGTTATGGGCACAAGGCTATTTAATGGCTCATACACATACAGCAACAGACCGGAGTATACATAAAACACGCCCGCAACACGGGAGAAGTACCCATTAAGGTCAGTGGTCGTGTTTTTTGGGTTGATGGTCTAAGCGAAAACCGTGCCACTGGTGAGAAGACTGTGTACTCCTTTAATGGTTGCTGGTGACACGGATGCCCTCGTCCTAACTGTGGAATCGTAGGAGATATCCACGGTAGATCTCCTGCCGATAATCTTGTATGGACCCGCACCCGCGATCAGCTTATAGTTCACTCACAAGGTCTTGTGGGAGCATGAGTATGATGCATAGATGGAAACAGATGGACGGTACCTTGAAGAAATAAACACCATCAAGCGTTCAATGGTGTTGGATCCAGGGCAGTTTCTAGCCATTAGGGGGCCCTAAGCAGTATACCCATTTGAGGCCCCACCCCTCCATCCACCAACTCACGCCTTACTACATCACCTCAGCACACACATACAAAAAATGGCTGTGTTAATAAAAAACAATTATGAAACAATTTTAATGAAACATTTATGTCCAAAACAACAAATATGTACTTTCAAAAGACAAACAGAAAAAATACTCTTCATGAAATTCCTGAAAATTAGCTTATACATTATTCAGAATAAATGACAGAACTATGTATAAAAAAATAATGTAATTATCAACTACCAAACAATTACTAACTCTACGATACAATCGTGTAATAGCTAACAGTTACTGTCACAGGTAGAGTGCAGGCAATTCTTTGTGCAACCCAGAGGTTGGGGTGTAGTTCTTTCAGTTGCTTCTGACGAATGAAGGAGAGAAGCTCCAGTGCAGTCATGTTGTGTGAAGGTAAAGTCGGCAAGTTCTTAATTTCGAGGGCCAGTTCTCTTCCATCAATGTCAGAGTCAGCTCCAGAGCTCAGTATCTTAGAGAGCTTTTCACACTTGCAGGACAAGTCTTCCTTGTTCATTGTGGTGAAGTTTAAGAGAACCCCAAATATGTCCCTCACATCATCTAATGTTTTGAATCTCTCATTTATTGACCCAATGGCACAATCCACCACCACATTGAAAAATTTGACTTCCAGCTTCTTTAAGGCTTCTGTAAATGGTTCGTCAGGAGCTTCGTAAGCAAAGTGCTTTTTTGTGGATCTGAGCCTCTTCTCCTTCAGCACAGCCTCCACATTCATTTCCTCACATATGTCCCTAGCTACGACTTGTGCTGCAACAAAACCTGTGTTTCTGTAGCTGGTGAGTGAGTCTTTTGTTTTTGTGAGGAGGTTGACTGCCACATCACACTGCATTGTAGGAGACTGCAGAAGTTTGCTCACATGGTTAACTGCATGAAGAATGTCATACCATACTACTGTGCAAATCTGAAAGCGATAAGACCCTACCTCCTCTGCAAGTGCTTGTGCTTCAGTCCTGGCTATGGCATCTGTGGCATTGTTTCTGACTTCCAACAGGGCCTCTCTGATGTTGTGGCTCTGGTATCGCACAGCCTCAATGCTCTTAAGCCGGCTCTCCCACCTGGTTTCACTCCAAGACTTGAGTGTTATGTTCACGTGCTTCTTTAGGATTGTCCATATCTGTGTAGCTGCTGCAAAAAGGTTGTACAATTTTTGTACGTTGCCAAAGAAGCTGATGGCATCTGTGGAAGCTTTAACTGCATCAGCCACTACAAGATTCAGAGTGTGAGCCCCACATGGAACATAGAGTGCGCGACAGTTCTTCTCTAATAACCTTGCCTGAACACCTTTGTTTTTGCCCTTCATGTTCGCTCCGTTGTCATATGACTGTCCTCTGCAGTCATCAAAGCGAATATTCATTTCATCTAGTCTCTTCAGAATCAGAACTGATAAACCCAGGCCTGTACTTTCTGAAGCCTCAAGAAAACCCAAGAAGTATTCTTTTATTTCTGGTACTTCACCCATTTTAACATTTCTGATAATAATCGACATCTGTTCTTGGTGGCTTATGTCTGGAGTGCAGTCTAAAATGAGTGAGTAATATTTAGCTTGTTTTATTTCTGCAACAATGGCATCCAAGATCTTCCCACTAATGGACCCAATGAGCTCATTTTGAATGATGTTTCCTAGGTAACTTGAATGACTATACTACCCACTTTCGACTCTGCTGATGTAGTGTTTCATCACTGGATCGATCAAATTTGGCAAGCAGCTCAACCTCCTTTAAGAAGTTGCCATTGTCTCGATTGTACAATGTAGAGGAAGACCCCCTGAAAGCAAGGGTTCTCTCTGCCAGTGATTGGATTATACTTACAAGACGTGTGAGTACATCTCGCCAGCGTCTTCGCTCTACCTCCATTAATGACATTTCAGTTTGGTCAATGGTCCTCCCAGTTTTTAGCCGCATTTCCAGATCCTTCCATGTTGCCATGTTATCTGCATGTTCTGAACTATTTTCATGGCCTTTCAGAAGCGAACCAACGTTTATCCAGTCTGAAAGTCCATCCGTAATTAGTTTGTACGACTTCCTTGAAAACACCTTGCAGCAGAAGCAATAAAGAGCATCATTCCTTCTAGAGTACATCAGCCAGCTTCGCTTTATTTTTCCCCAATTAATTAATGTTCTGCACATGTAATGGTGATGAAAGCTTCTACCGTCCTCTCTTTCAGGGAATGTGAAATCTGGACTGATTTGAAATGGTCCTCGAGACACCAGATCTGTCTTCAAGGCATCTGACAGGACAACTGGCCAGTCATACGGACCAAGCGGTGGAGCAGATCTTGGTTCTTGTTGCTCAGTAGAAATGCCTGTGTGTGGAGTTTGAAGCTGAACAGAAGATGGGTCACTTGTTGGTTCATCAGGCTCTACTTCTACTGGTGTTTGAGGTTGCATAGAGGATGGTCCTGCTGTTGGCTCATGATGCTCATCAGGTTTTGCTGAGGATGGCTTTTCCAAATATTTCAGTAGTGCTCTTGAGAAGAACATAACATTACATATTCTGTTAATTTTTGCTAAAATACTCTTTCTTATCTTGTTTGATAATTGATCTGTGTGAACAGAATTTGAGGTGATGTGATCCATTAAATTTCACATTTCGAAATATTATAAATATTACAGAGACTAGCTTACTCTACACGATTCCTGAGCACTTGCCTAGCTTGATGGTTTACCTAACCTAGTTGCCTGAACTGTAATCATAAGAATATACAAGTGGCACATCTCACCTGTGCTACTGGAAAGCTTCTCCTCCTCTATTTTCTTCTTTTTCCGTTTTTCAGCTCCTGATGGATAATGTCGTTTCATTTTCCAAGATGCACGAAGTCGCATCTAGTTAACTACAACTAATCTGCTAAATAATAATAATGATGATAATAATGATGATAATAATAATAATAATAATAATAATAATGTTTTACAATACTAGAAAAATTAAGCATTTAGGAAAGTATAAGCAATTTAGGGTTATGACTTTTTAATTTTTTGTCATAAATATTGTTTCCTGTATCATCAATCGATGAACCTTTGCTTGAAAACAATAAAAAAGGGCCTAATTCCTCAGAATTAAAAAAAAATGTCACCCCGAAAGCAAATATAGTAAAGGGTGTCAGGAAATGATTGCCCCCCCCCCTGTACAGAAGAAACTGAAAGGAATAGAAAAAAACAGACAAAACCACGCGAAAGAGCGTTTAATTTTGAATAAAAAACACTTGTTTTAATATCGGGTGTTGCCCCCATTTGCAGCTCTGACGGCCATTAATCGACGGGGGTATGATCCCAGAAGTGTCTTAAAGTTTCTCTGAATCGTTCAAAATAGATGATGCCATGGTTTCTGTGGGGAAAAAAATGGTAAGAATTAAAATCACAGGAATAGAATATAATGGTTTTTATTCAGATTTTAACGCTCTTTCAAGTGGTCTCGCCGGTTTTTATCTATCTCTTCTAGTTTTTGCTCTACAGGGGGGGCAATCATTTCCTGACACCCTTTACTATATTTGCTTTCGGGGTGACATTTTTTTTAATTCTGAGGAATTAGGCACTTTTTTATTGTTTTCAAGCAAACGTTCATCGATTGATGATACAGGAAACAATATTTATGACAAAAAATTAAAAAGTCATAACCCTAATAAGCATATAGTAAGAATAAAGTTAAATAATATAGAAATAAGATCTCACAATAGTTATTTAAACATAACAACCAAAACGTTTCGTTTGTCTCCGTTTTATCACATTTGTCTCATACAAAAACTTTAATTAATACGACAGTAATAATAATAATTATAATAATAATAATAATAATAATAATAATGATAATAATAATAATAATAACAATAATATTAATAATAACTTCAGCTATATTCCTATTCTTGCCCACTGAGCTATGATCTGGGAGCCTGTCTAGGGGCCCCCTAGTAGCAGCGGGGCCCTAAGCGGCCGCTTAGTCTGCTTATGCCAAGAAACGGCCCTGGTTGGATCTTCTCAAATGCGGTGATAGCTTGTTCGGAGGGCGTACAAACCCACTCAAGCTATACTTTCCGCTTATGGAGGGCGTGAAACTCCATTACTACGACTTCTGTTCTTTATATCCTTACGTAATGAAGAACAATCCGTACCCCGTAGGTGCACCTGAAAAACTGGTGGGACCTGACCTGACCCCCATCAAGGTGTTTTCAACAAATTTGAACGAGTACTATTTCGGTCTTTCTTTCGTAGACGTGCTCCCCCATCACGATTTATGGATGCCGATCTTACTCGTCGTTATACTGTAGATCACAAGCTCATGTTTCTCCTGTGTGTGAAGTGCGCAGAAGAGAATAATGGGTCCTGTAATCACACAACCAACCAGCGGAAGATCAGAGGTGTATATACAAGTCCTGAACTGTCCCTAGCCGTCCGCCATGGTTACAGAATATCGAAGATATATGAGGTGTGGAGGTTTCAGAAGCTACCCAACTTTTTCACGCCGTATATAAATACTTTTTTGAAGGATAAGGTGGAACCATCAGGCTACCCGCGAGGGGTTGAGAGCGACGGTGAAAAATAGGCTTATATTCAGCGCTACCGTGACTGTGAAGGGATACAACTTGACGGGGCCCAAATTGTTAAGAGGCAAGCGCTTCAGTACAAAGTTATGCCTAAATAGTCTTTGGGGCATGTTTGGACAGAATACAGGGAAAGGGAACGTTCATTTGGCCAAATGTTATAACGAGGTGTGGGAATATGCCAATGCCCCCAATAAAGAGGTTATGGAGATCGTGAATGTTGGTACCACGTACATAATAAAGTACATCACCGAATTGGCCACAGATACCTCACGTGTTGCAAACATACCTATAGCCAGCTTCACAACGGCATACGCACGCATTAAGTTCTGGGGAGTACTGCACCCTCTTGGGCGGAGGGTGCTGTATGCTTACACAGATAGCGTAATATTCGCAGAGGAGGGTGAATACATGCCGCCTATTGGGGAATTCCTCGGAGAGTTGACTGACGAGATCAAGGATGAGTATCGTGATGGTGCATACGCTGACTCCTTTGTATCAACAGGACCAAAAACTGATGAGGTGAGGGTGGGGGAAGAGCTGAAATATATCGTGAAGGCCAAGGGCATCACGCTTAACCTGGTGAACCGACGGGTCGTTAACTTTGACTCGCTGAAGGAACTAGTGTGCTGAGAAGATGAAGGTGACGAACCACCCCAACTGACTGTAGGAACCCACAATTTTCGGGCACGGAAACTGGGGTGTGTGAAGGAACTTAGGGTCACAAAGGTGTGTCATAACATCTATAGGAAACGTTACCAAGTGCCTGGCACCTATGATACCGTACCCTTTGGGTGCCATAGTACCTGAATGTTATCTATGTCTATTGTTAACGATATGTTTATTTATTAAGTATATTTGTATATGTAAATGTTTCAATTAGGGTTTCATTTTCTCCTTTGTGTGTGTGTGTGCGTATTTATAGGAAAAAGTCCGAAGCTCCGCCCACTCTAAGATCAATCAAATGGCCACGTGACTCGTGCTACTAACTGGGTATATCTCTACCCCTGCGTGCTCAGTTGTCCGCTGCAAACCCTGGATCTCAGACGTATATTTGAAGAACTCTCACGTAGACGAAAAATAGTGATGGCGACTTCTGATATTGCGTGTTCGACGTTTATGAAGTGGTTTTCGGTAAAGTCGGAAGATGTGGTGAATACTGAAAGACGGCCTAGCTCCCCCTCCTTTGAGACTTTTAAGGCTACATTGAACCGCGCGAAGCTTGAGGAACAAGATGTTCAAATACTCTATGGATAATCTGGCGAGAGTATTGCCGGATTTCGCGGCACAAACGATGTAATGGACTACGTTGAAGGGCTGAACTGTATAAAAGCGTACATATACGGTGAAGTGAAAGAAACAACGCGTGCAGAAGAGAAGCAACGGGTATGGGCAGTTAGTCTTGTTGATGAGTGGTGTGACAGGCGGTATTATGTCATGCTGCATCATACCGAGTACGCCTACCCTGCGGCTGAGAATGTAAACCTTGTCATCATGGACAAGCTAAAGTACTTTTACCACTACATTCATATATATCATGACGAGGTTCGCAATGAGGTTTAGTTTGTGGAAATGAACGTCTAGTGCGCATTTTGATAAAACATTAAAACCGATATTGCCCCATCTATCGGGAATTGCACGGTATAATGCGTACAGGTACTCGCATGATTCTTTCATGCTGGAACAAAGCTGTACACGAAACATTAACGCTTGGTATGACTCACTCCTCCACACCTGTCCCCGAGACAAACAACGCACCGGATGCTCATAGTCATCGCAGAGCTTGACCCATCTGGTTGTGCAATCTCACAATAGAAAAGATGGAGCTTCCTTTGAGCAGCATTCTCAATGCCGTATACTACGTGTCCTTGACGAAGTCATTGCTTGTGTTCAGACGTAAAACCGGTGCCATTAACTATGTACTTGAAACGACTTGTAGACAAGCAAACTCTGGTAAACGTAATGTTGTTTATTTAAGTGTTGAGATGAATAGTCTTCGTGATAGTTGAGAAGTGGGGTGATGATCGTTATAAAATACCTGCAGGTGTAGGTACAATAAGAGAACAGATTAGTGATACCCCCTTCATATGACATTGTTTGTACGTTGTGTATAAATAACGATCAGCCATGCATTGATATACAACTGATGTGGAAGAATGCATCTGATAATAACGTTCTCGTCCCCACGCGAAACCGTTTCATCCTCGACAGAATGTTTGAAATCGTTGGTTTCCGCAAACTAAAACCTATATTAGACGCACGTATTACGGATATGGTTTATTTTGATACGCTTCTTGAATACGCATACACCGCTCTGCTCGACAGGTTTATCGAATATAGAAATGAAAATTGCGAGAATGGTCTAGAGCTGGATGCTTATTTAAAAGGTTTAGACTCTTCGAAATATCATGAACTTTGGTACAAAGGACTTGAGCGGTACAGGGCAGAGCTCGCCTATACTGTTCACCCTGAAGAGTTGTATCTTTATATAATGAGCAGCTGTCGTTACGATTTAGAAGATTATTTCAACTTCCGCTATGTGCTGTGAAGAAGAGTTCACGATTGAAAAGCTCGGATCGGTAAGAAAAAACCCTCGATTGGAAAGGAGTGTTTATAAACTTGAATTTAATAATGATGTTGTGGCTAGCGACGCCCTTTTTGTGCGTACTTCTGATTGTATTTTGTCCGTGTTTAAAGATAATTTCCCAACCAATTGTAAGGTGGGCCTAAAAATAGTATTGAACGAATTGAAGGCCCTTTACATCGAGTATAGGCACCTGCACACCTTGAGTGGTGAAATAATGCTAAATCGTATTTATTGTATAGTACAAAGCATCAACGATGTAACTGTAGACTCGATCACGTGCGAGTTTAGTATTTTAGTTAAGCGCGGTAGAACATAGAGTGTATGTATTTTGATTTTATATATGTTTTGCTGTTTATATATATATATATATATATATATATATATATATATATATATATATTAATGGGTATATACTTTTATCCTGTACTATTATTATTTTTATATAAATTTTGGTGTTTATATATATATATATAGGGGTGTAATTGCTCGTACATATATTAAATGGTTATATAGTTTTATCCAATACTAAGATTATTATTTAAGAATGTGTATATATTATATCCTTCGTTTAATATGTGTATTTTTGCTGTGTATTATTTTTGAATGTATATTTATTTCCTATTTCATGAATTATTTTCCCTTAGCTAGTCTAAATAAACAGAATGATGTAATGGTGTTTTATTTATTTCTTTTGGTTGTATATATAAACAATATTAAGGAATAACTGGGGAGATGGGAATATATACAGGGCGTCCCAAAAAAATGTATACACACTTTAACAGCTGATAGCTCAATTGATGTTTCTTTCTTTCCAAGTTAAACCAATTAGAATTAATAATGGCAGTCAGACTAAGCTTTGAACAAAGGAAATTCATTCTAAAATGCTACTGGAAGTGTGTAAACGCAGTTGAAGTGCAAAGACAGTTTAGGAGGGAGTTTCAAACAGATCCACCAACGCGACTTACCATCACTCGAATTAGAGATAAGTTTGAAGCCGATGGAACTGTTCAGAATGTCCACAAGAAGCGTTCCGGAAGACCACGGACATCGACAAGCCCCACAAAGCAAGAAAGAGTACTGGAAACGTATCACCAAAGTCCAAGAAAATCTGTGCGGCAAGCGAGTCGTGAGGTAGGAATTTCAGAATCGTCTGTCCAACGCATTAAGCGCTGTCAATGGAAAAGTTACATTCCAAGATTAGTCCATGCTATTAATGAAGATGATCCGGACCGAAGAGTGGAGTATTGCGAGTGGTACTTGGCACGATGTGGATGTGGATTGGACGAAGGGGTTTCGTAGAATACCCTCCGCGTTCACCAGACCTCACACCACTAGACTTTTTTTTATGGGGATACTTAAAAGACAAAGTCTACGCTATAAAACCTGCAACAGTCGCTGAATTGAGAGCAGCCATTGAACGAGAATGCACACAAATACCAAACGAAATGTTTCGTGATGTTTGCGATTCCATTGCTTCGCGTTATCAGCAGTGCCTGGACCAGAACGGACGTCAGTTTGAAAACAGGCGTTGACAAAACAATTAAATAATGTCTGTAGATTCTATTACATTTTGAAAATGAAATGTATTTTAATAAACACTGCCTTTATAAGTATTTAAAGTGTGTATACATTTTTTTGGGACGCCCTGTATATATATATATATATATATATATATATATATATATATATATAGACACAACCTTTGGTATTATATACACACACACAACTTTTGGTTAGCTTGCGCCCGAATTGTTTATTCTGAGAAGGGTCAAGCTTTTCACTCCACTTTAGACCTACAGTTTAACGTGGAATCCGAACCACGCCGCACCAGCACCCCAGCGTCTTAACCACTAGGCCACCCAGGGTACCCATTTATCTACCAACCACTTTCTTTATTGTGTGGAAGGATAAACAGCTGGGTTTTGTTGCGCGCCGGCTGCTGTCAGCGGGTCTTGGTACCGGGGCCGATGGATTCGTAGTCAGCGATGCTAACCACTACACCAGTGAGGCGCATGGCTACACCACCGAGGCGCATATATATATATATTATATATATATATATACATACCAAATGGCTGGTTACACCTTGTAAGCCGACTGACGGGACTCTACGTCAACTGTCAAGAATATCTGTACAGCGCAATGTGGCAGCTCAAAAGATATAAAGGGTGATCCAGAGAAATGGGACCCAAAAGAAACCCCTGTAACTCTTAAAGTATAAGTCCTTTTATAAAATCATACGCATCATTCGAAAGAGGATAGTTAGAAGTTTGTACAGGATTGTATAGGTTTTGACAATACAAGACAAGATAAGATACAAAACAAAATAAAAGTGTTAGTTAAAACTAACCCTTCAAGATGACTGCATGGACTGTGGAACAGCTGCGTTTCATAACTGAGCAATATTATGAGCATGGAAGAAGTGTAGTTTCAGCTCAAAGATCTTTCAAGACAAATTTTCAGATGTCAAAATCACCTCCTAAGAAAGTAATCCGTCGGGGTGTCAGAAATTTTTCCCTAACTGGCAGCATTGGAAAAAGAAAACCAACTGGAAGAGTGCGCACAGCAAGGATAGACGAGATCATTAACAGAACTCATGAAATTGTACAGGATAATCCTAACATAAGCATCAGACGTGCTTCTCAGCTGTTAGGAGTTGGATATGGAACAACACACCGTATATTCAAGCAAAATTTAATGCTCTTTCCATATAAAATTCAAACAGTGCAACAACTAAACGATGGAGATTTCGCACGAAGACGACAATTCTGTCAGTGGATCCAACAGAAGGTAAATGACACCACCAATTTTCTAGCAACTTTGATTATGTCAGACGAAGCCCATTCTCACTTGAATGGAACTGTAAACAAACAAAATTGTCGTTTCTGGGCAACAGAAAATCCATTGAATATTACCGAAGTCCCGTTGCATAGTCAGCGTGTAACTGTTTGGTGTGGTCTTACTGCATCTCAGATCATAGGGCCGTACTTTTTCGAGGATTTCACCGGAAACACGGTCACTGTAAATGGTGATCGCTACGAAAAAATGTTGACCGATTTCCTTATTCCTAAATTAAGAGAGCTTTGTCTAGAAAACCACTGGTTCCAACAAGACGGAGTTACCTGCCATACCACGAGGAACTGCATGGCAGTTTTGCGTCAAACGTTTCCAGGCGAGTTAATCTCAAGATTTGGAGACGTTGAATGGCCCGCAAGGTCTCCGGATTTTTCTCCCTTAGATTATTATCTCTGGGGATATTTAAAGAGTAGGGTCTACAGAAATAACCCAACGACCTTGCAAGAATTGAAGGCCGCCATCACAAATGAGATACAGGCCATACCACCGCACACTCTTGCAAAAGTGATGCAGAACTTACAAGCGAGAACACTGGAATGTTGGCAACTAATGGAGCACATTTGAAAGGAGTCATTTTTAAAAAATAAATATTTCATAATAAACTTGTAACTCTACTCTTTCGAATGATATATAGTTTTTATGAAAGGAATTAAATATTAAGAATATTTGGCTTTTTTTTATGGGTCCCATTTATCTGGATCACCCAGTGTGTGTGTATATATATATATATATATATATATATATATATATATATATATATATATCTGCATTTACGCCTTCTAAGCAGACTGACGGATTTCTAAGCCAACTGTCAGGAATAACTGAATAGCGCAATCTGGCAGCCGAAAAGTTTATATATATATATATATATATATATATATATACATCTGCCTTCTAAGTCTTCTAAGCCAACTAGCGGATTTCGAGTTCTAAGCCACGTGATGCTACCCTGAACTCAATTATGCACCTGGATGTTCCAGGTGTAGGATGCTCTGTCTTCCTCTCTTCCTATGTTAGGTTAGGTATACCCCTTTCGGGGGTGAGGCCGTCCCAACTTCTCCCCCAAAGAGGTTAGGTGGACATCCCGCAGCTTGCTGGGGTATTCCCTCCTTTTTTTAACCCTGGGGGAGGGTGGAAGGGGGTTGGCACCTTGCAACAAGGGGATGGGGTGGGTGGCACTGGCACTCATTTGATCAACATTGCAATTGCTCTGCATTCGTCCTTCTTGCGGTCATACTACTCCACCCGTTAGGCAAGTACTGCGTGATCTATTTTTGAGGACACAAAATTAGAATTATTTCCCAGTTGTTACAACCGTGGTTCTACCATTACTCTGGTCGAACGGCATCCATGGTCGTGATTAAAAATTCGTTCCAAGAAGCGAATGTCCCTTAAATTCATTCCCTCGAAGTACAAACAAGACAATCAATGGTTTAGCTTGTTTTAGATTTCCATCAGAATATTTCCCATGTCCCCATTTTCCATCTGTTATGGAAATGATTGTGATTAATTATTATCTTGCATCTAACCCTCCAACCCTAAACCTCACCAGATTATGCATGCTCATTGAATGTGGCATGGTTTCAACCCTTGTTTGTACTTCTTTACTCATTTACTTAGTTTATCCCCAAATGCACCTAACTCATTAATTATTATTATTACTGTATATAAGTGTATATTTAATTAGTAGTTTCACTCATTCTTGTACCATGGTTGTAAACCCTTCATTACTGTGTTCCCTTAATTCATTTCCTCTCATTTCTTCCTAAATGACTTATACATCCGAATTAAATAAGTATAACGTATCGGCTATAAATGAACTTATATTATATAGTGTGACGTCATAAAGCAAATTAATCTCTCGTATTTGTCATAATTTGAATAATGAATCTTTAAACTGACATCTTTTCATAGTTTATATTTTATAAGTCATTATTTATATGTGGTTTCTTGTATATCGTCCCTTATAGTAAACACGTATTAATTCATGTAATTTATTTTATCTATTGTTTACCTATGCCCTACAGAGCTATTAGCCCATGTCTACACGGTTGTCTTACAAGTACATGTGATTACGTTCATATGTGTGACTATTGCATTGTTCGTCTAGCCCAGCATTTCTTAACCTGGGGGAAATTTCAGGAATCCAGGGGGAAAATTTTGTTCGGTGATCATAGCAATTAGTGTGCATTATAAGTCTGCTAATGTTATTAAATTTTGTCTTCGAGGCTACTTTTTTACGTATCCTAATGGGGAGGGGAAATCGGGTTGGGCGAACTGGTCGAAAGGGGAAATGACACGAAAAAGGTTAAGAACCGCTGGTCTAGCCACTCTATGAGTGCTGAACTGTTTCCCTTCCCAGAGCTGTCGCTATGCTCGCGTCAGTATCCAAAATTCGCAACTATCAAAAAAGCAGGTCTTTGTAATTTGCAAATCTCCTTCCCCCCCCCTCTCTCTTTTTCCCTCGTACTCTGTCACCAAATTATAATGTATGTGTACCCTATGGTAATTCTGCCCCGACTATCGCCTGTGTTTACACCACTACTAACTACATCACGGCCAGCCAAACACTGTTAGGACCATATGTATTAATATATTAATAAAGTGCAGGAATAATGTCTCATCATTCACATATACACACTGGCCAAACATCATGTGGCAACCAACCAATCAGCGCTCACCCACTAAACCCCAGATTAATTCACAAAATGTTACAAACGTTTGTAGTACACACAACAAATATATGTCAGGTGGTGTCGCCATCTGTTCTCAAGAGTATCCTATGAATAATGAGCGCAACTGTACGTCTATTAACGTTGTCTCTGGTATAAATTCAAGATTCTTTTTAGAATATTTTTTTTAGCATAATTTATTCAAATTATGCATACCTACTCGGGTCCATATAACTTTGATTATTATTCTTCGTCTGTATGTTTCAACCTCATTCTTTGCTTTCTTGTAGAATTTATGTACATATGTCTCGCACTGTGTTTTTCTTTTCTGATCTACGAGTATGTTGTATTTCTTAGTAGACAGAGTGTTTCATACGTGGGTAGTGGTGTTTAATTCGTCATTGATTAAAAGTTATACAACATGTAACGTGTTGTATACTTACTAAATTATATCAGTTAGTTTTCCTTTCCCAAGTTGTAAGTTTGAATTCTCGCATAAAAATAATTCTTTTTTTATTGATTTTTTAGAAGGGTAAGGAATTTGTTATAAAGCGCCTTAACGCCTTATAAGTAGAGGTGGAAAGAGTACATGTGATATATATATATATATATATTATGTAACAGTAAAGCAAATATCATACATTTTGTTCCTTTCGAGTCCATTTTTTCATTTTCCATTGTAATGTGTTCATATGGTCTCATAACAAATAAACCTTACTCATGCAAGCACCAGGTAAAGCACTGAAAAACGTTGTGCTCGTATTCAAGGTAATCTGAAATCGCTGTGATCGTACTCGTACTCGAGGGAATCTGAAGTCGCTGTAATCGTACTCGTACTCGAGGAAATTTGAAGTCGCTGTAATCGTACTCGTACTCGCTTACTCCAAAAAGTCTGTACTTGTATTCGTACTCGTACTCCTCCAGTTACAAAATGTTGGTATTCTTTCCACCTCTACTTATAAGGCAGTGGATTGCTCCATAAATCATAAGGACTCATGTGACAATTCAGCATTTCCCTGGCATTACTTGATTCCCCCTTAATCATCCCCACAGCTTACGTATTCATATATAAGGCCACGCACCACACCCATGTTTAGAGGTTTTGGAACCAGGACGGTTGGCTCTCCGAGATTGGCTCACTATGAGATCTCGTATTAATGGTCGTCTGCTAGAGTCAGGAGTGGCCTGGTAAACAGTAACGGTTATAGGACACAAGTGCAAAGAAATTAGATGAAAGTTCAGGCTCAACCACATAACTCAGTGAATCACTAAACGTTATAAGCTTTGATTTATATCGTTTCTAAACATCCCTCGAAGCATGGAGTGCTAACACTACCAACTAAGGAACTATCCATCAGTGACTACCTAACATTCTTAACCCTTTCACTACGGGAATAGCTTTGAAGCGAATTATATGACAACACACTTCATCGCGAAAACATAAAGGCGTGTGTGTGTGTGTGTGTGTGTGTGCGCACGCGCGCGCTTGTAGCAAGCCAGTTCAATTTTACTTATTTGATTAATTTCGAACTCTTTCGTATTGACACTATGAATGTTACCAATTGCAACAAGAGGAGTCATAAAAATTCCTTAATAAGTGTTTGTTAAAAGTGACAATAAAATACTGACTCAGAATATAAATTGACAATAAAAGGGCAGTTTTCTAACTATTTCTGGATTTGTAATTTAGGACTTGTGTTGGTAATCAACTGTAAGGCTTTAAAGGTTAAAGCTTTTTGTCTCCCCCCCCCATACATATATACATATATGGTGATGATATCTGTTCATTTATACATGCCTAAACGGCTTGGGGAATCTCCACCAAATTTAATATACACATTAAAGGAGAACCAGGGGAGTCTTTAGTAACCTGCCTGCCCTTCTGGCCCATGGGGTTGCACTAGGAGTAGACCCCGAAATGGCTAGCGTAATCTTCACCAAATTAGTATACAAACTAAGGAAGAACCAGGGGAAGTTTTAGTAACACACTCGCCTTTTCTAGTCCTCCCCTGGGTTGTGTTTCGGGGGGTGGGGACGTTTTCTGCGGAAGGCACAGCGGTTATTCCAGTATTCCAGTATATATAATATATATATATATATATATATATATATATATATATATATATTCCTCTGCGTAAGTCTCTGAAAAGCCACAAAGTTCAGGATTTTCAAAATCTGCATAAATAGGTCTTTGAATGTATAATGTCTCGGTTAATTTATTGAAGCAAGAGATAAGTCATCAGAAATCACAGAAACCTGCGTCTTGTGTTTGGTCGGACCACCTTTTGCTTTCTTTGATCGAAGTCCCATAATGGTGGGACATTTACTCTACTAATTCTCAACTGGAAACGTTTTGTCATTTTCCAGTACGATACGTCTGGAAAACTCGAGGGTATGTTCTCTTTCACAACGTAATCAACATCTTCCCAGAGGAGTTTAATGGAATTTAAATTGGGGATTGGTCTGGTCAATCCAGAATTTCAGGAAGGTTCTCCTGGAGCCAGACTTTCGAGCGTTTGGCAGTTTGGGATCGTTGTCATACTAAAAGACCTAGTCACCACCAAACATGTCCTGCGCACCTGGTAGCATGTTTTCTGAAGGATCTGGATGAACTGGTGTTGGTCCATGATCCCTCGAATTCGGCGAATCGGTCCCGTGCATGCAGCAGAAAACGAAATTCGATCATTCACCACCCTTTACAGTTTCAGTAATGCATTGCAGTTAGTATTTTTCTCTATGACAACGACACATCCACCGTGAACTATAATCTCTTTTTCAGCCAGTTATAATTAGGCTCATCGGTTCAGAACACCCTGAACCACACTTGAAATTAAACCTCCTAAATTTAGAACTTATAATCCCTTTTTTCAGGAATTTTTTCTTCTTTTGGGTATCAAAGTTTCTTGTGAGATCTACAGATCTACAGAAGCTAAGGCTAACAAAGACCCTAAGGTCCACTCAAGGTTAGCCCGAGAGAAAGAAGAGAGCAGGAGGTTAAAAGAAGAGAATAGGGAGTAAAAACAAATAGAATAAGGGGTTAAGTAAGTAGCAAAACCTATCATTCGCGGGTTAACATTCATTCGGAAAAAGAGAAAGACTCACCATCATCATTCGCCGGCCACTGCCGACAAGTCGGAAAAATAGTCGAAGAGAATAGAAAAGGGGTGAAAGATAAAAAGAAGTAAAATAAGAACACTTGCAAACCATGCAAACACAGTCTTAACTCAAACAAATACCAAGCAAACTACAGACATGCAAGTAAAGAGGATGAGAAAAGAAAAAAATATGAAGAGTATAACAAAAAAGTGGGTTAGTTTACGCTAAGAGCTACATCTAAGTTCGTGTTAGTATAATTTTTTTTTAATATAATTTTATTGCTGGCATATCACACGCTGGCATGTCACAAGCTGGCATTAATCGTCAACAGACTCAAACCTCGACCATTACCCGCAGAGCTCCTGTTGCTAATTGTTTTATTATTTTAAACAACGTTAATATTTTTAAAATGCCTATCTAAACTGTTCTTAAACATATTAACGCTGGTAGAGTTCACGATGAACACGGGAAGATTATTCTATTTATCAATTACTTTAAACGTAAAAAAGTTTTTAGCGATGTTAGTAATGAAACGTCTGCCACGCAACTTAAATCCGTTATTACGAGTATTGCTATTATCGAAAATGAACAATTTGTCAAAATTTATGCTATCGATTTTATTAACGATTTTGAAAACTTCAATAAGCTCCCCTTAATCTCCTAGTCTCGAGTGAATGCAAGTCTAACTCTTTAATCCTATCTTCGTAAGACTTGTTGCGTAGTGACGGAATTAGTTTCGTGGCGCGTCGCTGAACCCTTTCCAACCTATCAATATCCTCACGTAAATACAGGCACCAAAACTTAACGTCATATTCTAAGTGAGGCCTGACTAAGGACTTGTAAAGGGGCAATATAATATTCTTCGATTTAAATTCGAAATTGCGCACTATGAAGCCTAACATCCTATTAGCTTTTGCGCAAGACTCCAGGCACTGGTTCCTAACTTTTAAATCCTTAGATACGTGTACTCCTAAATCTACTTCCTCGTCAACGCTCGCTAACTGTCTATCGTCCATCGTGTTCGTGTAATTATTGTTGCGAGATCCTATATGCAAAACTTTACATTTGTCTACGTTAAATTGCATCTGCTACTTATCCGTCCACTCCATAATCCTATTTACATCGTCTTGGAGCCTATTTCTATCGTCCACGTTAAGAACTTTACCACGTATTTTAGTATCGTCCGCGAATTTTGACACGTTACTGGTCAAGCCTACATCTACATCGTTAATGTAGATTACAAATAGCAATAGGCCTAACACTGAACCCTGAGGGACACCGCTACCTACATCCAGCCACCCCGATTCCCTACCATTAACAACGACCCTCTGTTTCCTGGCATGAAGCCATTCCTCTAACCAGTTAGCTACCTGACCGCGTATACTGTGCGCTTTAACCTTGGCAATTAATTTTCTATGCGGAACTGTATCGAACGCTTTTTTAAAGTCTAAATAAATAACGTCAGCCGCTCTATGCCTATCGTATTCGCGCACTATTTCATTATAAAACTGTAACAAATTAGTTAAACAAGATTCATGGCGTCGAAACCCATGCTGACTACTATTAATCAAATCGCGACTTTCTAAGTGATCAACGATACGATCCCTAACTACGGATTCCAAAAGTTTACCGACAATTGACGTTAAGCAAATAGGCCTATAACTGCTAGCTACTGTGTGGTCGCCTTTTTTAAAAATGGGCGTTAGTTAGCTAATTTGAAGTCTTCAGGAATAATCCCCGCTTCCAGTGACTTGTTAAAAAATTTTAAGGGGCCTACGATAACGTCTTTCAAATCTTTCAAATGTCTGGGATAAAGCGCGTCAGGGCCTGGAACCTTGCTAACTTTTAGCTTGTTGATATAATGCGCAATCTCACTCTCGTAAATAGTTATTTCATTCAAAATAGTTTCGCTACTAAATGGAACGATATCGTCCACGTTGGGGACATTATTTACGTCTTCTACGGCAAAAACTGTTACAAAAAAGTTGTTGAAAATACCCGCCATCGCCTGAGTGTTGGAAGCTAAAGCGCCGTTAGCATCCACTAGAGGGCCTATGTTATCTTTTACCGGCTTACGATTATTGACGTAGTCAAAAAACTTTTTGGAATTATGTTTACTATCCGCAGCTATAAGTATCTCTAAATTACGCATAGCATTCCTAACAAATCTTTTAACCTGACGTTTAAGCTCGATATATCTATTAAAGTTAGATACTGTGCCATTCCGCTTATTAAGTCTATACGCTCGCTTATAAACTCTCCTATTTCCATAGTCCACCACTTGGGTTTACCATGATTTCTAGCGCGCTTGGGCCTACGAGGAATAAACTCCCTTTCGATATTCAAAAAAACTTTCTTTAAACGCCTCCCAATCAAAATTTGCGTCATTACCCATAAATAAATTATCCCAGTCCACTATTCCCATCCTATCCGCAAAACTATTAAAATTAGCCCTACGAAAATCGGGGACTTCTATTTCGTTACTATCCTTAATGTTTTCTATCAATAGCTTAAACCTAATAATTTGGTGATCACTACATCACAAACTCTCACCTACTTCTAAACCTTCGACTATATTTACGTCGTTCCTCATCACTACGTCTAAAATGTTGTCACCGCGCGTTGGTTCGGTAACCACCTGTCGTAAAAAATTATCTTCCATGAAGTCAATCAGTCTCAAACCCTCATCATTACCAGTAAAAGTCTCATAATTAACGTTAGACAGTTAAAGTCTCTGACAATTACACTATCCCGAATATTAATAAATTTACCAAGAAGTGTGTAAAATCTAGTATCGGTATCGAGGGGTCGAACAGGAGGTCTACAAACAACAACGAAATTAAAGCTAATACTACGCGCCCTAACTTCAATGATATAATAACTTCTTTTAATGATACATAACTTCTTTAGTTAGAAGAAATGATCTTCAAAACTTCTTTTTGGAATGATATGAGACTATAGAAGATAATATGTCTATGAATAGAAGGTTGCGGGAAGCCTTTGTTTTCTGTACACTGCCCTACCTTCCAATCTTTTCTCTTCTTGGTTCAACGTAACTGATGCTGTTCATTCTCGGGTGAGATCGTCGATTTGCAATACAGTCACTCGGGTTTTTGAATATCAACATTCGTCTGACAGTGCTGCAATGGGCAGAAATTCCATGATATTCCTTCGACACTCAGGCAGCCCGAATTCAAGATTTCCGACCGTCCTTCAGGTAAATTTGCTCGATCACTAGAGCAGTACGTTGCGAAAGATGGCAGTATAAATATATTTAAAGAGTCAGTCTCTCAGTACGGTGGCCTTTGGCATCCAGTCGAAGAAATGATACGGCAATGAAATGATAACTTCTTGTATATTAGGAATAAATTTTAAAAATCTTCAAAAATGTATGCTGTAGATTATATTAAGCAGTGTAGCATTTCTTACTACCCATTATTTTCCACTATCCAATAATGCGTAATTGAGCACATGAGATTATCTTACAAATCTTCTTCCACCATTTTTTTCTGTCAACAGTGGTTGCGGAAGAAAAAGAGCCTTGTCTATTTCATACTTCACTAATGCTATTGTTCCTGTGTGAAAGCTTTACACGTTTACAAGTGTAAGTATGATGTGAGAATTTTCAGTATTCTTTATTTTCATTTGATTGGTTTTTTCTTCTAATTTCCTTCTTGGGCTAGTTTAGAATGAATCTTAGGATGTCTGTTATCCTGTAACTGTAAATCTGTAAAACTGACACCAAGCCAAATTATTTGAACATGAAGCGCCATCTATCGGGAGAAATTCCAATTAAATTCCCCTTCATTGAGCGTTCACTTAGTGTTTAGTTCTTTACGTAACCTACAACAACGCATTAGCAGATAATTAGGACTTAAATATATTATATGAAATAATATGATAGATTTTTGGTCCTACGTAAGTGAGATTAGAATCTCAGTCACTGAGCTGTCATATTTGTTGGCCACGCTTTATCCACTCATTCACGCTGACGACTCAACGGAGAGGAAACAAAATATTTTATATTCTTTGGCATTGTTTCTAGATTTACATTAATCAGGGATTATTAGAGAAAAGGCCAAAAGGTTAGTAAATAATATTCAGGAAATATTGCGGATTGCAAATTTCTTTCAGGATCGACAAAATCATAACATCGAGACAAAAATAACTTAACCTAACTTTGCCTAATTAAACCAGTAAAATCCTATTTTAATAGGGTAAATTAAAGATGGCTGGAAAACCACGTGCACGTTCAACAATTGTCGATCCACATCGAATATTACCACACTATGTTAGGTTAACTGAATGCCCGGTTAGGTTAATTGAATGCCTGGTTAAGTCAACTGTACGGCCTTGATGATTGGTTAGATTAAGTCGTGATATTTTCGTTAGTTTAAACGAAAATATCACGACTTAATCTAGCCGATCGTCAAGGGCGTACAGTTGACCTAACCGGGCAGTCAATAAATTAAATCCCAAACCTAGATTAATACGGTAAATTAAAAAATGATTCCAAAAACGTTTATTTTCATTAATTAAACCGGATATACTATTTTGATAGTATACATAATATTATTAAACAACATCGTTTTTGGAACTTAATTTACCATATTAAAATAGGATTTTACCATTAAACCTAGTGTAACGTAACCTATCCTAACTTAACCTAACCTAACTTAATGTAACTCACAATAGCTGTTCTTCTTTTCGCCAAACATACCTTCATCCGACAAAAATATGAAAACCTGTCCAATTCTATTTCTTCTCGCTCATTCTGGCATCTATATTTTTATGCAAGAAGGAGGGGCCAAGGACAAATGCCTGCAAAAGCGTCTCTCCCCGTCATAGAAGAAGAAGAGAAGCAGAACCAAGGTCTGGGGTTTTGGAGATGCCTAGACACTGCGTTTGAAAGATGGGAGGTCATAAATAGGAGGAAAAATGGATCGAGGAAGATTGTTCCAGAGTTCACCGGTTGAGAAGATAAAAGATTGAAAATATCGATTAACTCTTACGTTAAGATGGTTGGACAGAAAAGGAACCTCTCCAACAACTTTACTTCCAGTTCTTTCCCTCCTCTTTTCCATTCCGACGGCTCAGTTGCCATCTTTTCTCCTGACAAAGCTGAATTCTTCGCTCAGACTTTCGCTTCCATCTGAACTCTGGACGATTCCGGTGCTTTTCCTCCATCTCCTACTCCTTCCGACTTTATTATGGTTGAAATTAGAATCTCTTCCAAAGATGATGTTCTTTCTGCCCTATAGAGGCTCAACTCTCGGAAGGCTTACGGTCCTGATAGTGTTCCTCCTGTTGTTCTCAAGAACTGTGCTTTTATTTTGACACCCTGGCAAGGCAAATTCTTTCGCCTTTGTCTTTCATGTGGTACTTTTTCTTCCTGCTGGAAGTTCGCTTTCATTCAGCCTGTCCTAAAGAAGGGTGACCTCTCTCAGCTCTCCAACTATCATCCAACTATTAGGAAGATTCTTAAACACCTCTCTTCTCAATCTACCTTCAGATCGTCAGAAAGGGTTCTGCAAGAGACGCTAGACTGGTGATCTTCTATATCTCTGTGATTCTTGGTCATCCTCCTTTCCGGATTTCGGCGAAACCTTTGCTATTGCAATAGACATCAAAAGCTTTTGATAGAGTCTGGCACAACTCTTTAATTTCCAAACTACCCTCCTTCAGTTTCTATCTTTCTCCCTGTGCCTTCCTCTCTAATTTCCTTTCTGGCACATCTATAGCTGCTGTTGCAGATGGCCACTGTTCTTCTCTTAAAGTTATTAACAGTGGTGTTCCTCAGGTTCTGGCCTGTCACCAACTCTTTTCCTTTTATTTATCAATGATCTTTTAATTCGCACTTCCTATTCTATTCACTCCTATACCGATGATTCCACTCTTCACTTCTCCACCCGTTTCCCAAAGCGTCCCACTCAACAGTCACGTCACTCCATGATTCGCGTACGACGGCTATAGTACACATCTTTCTGCTAACTCTGATTGGGGCAGAGAAAACCTTGTGCCTTTTAATACCTCAAAAACTCAGTTCCTCCATCTGTTTACTCGTCACAATCTTCCACATGACTATTCCCTTACCCTCAACAACACAACTCAATCCTTCTTCTTCTTTTAACATTCTTGGCATTTTCTTTTCTCGTGATTTTTCCTGGAAAGATCACATATACTCCTTCTAAAACAGCTTCTAAGAGGTTAGGTGTGCTGTACCGCCTCCGCAGTTTCTCGACCCCTGCTCAGTTGCTCTCTCTGTACAGGGGTCTTGTTCGCTTCTGTATGGAGTATGCTTCTCATGTATAGGGTGGCTGACTTGACCAGGTGGAATCAAAGGCGTTTTGTCTCATCAACTCCCCACCTCTTACTGACTGTTTTCAAACCCTCTCTCTTCGCCGCACTGTTGTCTCACTCTCTCTTTACTATCGCTATTATAACGGACACTGTTCTTCTGAGCTCTCTAACTGCATGCCTTCTACTTTGAGAACACGCAACACCAGACTTTCGACACTCTCATTCCTTCTCTGTCCAACTGTTTAACGCAATGTTAATCGGTATTTTCAATCTTTCATCTACTCAACCGGTCAACTCTGGAACAATCTTCCTCTATCTTTCCCCATCTCTATGACCTTCAACCTTTCAAACGCAGAGTGTCCAGACATCTCCAAACCCTGGACCTTGATTTTTGCTCTTCTCTTCTTCTATGGGGTGGGGCACTTTTGCGAGCATTCGCCCTTGCCTCCTCCTTCCTGTATAAAAAAATACCTTTCGATAGAATGTCAAGTCAATCAGATGTAATCCGGGATTATTGTATATCTGGACTTCAGACATTTAACCTGAACATGAAGAATTAATTTCAGCGTGAAATGTAATATTTTAGGACCATTATATATAGCTACTTTTGTGAAATGTTTAAGAATGCAGTTATATATTCATTTACCTTTTTTTTACTGCTGCTCTCATATCTTTCATTTTATGTGCTATTATATTATGCACTTATCGAATGTTTAGTTGGTCAGTGCATATTATATATCATAATTTGCATTTTTTTCGAATAAGTAGTGTGTTGCAAAATGGACGAGTGCAATGCAATGTCGCAATGTTGTAAATGTCGATCAATGTTGCAAATGGGGCAGGGGGAATGTTGCAAAGGGGTCTTGCAAAGGGAAGGGGATGTTGAAAGGGGGGAGGGGTTGTTGGAAAGGGGGGAGTGGGTCTTGCAACAAGGGGGATGGGTTATCCCCAAATTGCAAGTTGCAAGAGAGAGAGAGAGAGAGAGAGAGAGAGAGAGAGAGAGAGAGAGAGAGAGAGTTGTTTTTTCCACCGGAGTCCGTCGCATAATGAGCATCCAGGGGATCAGCATCTGTTATATAAAGGGACGGGAGTTGCCAGATACCACTTTTTATTTCTGGAGGGGTTGCCACTTATTTATATATATATATATATATATATATATATATATATATATATATATATATATATATATATACATATATACAGGGCGTCCCAAAAAAATGTATACACACTTTAACAGCTGATAGCTCAATTGATGTTTCTTTCTTTCCAAGTTAAACCCATTAGAATTAATAATGGCAGTCAGACTAAGCTTTGAACAAAGGAAATTCATTCTAAAATGCTACTGGAAGTGTGAAAACGCAGTTGAAGTGCAAAGACAGTTTAGGAGGGAGTTTCAAACAGATCCACCAACGCGACTTACCATCACTCGAATTAGAGATAAGTTTGAAGCCGATGGAACTGTTCAGAATGTCCACAAGAAGCGTTCCGGAAGACCACGGACATCGACAAGCCCCACAAAGCAAGAAAGAGTACTGGAAACGTATCACCAAAGTCCAAGAAAATCTGTGCGGCAAGCGAGTCGTGAGGTAGGAATTTCAGAATCGTCTGTCCAACGCATTTTGAAGCGCTGTCAATGGAAAAGTTACATTCCAAGATTAGTCCATGCTATTAATGAAGATGATCCGGACCGAAGAGTGGAGTATTGCGAGTGGTACTTGGCACGATGTGGATGTGGATTGGACGAAGGGGTTTCGTAGAATACCCTCCGCGTTCACCAGACCTCACACCATTAGACTTTTTTTTATGGGGATACTTAAAAGACAAAGTCTACGCTATAAAACCTGCAACAGTCGCTGAATTGAGAGCAGCCATTGAACGAGAATGCACACAAATACCAAACGAAATGTTTCGTGATGTTTGCGATTCCATTGCTTCGCGTTATCAGCAGTGCCTGGACCAGAACGGACGTCAGTTTGAAAACAGGCGTTGACAAAACAATTAAATAATGTCTGTAGATTCTATTACATTTTGAAAATGAAATGTATTTTAATAAACACTGCCTTTATAAGTATTTAAAGTGTGTATACATTTTTTTGGGACGCCCTGTATATATATATATATAAATATATATAAATAAATATAGATGAGTTGCCAGAGAGCACTATTTATTTATTTATTTATATGTAGACGAGTTGCCAGTTATTGTTTTTATTTTAATTATTTAGTTATATAGGAAGAGTTGCCAGAAGGCACGATTTATATATGCAGGGTTACCAGGCAGCACCATTTATTTTAATTATGTTATTTATTAAAGGCAAGAGAGACGCTCTCCTTAATTTGCTCAGCAAAAGAACTAATTAAAACACATTTTAAACGAATCCCAATATTAACAATAAACCAAATACAATTAATCCGAATTAAATAAAACACCAAATTGACAACAGAAAATAACAGTACACTTTATATATACAACTAAAAGAATTAAATGAGAAGTCTATATATACACGTTTATATTATTTTTTATAAAGAAATTTCAGCGAAATCAAAGTAACTGACAAAAGAATTAAATGAGAAGTCTATATACACACACTTTTATATTATCTTTTATAAAGAAATTTCAGTGAAATCAAAGTAATTGACAAAAGAATTAAATGAGAAGTCTATATATACTTTTATATTCTATATTTTTTACAAATAAAATTCCGCGAAATCAAAGAGGAATCGCAGGTCATTTGTTTTTTTCGTACCTTTATGCTAGTATATTTAATTAACAATCAAAGAAAAATGCAAACAAATATAACAGCACACACTTTATATATATATATATATATATATATATATATATATATATGTGTATATATAAAAGAAAAACAATAAACATTTTAGATAACTTCCCCGAAATTGTCTATTTCCATTTGTCGGGGAGAAAGAGTATTACACCCGGCACCTGATTTACCCGAGGCTACTCCAAAATCCAGAAAGGTTACAATGGAATGCGAATTTAACCCAAATTCGTCTCCAAAGACTCGGATTACCTCCAACACACCAAATATTGTTTACAATATTATTATTAGTAATGAAGTAAAAACTAAATTTAAATTCTATTATATATACAGAGAGAGAGTTAATTCTCGAAAAACTGAATACGGCACACACACACACACACACACACACACACACACACACACACACACTATTGATTTTATTTCGATCATAAATCAACTTAAAGGATTTGACTCGTGTTATAAAATCTTTTCGTTTTGAAGAAACGCATGTCGTGGACCTGAATACGGATGTAGAAATTTTACCGAGCGGTCACCCCGGCGATTGCCATATCATTACGTGCTGTGATTTCACGAAGGTCAGGCTTACTGCGCTTCCTCTCGAGTTAGCCTGGTGAAGTAGTGAGTTCGCTATTTTTACTCTTCATCTCATATAGGTACACCCGGCTCATCGGGGCTTGTATGTATCAAGCGTCTACTCTTTTGCACTCCATGGATTTTAGGTCCTACCTTTTTTCTGTTCGTAACAATTGAAATTTCTCAGTGTTAAACTTCATATAAAAACGAAGTGACTTCCCCTAAAACTTACTACATTATTACCCCCTTTCCCATCTTCCATGCATTAAAAAAGTTCTATTTACTTTATTGGTAACCTTCGATTAGCATCCCTCTGAATTGTTCATTCTGACGAAGGTCAAGCTTTTTTACTCCCCCTTAGACCTTCAGTTTAACGTGGAATCTGAAACACCAGCAACACAGCGTCTTAACCCATTTTTCCACCAACCAATTGTGCGGAAGGATGCTTATTTACCGCCCGCCGGCGGCCGATGAACTCTGAAACTATTCTTTTTATTATACTTAATTTTGTACAAAAATGACTAAATCCTGACAATATAAATATATATTTTTTTTTCCAAATGGGGTACAACGCATTCACCCTTGCCCACTCATTCGTGTATAAAAAAATACTACAATTTGATGTTATTGATTTTAATTCGATTTCACTGGTAAAAATTATGATCTGTAAAATATGAACACTTAAATGATTTTCTGTAGAGCTTCTTGGACCGCAGACCGTGCCAACGCTGGAGAAGAGATGTAAAACACACACACACACACACACACACACACACACACACACACACACACATTATTGATTTTATTTCGAAATCACTGTTAAAAATGATAATTATCAGAAATCAACTTAAAGGGTTTGCATCAGTTTAACAGACAACCAGTCAGGAAATGGCGCTGTTTTACCGCACAGCCAACCCAGCGATTGTCACATCATTAACGAAATAATGTAAGTTTTTCTTTTTCTTATGTTTTGAGCTTTTTTTCGGGTAAGAAGAATACGCAATGTATTTCCATCAATTTATTAAATGAGAGAAATCATAAAAAATTCATAAATTCCTCACCACGTGACATATGCATGAGAAATGAAAGGCGGTACATCCCACAAGTACTGAGTCGCGAGTGAATCAAAATAGTACATGCGGTCCCTATTTTTAACACGAAGGTCAAACTTATCGGCCCTCCTCTCGAGTTGGCATCATGAAGTAGTGAGTTGGCTTGTACTCTCCACTTCACATGGGTACACCCGACTCATCGGGGTTTGTTCTGTACCGTGTGTCTAATCTTCTTTTGCACTCCATGGATTTTAGGTCGTACCTTTTTTCCGTACCGTAAGAGTTGAAATTTCTCAGTGCTAAACTTCATATTGTTGTATCTCTACAAAAACATTCTGCTTGTAGAGATCTTTAAGGTTTGTTATTTTTCTACTGATCTTTGTGTCATCGGCAAAGGATGTTACTGCGCTGTCTCTGGTAATGTCCTCATCTATGTCAGGATTATGAAGAGTAGTGGCGCTAATACTGTTCCTTGGAGATATTTACAGGTGATCCCTTGAAAAGAGGAAAAAACTTATACACATACAAATAAGAGTGACAATTGACAGTTAAAATATGCAGGAACCATGTACATTTAATGTTGCAACTCATCATTTCTGTGTCTGACTTTGGCGGTGAGGCCTATGGTTCAGACCATAGATTCTCCTTGTACTGTAATGACTTGCCGCCGCTCAAATTATATGTCCATTTCCCTAACCAAAATGGAGAAAAATTGAGGATCGAGTATTATGCTAGCAAATATTAATGCAAAATATTGTCATGACAGAGCGTGCAAGTGGGTAATTCACTCATTCACCTTGAGATGTAGCAGTGAAGATAAATCTACGGAGAGAATGAACCGATAAAGGCACCATTAGTCATGAAGGCGACCAATCAGTACTTCAATGTCCAAAACGTGGGTCCGTTATATCGGTGTTACGATTGACCAGAACTGCACAGCATACTCCAGGTGCGGCCGAACCAGGGAATTGTACAGAGAGAGAGCATAATCTCCTTGTTTCCGAAATCGCCTCCTGATATAACCCGCTCTCTTTCTCTGTTTGTGGGATTTACTTTACCTATAAGTTCCTGGCGTACGTGGAACAGGCTACCTTCAGAAGTTGTGAGCAGTTCCTCTGTGGGTCAGTTCATGAAAAGGATAGACCGAACCTTGCACACTATTTGAGGATGTAGGAATTTTTCCCTGGCATCCGTTGCTAGTGGCACCTCCACGGTATGGGACGCATGGCCTTTTGAGGCACTTCTTGTCCTTGTAACTACCTCTCTCTCTCTCTCATGTATGCATTGCACATTGTGCCTCTACTACTTCTACTACTTTTGCATAGTCTTTCCAAAATTGTTGTGGAAGAAAATTTATGTAAAAGTATAATGAAAAAGAACAGCTTGGTTCGTATCAAAGGTAAAGCTACATATAGGTTCCCTCCGTCACATGATTTTTATCATTACGAATCAATCCCAAAATATCAACATCTTCTACGTGTCAAATTACTTTTACATAGTTAAGGCATAACCAGCGATTTGGTGTATATATATATATATATATATATATATTAGGGTGTCACTTAAATGCAAAGTTTGAAATTTTCATGCTGACACCCCGCGAATCTATTCCATTGGTAAAAAAAACATGGTGACTGAAAAATCTTTTTATTTGAATAACTATAAAAGGTCGCCCCCGCCTTCCAAAGTTTAATGCTTGCGCGGCGTCTCCATAATCGTTCATTAGATATCTATATATCTCTATATATGTGTGTGTGTGTAGCTGTGTGTGTCTGAATATCTGAGAAATAAAGTGAACAATACTTAACGATTCACCGTTTCTCATTTCAGCTACGTGATTTCTGGTGATGGAAACCCGGAAGTGTATATACCTATTAGGGGCAGCGGTTGATGAGGTGAAAGGATGCAAGCTTCCTTCCTACAGGCAAGCATTCGGTTACTTCCTTTACCTTCACCATGAAAAGAAAATGACAATACGTGACGCGTTGAGGAAGTCACTTCGAGCAGTGATGTCCTTCTGGGAGAAAGCTCACATTCCAACCAGACTCGAGACACACTGCGTCAGCAAACTGGATAAAGTCTTCGAGGAGTGGAAAGGACTCAAACAACACGCCTCAAGGACGAGCGATTCACACAAGACGAAAGAAAAAGAATTCATTGAACGCCTCGATCGTCTCTTTGACATCGCCCACGCTGATTGTGAGAAATTGGTCGAGTACCCAGAGGATTGGGAGTTCCTTCAGCAGCAGCGCCAGAAAGGACGTCCAGGTTCAATGGCAGGTTTGGACATGACCCATCAGCGCCAAGTCAAAGATTGTACTCGACGTCGGGAGGAAGAGGAGAAACGAAGAAAGCGATCAGCAGCTGAAATGGAGCCAGTATCCAACGAAGCGGTTTTGGAGTCCTCATCCTCCAGCTCAGATGATAGCGAAGAAAAAGGAGCATGTGGTGGTTCGTTAGCGTCTAAACAAAGAGCAACGAAGAACATCATGACATCGGAATTGGCGGCAGCGCTTGATCGCACGCAACTCTCGTCAAGAAAGGCCACATATCTGCTGTTTGAGGCAGCTTCCAGCTTAGGGCATGATGCTAGCGACTACAACATCAATCGTGGATCCATTCATCGTCAGCGTGAAAAATTCCGTACCCTTAAGGCTCGGCAACTGAAGAGCGAGTTCCAAGGCAATAGTCCGTTGACTGTTCACTGGGACGGAAAACTCATGCAAGATCTGACGTTACGAGAATATGTTGACCGCTTACCTATTCTTGTATCTGGCTCCGGGACAGAGCAGCTCCTCGGGGTGCCAAAACTTCTGTCAGGAACCGCGCTGGCACAAAAATGCCATCATAGATTGCCTGAATGAATGGGGAGTGACCGATCATGTCAAATCTATGTGTTTCGACACAACCGCGACAAACACAGGCCACCGTGGAGGAACTTGTGTTCTTCTGGAAGAAAAAATTGGACGTGACCTGTTACACTGCGCGTGCAGACACCATGTACTGGAGTTGGTGCTACAGGCGGCATTCGCAGCATCGCTAGATTCAGTATCTACCGGTCCAGAAATTCTGCTTTTCAAGCGCTTCCATGATTATTGGACCCGCATTGACCAGCAACAGTTCCAAACTGCGGACACAGATGCGTTCACCAAAGCAGCTATTTTTAAGCATAGAACGGAGCTCATTGAGTTTGCAAAATCACAAGCACTTCAAGTTCGTGATGACTATCAGGAATTCCTCGATCTTTCCGTCATCTTTCTTGGAGGAGTTCCATACAAGGGACTAAACTTCCGCGCCCCTGGTGCTATGCACCGGGCGAGATGGATGGCTAAGGGGCTCTATGCCATCAAGATCTGGCTCTTCCGAAGACAGTTTAAACTGACGAACACTGAGGAACGCGGAATTCGAGATATCTGCCTCTTTTCTGTTCTAGTTTACATGAAAGCGTGGGCAACAGCTCATCTGTCCATCGAAGCTCCGCTGAATGATTGGGAATTGATGAGGACGCTCCTTCGATACCCGCACAAGAAGATCTCTGATGGTACCACCAAGAAGCTGTCTGCGCACCTGTGGTACCATTCGGAGGAGGCAGTGGGTCTGGCGTTCTTTGATGAGAGGATATCGATGGAAGTGAAGTGCAGCATGGTTGCAGCGTTAGATCAAGAAGCCCCTCACATGCCGCCAAAACGACCTTTGGTTCTTGATACTATGTTCCTCAGTGACAGCAAAGGACTGGAGCAACTGATCACAAAGAACACCCGAGGATTCTTCTCAAAACTTCAGTTGCCAGATTGCTTTCTGCTCCACCATCCCAGTTCATGGACGTCAAACTCTGAATACGTGCAAGCTCGGGATGTGGTCTCCAAACTTGCAGTGGTGAACGACAGAGCAGAACGGGCCGTGGCTTTGGTGAAGGAGCTGAACGGAAAGTTGACAGTGAAAGAAGAACAGCTCCAGTTCCTCGTTCAAGTTGTCACTGACCACAGAAAGCAACACCCAGCTCCGAACAAATCAGCATTAGTGAGGACGCGAAAGAACTAATCACTGATCAGCGTATGAGCACCAATTATTCTGCTACTGTATATGTATTTTATTTCTCAAAGTTTTGCTTTTGTTGCTTCTCCATTTTGTACCATTATTCGCCAAATTATGTCTTCTATTTTGATTATATAATAAACTGTTTGTATTCTTTGCGTTTTTAAGTGTCTTACTTTCGTTATTTCACCAAATTGCCTTGTTTTTTATTATCTGGTTCGGCCCAAGCTGTGAACACTGAACAGCTTGTTGACGTCAACAAATGGGTCTTGTTTTCAGTGACGAGGGCGACCTTTAAATGATGACCAATCAGGACCAAATTTCTCTTCCGTATGTTTTACACCAAATGGAACAATTTTAGGGGGTGTCATAGGAAAATATCCATCGTTTAATTTTCCCCCTATTACCTAGTGACCCCTAATATATATATATATATATATATATATATATATATATATATATATAATTAAATAATAATATCATTTATATATACCACCAAAATAATTAAATAAAACACCATTACATCATTCTGTTTATTTAAGCGAATTATTGGAATCAAAATCATGAAATATATAGAAAATAAATACACAATCCTATACAAACGAGGAATATACGCAGTAAAAAATAATAGTATAAGAAATACGAACGAAGAACATATAAAATAAAAAATAATAAAGAAATACAAAGCGTTGGAATATAATCATCAAAATAATAATACAGGAGAAATATTTAGTCCAAGGACTGAATAGTTGCATTTAGGCTTTGACAACAAACGACTAGCATAAGCTATGGGCAATTCGACACCACTTATTTCTTGAAGCAGGACAGCGCCTAGACCATACTGTGATGCATCAGTCGCTAGAATGAAGGTTTTGGAATAGTTTGTGGGAACTGGAGGATGGGCTCTGCGAGCAGTTTGTCCCGAAGGGTCTCGAAAGCGACCTGTTGAGATTTGTCCATTCGAACCCCACATTCTTTTTGAATAGATTGGTGAGGGGAGTAGCGATTTTGGAGAAATCAGAAATCATGTTCCTGTAGAACTCACAGAATCCATTGAAAGATCTTACTTCATCCGTGTTACGGGGAACAGGGCGGTTCTTCAAGGTTCGAATTTTTGCGGGGTCAGGACGGATTCCATCCGGAGAAAGTAAGTACCCCAAATATACAAGTGAAGTCTGAAAGAAGTTACATTTCGAGAGCTTGAGCTTCAGATTGGCCTTCCGAAGTCAATCGAAAACGTTTTGGAGACGCAGAAAATGATCTTCCTTTGTCTCGCTGAAGACTATCAGGTCATCGAGGAAAAACAAGGACTTCTAAACCGAGAATTCCCGTAAAAACGATGTCCATCAGTCTCGAAAAACACGCAGGCCCGTTCTTGCACCCAAACGGCAAAACTTTCCATTCGTAGTGGCCGCGAGTTGTCGAAAAGGCTGTGTAGGGCTGGGATTCTGGGCTAATCTCCAGTTGCCAGTAACCTGAGGCGAAGTCCAAGGTAGTGAAGTATTTAGATCCTCCAACATTTTGGATCACGTCTTGCATTTTGGGTATAGGGAATTGATCGGGAATAGTTATCGCGTTTAATTAACGATAGTCTATACATGGACGGAAGGTGTTATCCTTTTTGGTGACCAAAATCATAGGAGCAGACCAAGGGCTTGTTGAGGGTCTTATTAGGTCTTGCTTAAGCATCTCCTGCACATGCTGTTCAACGATGGCTTGTTGCGAATGGGGGATGCGATACGGCGGAACGTATACCGGCCGAGTATGAGGTTCTAATTTAATGTGGAAAGGAGCTAATTTGGTTCGTCCTAAGGGGTCACCTTTGAGCGCAATCACGTCCTGATTAGCGACTGAAAATCCTAAAAGCTGATGGTACAGTTTAGAGTTTCGAAGCAAGGGGGAATCTGGAGAATTTTGTTCGATCCGCTGGTCTACGATTTCCCGATATTCCGTAGGCAGCTCAGCTAAATCAAAAATTTTGCGAATATCTATCTGGACGTGGTCGGGGTCGAGAATTTCCTCATATGCCAGTGAGGCTTCTCCAATCCGTTGGCCGGTTTCCAACCTGATCGGTTTCATTCCTCGGTTGATGCAAAGTACCGAAAGCTCAGAATTTCGGCAAGTTCCCAGCGTTTGTGCCACAAGCAAGTTTGCTCGTGGACAGGTTTTTTCGGTGACTAGATTGGTTCCGTCCGGAAGAGGGTTTCCTTGCCGGGACGTGACCCAAGCGGCAAAACAAATTCTCTCAAACGGTTGAATAACTACTGGATTTCTAGACGACAAAAGGAATTGCTCCTGGTCGGAAAAATTCGCGCTGTCGGAGATCTCGGAGAAAGTGTCAAAAACGGAGTCTGAGTCAGAGAAGGCACAAACATCATGACTATACTCAGTAGGATGGTCTTCCGTATCTCGTACGAAATCCGATCCAAGCTCGACGGCCATGTTGGTTATGGTTTCTGACGCATTATCGGCCTGAGTCGATGATGGTGACGCGTCTTGATCCTCAGGAACATCACCAATGGCAAAATTCGGATCGAGTTCGGTGGTACCGACGAAATCAGGTCCGGCAGTTTCTGAAAGATTGGGACTTCCTATTTTACGCGTCGAGTGTGTACCAAGGTAACTAGGTGGAAGCGTTACCGTCTTCACACTCAGTGAGGGTCTCTTACTCCGACAAGAGTCCTCCGAAATTTCACAAGATAGAACTTTTCGTTTGGAACAGGAAGACCCGTTTTCCGTTAGAACCGAGTCTCTCGGGTCATCCTTATGTTTCTTAGCCCCTTGGGGACTTCCCTCGTCGGCGTGTGGTCATGGTTGCCCGTCGGCAATGAACCTCTGGGCACATTTCCACAAGTGCGAGAGTGGACGGTCCTTAGTGGTGAAAGTGGTGAAAGGCCAAAGCTTCATCGCTAACCCACGTGGGTCTGCGCGTTGGTTCTGCTTCGTTAGAACCGGTCTGGGAGCACATGAGCTCTTTCCAACGAACGCGTGGACCTCATGTACTAATTTCTCCAATGAAACGTCTTTCGACAGAAGGGGGAAAAGATGCTCGTACAACTCGACATCATCTAGCCGAGCTGTTCCGGGGGCAGGGGCTGTCTCCCCCACGAACGCATGGACTTCTTCCACTAATTTCGGTAGTGGCAAGTCCTTCGTCGCAAAAGGAAGAAGCTCTTTATACAAATTGAACCCTTCTTCCGGTCTGGGGCTCCTACCCCTTACGTCTTCCACAGGGGGTCCCTGTAGGAACTGGGCGGCGGCACACAGCTGCCGAAACGACATACGATCCTCGGGGCCTTAATTCACCGAACTGGCGTCTAATTTAAAGACGCCCGAACTCATGGGACGACCACGTGAGCTATAAATAGGATATAACCTATTCTCTAATTCGACGTGCTGGAATCCGATCACATTCCATGCGCTGGACGCCAAGAAATCCATTCCCAGCAAAATATCGGCCTGAAACTTGGTCGCTCCCGGCACAATGATGCCTGAAATCTCGAAACACGTGGGTCCGAGGCACATTGGTAACTTAACAACGCCCAATGAAGGGATACGGTTGCCAGTAACTCCACGCAGGGTAACGCGGGCAGGCCTTATCCCCAATTGTTTGCGGTTTATTGACGTTACCCCGCAAATCCGCTCCAAACTGGGCAGTTTAATGAGAGTTGCTTGGCTTCCGGTGTCTAGCAGTACGTTCCCAGACTTCCCAAAAACTGTGATATCGACAAGCAGGTCCTTCTTCGTGGCTCAGATGTGCCGAACAGGCAAAGAGTGCTCATCCAATGTGGATGAAGGGTATAATGGCAAAGGCCAGGAGCCCTCACCATTTATTTCCTTAGTCCTAATACTTCGTACGAACGAAACTTTACCATCTAATTCTCTACTATTTACATAGTCACAATCGCGTGACCGCTTCAGGAGGGGTTCACCCCCGCTCCCCTAAATGCTTTTCTAAAAAAGGGTCGAACCCGGGATCCATTTCCAGTCGGTCTAGTACATTCTCCCCTTCAGTCGAAGTGGCGAGCGAGAGCTGTGCGGTAGCAACCCTTGCTTCCTCTTCTGGGTCCTCGCACTCCACTAGGTAGACCCGTTTATTCCCGACTCTGGTCAGGAACTTACTTTACTCCGTGTTGATCGTTGGGTTTGGTCGTCCCTAAACTGCGGCCGTTGATGCTAGCTCGTGGACGACCCTTTAGATCGGGCTGACTGCTGACGTTTCGTGGGGCCTGACGGTTTTTTCGGTAGCGCATTCTTACATGATTCCAGCTCCCCTCATCGATGCCCCTGCTTGCCACAGATCCCACAGTACGCGGCGCTCCGGCACCGCCTCGCAAAATGCCCCGATTTCTCACAATTGTAACACGTGGGCGGCGTTTCCTGCTGCCTTGCCTGGGGTTGCTGTGATCCTCTGGGAGCAAAAAGAGGGTCCCGCACCGTTTGGATCCCCCTCACTTTCGCCTCTGCCTTCGATTGGTGTGGAGGCCCTGCCAAAGAAGGGAACACTTTCCTGACCTTGTTTAGCTGGTCAATGGCAATCTCTGAGGTCGTGACGTTGCATACCTCTTGAAGTTTCGCCCGCTGAGGAAGCTCACATATTTGCGTACCAAACACTCAGTGTGAGTACGCGTTGCATTTCTAGTGGTACCCGGTACCTCCATGCATCCCGGGACACTTTTGTAAACATTTGCACCCCTTCGTTGGTTCGATTTATAAAGTCTATGAAATCTTCTCTCGAATCGGGGTTCCACCTGAGTCGAAAAAGATTATTTATTGTCTCCAGGGCTGCGAGTCCTGGCATTCCGTAAAAAGCCAAAAAATTGGCCCGAAACTGGTCCAGGTGGTCGCATCGCAAAGCCCTTGGGACGTTTGCACCGATTTAAGGGCGTTCCCCTCCGAGGGATGAGGAATCGCTTCGATTCGCTGAGTCGCTCCTGGTCGGTACTAATCGACTCGTTCTGGAAGTATGTCTCGAGGTTCGTGATCCATTCTCGTGGGGTGGGTCCAGTCCTAACCCCATTTATGGTACCCTGGAAGATCGGAACCGCCGAAGGGACATTTGTAACCCGGTTGAGATTAAAAGTGGGGCGGGATGCCGTGGAGGCCTGATCATCTTCACCCGTTGCATGTTTGGATCGGTCTGGTCCAACGGAGACGAAGTTTCAGGAGTCGAGGGTGGAGTTGCTGTATCGTTGCCGCTCTCCGTGTCCTCGCCGGAGTTGCCGTATCGTTGCCGTTCTCCGTGCCCTCGTCCGCGTCTCATAGAACGATATACGCGAGAAAGAAAAAAAACGAGGTGCGAACTGGGTTCTACTGAATAACTGTAAGGAACGGGACGGGACTGATGCAACGAAGAGAGAAAAAACAAAAACCCGACGACAAATCTATATGCGTTTCAACGCATTAATCGAAAAAAAATAAAAAAAAGTTCGCGCACGAACGCGAAAGAGCGTGGGAAAAACGAAAATAACTCCTTTTACCAAAATCTAACCGCCGAAATGCGCCAAATTCGCGCGCTAACGAATCAACAAACAAACACACGCACGAACGGTATATATCCAACAAATTAGGTACAATTAATTTCAGAGCTCACTATGAAATGAAAATCAATCCAAAATTCCGTTTTCTGTGATAACAATATGAGACAGTTCAAAAAAAAAAAAAAAAAAATTCACTTAAAATTTGTTTTCTCAAATTCCATAAATTTACCATATACTTTGCAGAAACCGTTTTGTTACAACAATAAATATATAATTCACCAATATAATTATATATGCAAATAGTGCATGCAAAAAGACAAACCTGTCAATTTCTTTCCTCTTACAACAAAAAAAAAAGGTTGAATTAAATTGACTGCAACTACAGACAAACAAAAAAAATCGTTTTTAACTCACCAACGAAAAATTAAATGGTTTACAACAACAAACGTAGTCACATATCCATACCTACATACATATAGATATGTGCACACACACACACACACACACACATATATATATATATATATATATATATATATATATATATATATATATACATATATATATACCCAAAATACTGCAAGAGAGAAAAAAAATCGCTTTATAATCACAACGAACAGTGAAATTGAATTAAATTGATTGTAAACACAGACAAACAAAAAAAAAATCGTTTTTAACTCACCCATGAAAAATTAAATTGTTTACAACCAACAATATATACTGTAATTTATTTATATTCGTTAAACTGCGTGCAAAACCCACAAAATCTTCTAACAAAAAGAAGAATAATAACGAAAAAACCACTCAATTTCCCTTTTCAACCACACGAGACAATAATAATAAAAAAGTTAAAAAAATTTTTTCTTTTCAAACCAACGCATTAACTGGGATACACTTTTTTCACGTACTTAATTTATGTCCTTTTATTCATACTAATGTTAATCTTACTTGCCAAAACCACTTTTACTCCAGTTACCGAGTTTTTCGCTACTTCCTTCTCTTCTTATTTCGTCTTGAAAGAACGTTTGTTTTCGTTTTCTGTTTGTCTTCTCCAATTTCGTAGGACGGAGTCGAAATTGCGTTCTTCTCCCTCTTATTCCGTCTTGAACAAGCGTTTGTTTCCGTTTCTGAATGAGATGCGTTTACAGAATCGAATACATTTGACTTCTGTAATTTCTTATTCCTATTTTGAAGACGTTTCGATGTTTCTTTCAGTGACCCAACCAATTCCAATGCTGTCCGTCCGTTTTTTGTTGACGATCAAAGTCTTTCAAAATCTCCAAATTCCGATAATTTCGTAGTGCGGAATCGAATGCGTTCGATTCTCCGTAACTTCTCCAACGATCCGTTGTGGAGATTTCTATTAATGCGAGTTGCATGTGAGTTTCTAAGAGAAATCAAATTCGTGAAATTTCTCTTTGCGTGCCGAATAATAATTTTCGTCACGGTCCTCTTCTAAACAAGTGAATCATTCCCAGCTGAAATCCGACCTTCGTTTCGGATGCGTTGACGTGCTTGTAGCGGGGTTCTGACTGAACAAAGGTTTTCCAAATCCTGCTCCTCGGCGACAGTGTCGCAAAATGGCGTATGAATGATTTCTTCTAATCCTGGTATAGGTCGCCAGTGTTGGATATGACGATATCCTTTAAGGTATTCTCAGTATATCGCTTCCTCGCACCAAGAAGGAAGTTTATACCGTTTAATTAGTCTTACAGACGTCCACGGTTCTTCTTTTCTTACTCAGTCTGACTGCGAGTTACGATAAAACAATTTATACCTTCGCTCAATGGCATACCCTCTCTCTCTCTCTCGGTCCGTTGAGAGACGGGGATGTTTACTTGGAAGGATATAAATTACGAGTTTTCCTTTTGTAGCCTTTATTTCCAAGGTTTGGAAACGCTTTTAAAATACTAGATTTCTTTTACACTACAGAGTAATTAGAGAATCAAAACCTTAACACAACACTTGTTTAGAGAGTAGTAAAACGAAAGAGAACCCAATTTGGTTGACTAACCACTCGAGAGGTGCGGCACGAACTGCCTCCCTCGAGGTACATTTTTCCTCGAGGAGTTTCCGCGGTGCCACGTCTACAAAAGATTATTAATTCGCAAAGTCCTATTATAATAATGATATTGGTCACGAATTTATATAATTGCGGTTCAACACAACTCTTTTTAGCAGAAGAATATATATAATTGTGGTTTATAATAGTCGAAAAGAATATTCAGAATTTAGGAATCTCTGTTTAAGATTATAGATGTGGCAACACTGTTTTCGTTAGGGTTAAGAAAAGATGCAGAGAATCCGCGGGGCATCGAGGCACGCTATACAAACATTAAAAATGTAACGGATTCATATTTTAATTTATGTGAACAGAATAATATCTTTTAAAGGATTAATACTTTAATTTATAGAAAGAGAATGATATCTTTAAATTTTAACAATTTATTTTCTTGTGGAAACATTTTTTCCACAACAATATATAAATATATTAACTAATATATAAATAAATAAATAGTGCTCTCTGGCAACTCATCTATATATAAATAAATAAATAAATAAGTGGCAACCCCTCCAGAAATAAAAAGTGGTATCTCTCAACTGCCGACCCTCTATATAACAGATGCTGGTCCTCTGGACGCTCAGTATGCGACGGACTCCGGTGGAATAAGCAACTTTCTCTCTCCTTCTTAGGTTAAGGCTTAGGTTAGGGTTTCCCTTTGGGGGTGAGGACATCCCACCTTCCCCCCCCAAAGACCCTCCTCCTCCTCCCTTCTCTCTCTCTCTTAGGTTGAGGTTACCCCTTTGGAGGAGGTCATCCTTCCTTCTCCCCCCAAAGCTCCCCCCTTCATTGCAACTTGGGGATAACCCCTTCCCCTTGTTGCAAGACACCTCCCCCTTTTCAACATCCCCTTCCCCCTTTTAACAACCGATCCCCCTTTCAGCATCCCCCTCCCCTCTACAAAACCCCATTTCCAAGATTCCCCCATATACCCTTTGCAACTTTGCCCAACATTTGCAACATTACATTGCACTAGTCCATTTTTCGCCCATAATACTCGAGTGCATCAATAATATTTTTATGTTGTTTTAGTTACTGTATGATAGGCACTAAATATAAAGATTTCTGATCAGAATCAATTTTGTTTCTTATCGAATCTTTATTTTGTGTCCTAAAAGTAGACTTTCTGTGACTATTCTTTTGAATATTTCGGTGAAATTGCATGCAGTATTAGTGACACTGGTCTATAGTTCTTTACTTGAGACCTGTTTCCTTTATATAGGAAGAGTGTTCGCTCTCTTCAGGATGTTTGGTAGCCCTCCTACATCTGAAGGTTTGCATACGCAATACGAGACCGTAGTTACTTCATTCTTACAGATTTTAATCAGTGTAGCTTTCCAGTGAATATGATTTCAGTTGTCCTATGTATATAGCTCACGGTCTGAAAAAAGTTACAGGAAGTTTGGAGAAGACCTTCAAACACTATTTACGACGGTTGCTGCAGTTACAAAGAAATGGAAAGGTTTTGTTAAAATAAATACTCTACCAAGGCGTGGACGACCTTGCAAGGTTTCAGAAAGTACAGTTAGATGGATTGAAAGAATGGCTGCTGCGAATCTGCAAGTGTTTACGGGTGATAGTTACCAAACATTAAGACTATCGAAGGTCGATGTCCCTCCTTCTACTGCACGTTGTACATTCAGAAAGAATGGTCTGTATGGATGAGTTGCACGAAGTAAACCTCTGTTACGAAAAGCGCACAAAAATGCTCATTTAAAGTGCGTCATCAAAACTATGTATTTGCATTCTGGAAGAAAGTTCTCTGGACAGACGAGACCAAAATTGAATTATTTGGGAACAACGGGCAACGGTATGTTTGGCGAAAATCAAATACTGCATTCGATGAAAAACACAACCTTCCTACGGTTAAACATAGTGATGGTAGTTTGCTTCTTTGGGGATGCTTTAATACTTCTGGTCCAGGAAAGATTGTTGTCACCAATGGATCTTGAATTCGAAGAAATATGAGGAACTTCTGGAAGAAAATGCATTGCCTTCAGTTCGAGAGTTACGAATGAATCGCAACTGGGTACTACAACAAGATAATGATCCAACACATAAAAGTAAGAGCACCATGAAATGGCTTCAACAAAAGAATTTTCAAGCTTCTCGGGTGGCCCAGTCAAAGCCCAGGTGTCAATTTAATCGAGAATTCATGGTTTGATTTAAAAAAAAAGCTCTCCGAAAGAAGAAGAACGAATATGAATAAATTGCGACATTTTTCTTTAGAAAAATGGGCTAAAATTTCTACTGAAAGAGGTCGAAACCTTGTAGAAAAATACCCAAAGCGAATCACTGAAGTAATTTAACCAAAAGGTGAACAAACAAAGTATTAAATAATTTTGTAACCAAGTGTACGAAAAGTTTTGCATTTTAACTTTTTTATTTTTCTCAAATTGTTTGTAATTTTACATTATATGTTGGAGTTAAAATAATTTTTTTATTTGTTAAAATTTTCCAAACGAGCGATAAACTTTTCATAACTATCTTATGCACGGTACAAAAGATAAGAATGAATATAAATTAAATATTTCTTTGTGCGAATATTTATCAACGCAACTATATATATATATATATAGAAACAGTATTTTGAATTAGAAGAAACTTGTTCAAGATGCTCGCAAGCCCGGACATAACATTAATGAACAGAAAGAAAATTGTATAGAAAAAAAGTTTTGCTGTTTTTAAAATCTTGTAAATAAATTAATTACAAATATTTAATAAAATTTACAAAGAAACTTACATTCCCTTAACACTCAAAATTGGATCTGCTGAACGCAAAAGGTCAATATCACAGTGTTCTAATGCATGAACACAACTATTGGACCAGTTGAACTAATGGATCCGGCATTACTGCATCTTTCTCTGTTCTGAAGCCTTCTCCTACAAATAAATTGAGTCGAAACAGTAAATCAAATACTGTATTTGGAAATGGCAGACAAATTAAAAAAATTATTAAAATCAATCAGTCTAGCCATGAAGAGATGAACTATATATATATGTGTATGTTACGTAATGTGGATGGTTGCCTAGAGTTGACATTATTCAAGCTATTGCCTAACTGCCTAATGTTGATACCCGTGACATATGTTACGCGTCATGTGGAAATTATTAATATCAACATTAGGTAATATCTGCATCACGCGCACACACACACACACACACACACACACACACACACATATATATATATACATATATATATATATATATACTCGTATATGAAATGTTTGATTTTAGTTCTTCAGCAAGAAATAAATTATTAAACTCTTGTTTCTAAGAAAAATATTTTGAAAATGAATGGCACGAAGCAATTCTGAAAAAATAATAAAATAAATTGTACATAATAACAAAAATTTACTTATAGAAGGTCTGAAAGAGTAATTGTTTCCTCTACCCTTTGTTTTGCTCACGTTTAGTATTTGTGTAGTTATCAGAGAAAATTTTTTTTACAACGAAATATTTTTTAATTTTCCAAATATGGAATACAGAAAACCAAGTTTCCAATTTTTTCTTATTATTAATATCGCTGTTGTTCATATTAGTAGTGTGGCAGTGTGCTGACTTTAGGCTTAAGTATATATATCTGCATTTTAGCTCAACACAAGTGTTGTGGGATATAGGGAGGCAGCGTCTTGGGTTAGGGGATACTCTCTGTCCTTACACACCCCATTTAGAGAGATTCCTCTGCCGAGCGGTGCCCCCCATAGTACTGTGAGGTATTGAAAAACTCATGATCTTCACTTGCCCCAAACACCTTTAAATGGGAGACCCAAAATGGGTGCACACACATTTCTACATTACTGTACAGTCTTTACAGCCACACCTACTCTTTTTCTCGTAAGTGTATATATTGTAATGTATATGATTGTAAATTTTGACTTGGTCCGCTATCGATATGGACCGTGACTTGATGGATACCGTAATGAAATTGACTGGATTCTTTGGATCCGATATATTTGCATGTCCTTTATAAATAGATATAGAGTGTAACATAATTGTGGATAGTAGTCTATTATGACTTGATCCTCTGGATCAGAGATTCTATCTTTAATTTTAAATCGATAATTAATTAGTTTTAAATTGATAATTATTTAGTTTCGTAAAAATTGGTCGTTGCCAATTTACCGGCAGTTTTTACATAAATTTCTTATGTTCTTGTGGTTCGGAACCCACGTAAAATTGTAGGTCCCCTCCGCCACCACGGAGGACATACACAATACACGAACACAGTTAGGTAGACCAGCCATGAGTGGATCCTAGGGTCTTTGTTGGTCTGAAACATTATAACATTATAAAGATTGAGGTCGGGGATTCTCCTACCGATTGTGTAATATCACTGTTATTCCTAAAACAGATTTGAATGGTGGTTGCTAAAGTTCATAGTTTGACATCAGACACACATAAACTGTCCCAAAGCTGGATCCTATCTGCTTTGCAGATAGCTGGTGAGGGAAGCTATATTTATGGGGCCTCTTTGCGAGTGACCCGTTGCCTACGTCGGGCTAACATCATGAAAAAGAAAAACTATAGTGTTTGTCATTTACCATTACTTATTCGGACTATAGTGGATTTAATTTTCCCAGAAGAGTTCCTTGTTGCATGCACGGTCTGTGTGTATTATAAAAAAACCTCAGGGGACCATTCTGAGTTTAATCCCATATATATATATATATATATATATATATATATATATATATATATATATATATATATATATATATATATATATTATATGTATATACTGCATATATATGTTATAAAGTTATAATGTTTCAGATCAACAAAGACCCTAGGATCCACTCATGGCTGGTCTACCTAACTGTGTTTGTAATTGTGTATTGCGCATGTTCTCCTTGGTGGCGGAGGGAACCTACATTTTTACGTGGCCTTACGGACCACGAAAACCTTAATTTTACTACCTTAAACTATACCTAATCTATCAACATATGCATGCGATTTTTAAACATGTTTATGAACGTGCTGTTAATTACTTCTACCGGCAAACTATTTCAGCTATTCACTATTCTATGCGTAAAAAGTTTTTTGGCAACTGCTGTCTTGAACCTTCTACTTGTCAGCTTACACCTGTTATTTCTAGTTCTACTCTATTGTGCTATTTCAAAAAGCTATCTCTACGTTATCGAACCCATTCATAATTTTAAAAACCTGGATTAGATCACCCCTTAGCCTCCTAGTCTCGAATGCAGTCAATTTATAATATATATATATATATATATATATATATATATATATATATATACTATACATATTTAAATTATTTTTTTTGTATATTCCGATATATATATATATATAACACACACACACACGAGGGCCACTCATTATATTTTGCCCCACCTTGTTTTTTCTTTCGAAGTTTCCTTGTAAGTTCCAGAAATTTTGTACACAAGTAGTTACATACCTTTTTTACAAGTTTTTATTTTTCCACATAGTCTCCATCCTTTTCTACGGCTTTCCTCCACCTCGAAACAAGGGCCTTTATTCCTTGCTGGTAAACGTCCGCTGGGTTCCGCTGGAGAGCACCTCTTAACCTCCTCAACATTCAACAACCTCATCGTCACTCTGAAACTTTCTTCTACGAACAGCATCCTTCATTAGCCCAAAGAAATGAAAGTCTGAAGGTGCCAGATCTGGGCTGGATGGAGCGTGGGGTAACAGAGTCAAGCGCATTTTTGTGATGGCCTCTCTTGTTTGCAAACTGTTGTGTGGTCTTGCGTTATTGCGCAAAAGAAAGACGTCTTCCAGTTTTCTCTCCGATCGAACTCGCTTTATACGTCTCTGAGTCTTTGTAGGGTAGCAATATATGCCTCTGAGTTGATTGTGTGTCCTTTCTTCATAATGTCCACCAGAATCACCCCTTTCATGTCCCAGAAGATGGTGGCCATAACTTTTCCTGCAGAGGGAGCCAATTTGAACTTTTTCTTGCGTGGGGAGTCTGCGTGATGCCACTCCATGGATTGGCGTTTTGTTTCAGGTTCAAAGTGGTGTACCCAAGTCTCATCCTCAGTCACAATTCGTGAAAGGAAGTCATCCCCTTCTGTCTCGCATCGAACCAACGACTCAGAAGCAATTTCTTTTCTTTTGCTTTGTGATCTTCAGTCAGTTCGAGAGGAACAAACCGTGAACACACTTTTGAGTATCCCAGTTGCTGAATTATCGTATTCACACTTTCTTCACTAATTCCTAGCTCCAGTGATAGCTCCATGTATGTGACGAGCTGATTTGATTGAATGATGCTGTTAGCACGTTGGACAGTGTGAGATGTCACAGCCGATACCGGGCGACCGCTGCGTGGTTCATGATCGAGGCTGGCTCTCCCTCTCTCCGATGATCTCACACGTTTAGACCAGCGTCCAACTATGCTTCGATCAACAACAGCATCTCTGTAAACGTTTTGTAGACATTTGTAAATATTTGCAACTGTTTCCTTCTCTGCGGTTAAGAACTCGATAACAGCTCTCTGTTTACGACGCACATCACTGTCAGACGCCATTTTCGAAACTACGTTAACCATCGGTTTTATACAAGGGCGTTCAAAAGCGGTTTTATACAAGGAGGGGAGGTTCAAACTGGAAAAATCCGGTTATGTTAAGCGCAGAAATTTCAAACTTACGGCCCAAAAAACATTTCATCCCCATGGCCTATTGTTTAGATAAGAAAAAAGGGTGGGGCAAAATATATTGAGTGCCCCTAGTATATATATCAGGGAAAGGATGGTACATGAGAGATAGGTTAGGTTATCTTGGCACTCCCATTGGCACTTCACCAGTTACCCCTGCCTCCTTCTCCTCGAATGCACCCCTCAATTACCCCCCCTCCCTCTCCTTAAATGTACCCCATATTCTGCAATGATCTCCACCCCTTCTCCTGAAACGCTACCATACTACTAATGTCTAATGCATTAGACATTTCAAAATTCACAAAATTTTGAAAGTGTAAAGTCTAACGAAACATCTACTCCTATTTAGAGTGCAGGAAGTTATTTAATAGGTATACAGAGTCAATTACATGAGGAAATCATAAATTGAAAGTCAAAAGTTTTTAAGAGTAATGCTTTGAAACAATTATTTTCATATAAACTTAATTTTCATATAAACTTAAACTACTAAAACTTTCGTGATTTAGGCATTTCGTTGTTAGACAATTCATTAAACATTTCATTAGCCATTCAATTTAGTCTTTTCAACTGTTAGAAATATTGGGACAATTTACATATTTCGACTAACTTACTGAAATATCTAATGAAATGTTTAACTAATGTGAAATGTGAAATGTCTAATGCATTAGACATTTCAAAATTTGCAAAAGTGGGATAATGAAACGTCTACTTCTATTTAGAGTGTGTCAGTATTCTTATATAAAAAAAGAAAAAGAATTCCTATCATATATATATATATATATATATGAATAGAAACGACATAAGTGTTAAGGAACGTTTCTGCACACGAGGAGGAGAGATAACGAACAATGAAAAATGAGGCGAACCGCCCGGGAATCGAACCCAGGGCCTTCCAATTGCCGGTCGGACGCTCTACCATTATGCTACGGACCTCACTCAATCACAAATCGAAATTCTCCCACATAGGGCAGAAACCAATACCCTGAGAGGGCACCCTCGCAAATCGTGAATATGCGCATATAACTGCAATGACCGCGCAGTATATAAATGAATAGAAACGACATAAGTGTTAAGGAACGTTTCTGCACACGAGGAGGAGAGATAACGAACAATGAAAAATGAGGCGAACCGCCCGGGAATCGAACCCAGGGCCTTCCAATTGCCGGTCGGACGCTCTACCATTATGCTACGGACCTCACTCAATCACAAATCGAAATTCTCCCACATAGGGCAGAAACCAATACCCTGAGAGGGCACCCTCGCAAATCGTGAATATGCGCATATAACTGCAATGACCGCGCAGTATATAAATGAATAGAAACGACATAAGTGTTAAGGAACGTTTCTGCACACGAGGAGGAGAGATAACGAACAATGAAAAATGAGGCGAACCGCCCGGGAATCGAACCCAGGGCCTTCCAATTGCCGGTCGGACGCTCTACCATTATGCTACGGACCTCACTCAATCACAAATCGAAATTCTCCCACATAGGGCAGAAACCAATACCCTGAGAGGGCACCCTCGCAAATCGTGAATATGCGCATATAACTGCAATGACCGCGCAGTATATAAATGAATAGAAACGACATAAGTGTTAAGGAACGTTTCTGCACACGAGGAGGAGAGATAACGAACAATGAAAAATGAGGCGAACCGCCCGGGAATCGAACCCAGGGCCTTCCAATTGCCGGTCGGACGCTCTACCATTATGCTACGGACCTCACTCAATCACAAATCGAAATTCTCCCACATAGGGCAGAAACCAATACCCTGAGAGGGCACCCTCGCAAATCGTGAATATGCGCATATAACTGCAATGACCGCGCAGTATATAAATGAATAGAAACGACATAAGTGTTAAGGAACGTTTCTGCACACGAGGAGGAGAGATAACGAACAATGAAAAATGAGGCGAACCGCCCGGGAATCGAACCCAGGGCCTTCCAATTGCCGGTCGGACGCTCTACCATTATGCTACGGACCTCACTCAATCACAAATCGAAATTCTCCCACATAGGGCAGAAACCAATACCCTGAGAGGGCACCCTCGCAAATCGTGAATATGCGCATATAACTGCAATTATATGAATATGCGCAGTTATATGCGCATATTCGTGAATATGCGCATATAACTGCAATTATATGAATATGCGCAGTTATATGCGCATATTCACGATTTGCGAGGGTGCCCTCTCAGGGTATTGGTTTCTGCCCTATGTGGGAGAATTTCGATTTGTGATTGAGTGAGGTCCGTAGCATAATGGTAGAGCGTCCGACCGGCAATTGGAAGGCCCTGGGTCCTTAACACTTATGTCGTTTCTATTCATTTATATACTGCGCGGTCATTGCAGTTATATGCATATATATATAATATATACATAGAGGGTCTGTCAAAAAAAACTAAGCCAATTTGAAATCTCTATAAAATGCACAATTTGATAGAAATTTCAAATATTTTTTTACACTAAATAAATAAAAGGCTCATAAATAATCTGTGATAATTTTATAACTTTATTTTAAATATTTTAGGAGTTATGCGGTTATTTCTACAGATTGCGAAAATTTCAGTTTTTCTCATTATGTAATATCTTCTTTTTTCTCTTTTTCAGAATTTGTTTAGATTTAAAATTTGTCGTGAATACCTCTAAATATGCCATTCTCACATGAAGCTAAAATAATTATAAAGCATTATAGAGTTAAAAAAGGTTATAGTGCAAGGAAATTACTTTCTGAATTCGATTATAAAGGATGGACTAGATCAGGTTTAGATTACTTATTGAGAACTATCGATGAAACAGGAAGCATTGAAAGGAAGGTTGGTAGTGGGCGACCAAAATCAGTTAGAGTAGATGAAAATATTCAGAAAGTGGAGGAACGTATCCTTAGTCAAGAGGATTGACCTGGTAGCCACATGACACCTGCTCAAATATCAAAAGAACTAGAAATATCAGAATCAAACGTAAGAAGGATTATTAAATCTGATCTGCAATTTAAACCATTTAAAAGAGTGCATGGACAAAGATTGTCAGAAGTAAACTGTCAGAAAAGAGTTGAGAAATCCAAACGTATTTTACGTATAATAACTGAAGATAAACTTTCCAAGACATTTTTTACGGATGAAAAACGTTTTACGGTAGAACCACCAAGAAACTCACAGAATGACCGGGTTTATTCTGATGTTGCGAAGAAAAATGAAATCCAAGATGAAAGACTACGCAACAAGGAGTCACTTTTCTTCTAGCGTCATGGTTTCTGTTGGAGTGTCCAAGTTGGGAAAAACTTCAATATTTTTTATTGAGGAGTGAAAATTAATGCTCAATATTATTCAAATACCCTGCTTGAAAAAATGCTTCCAGAAATGAGAAACTTGGCTAGTCAAGGTTACTTTATTTTTCAACAAGATGGTGCAACATCACATACTGCCAAAACAACCATCGAATATTTGAAAAAGAATGTGCCTGAATTTCTGGAACCGAATAATTGGCCACCTAACAGCCCAGACCTAAACCCTATAGACTACGGAATATGGGAAAACTTGGCAGAGAGAGTGTATAGGAACAGAATAAGGGATGTCAATCATTTGCGTGAGTTGATTATCGCAAAATGGGCAGAGCTCCCCCAAGAGCAAATAAATCGAGCAATAGACGAATTCAGACCAAGATTAAAAAAAAGTGATAGAAATGCAAGGGAATCATATTGAACAGTTCTTTTAATTTTCTTAAATGAAAAATTATCTACAGTATATCGTAAAAATTTTTTTTTTCATGTTAAGTAGGAAAATCTCACTTTTTAGTTAATTATTAATAAAATTAACAATTCTGAAGATATCGTCATAAAAATTTAAAGGATAATAGGTGATTACCTACACTTTATTGTGTAAAAAATTCAACTTAATTAGATAAATGGTTTTGTTTTAATAAAGGTTTGAATTTGGCTTAGTTTTTTTTGACAGACCCTGTATATATATATATATATATATATATATATTTTTTTTTAACTGCAAACAACACACAGTATAATTAATGTAAAGAACGACGCTTGTGTAGAAGAACGTTCCGCATAAGATGAGGAGGGAGAACGAACAAATGAAAAATGAGGTAACCACCTGGAATCGAACCCGGGATCTTCCGATTGCCGGTCAGACATGCTATCCACTACACCATGGGCCTCGCTTAATCAGAAGTCGTAATTCTCCTACATACGAGCAGAAACCAATGCCCTGAGGGGCACCTTCGCATGCCGTACTATATATATATATTATATATATATATATATATATATTATGCATTTTTCATTTGTTCGTTCTCCCTCCTCATCTTGTGCGGAACGTTCTTTTACACAAGCGCCGTTCTTTACATTAATTATACTGTGTGTTGTTTGCAGTTAAAATGTATATATATGTACGGCATGCGAAGGTGCCCCCTCAGGGCATTGGTTTCTGCTCGTATGTAGGAGAATTACGACTTCTGATTAATCGAGGCCCATGGTGTAGTGGATAGCATATCTGACCGGCAATCGGAAGATCCCGGGTTCGATTCCCAGGTGGTTACCTCATTTTTCATTTGTTCGTTCTCCTCCTCATCTTGTGCGGAACGTTCTTCTACACAAGCGTCGTTCTTTATATATATATATATATATATTGGGGGGGAATTCTAAAAATTGATTCATACTGAATTCTTAATATTTCTGACACTTCGTACAGTATATACGAGTAGTTCATAGGTTTGTGTGTTACTTTCATTAAAAGTCCAACACTCCTGCGATTCTTTGTTTTATAGAAGCTATAGAAATATTTTGAGTTTTCTTTGGTCGCTTCTATTCTCTCTCTCTCTCTCTCTCTCTTCTGTATATTTTTCAATTAGATTTTGTATGTCACGATCAGTACTCTCCAGTCTTTCAGTTATCACTTCTCTCGTATTGTTATCTTAACAAAATTTAATTTCGCAACGACTCCTTCCCTTTCAAACAGTTTTCGCTTTTCTTTATCGCATTGAGTTATATATAATATATATATATATATATATATATATATATATATATATATATATATACAAACTGATATATTTGCATGTCGGTTATAAATAGATATAGAGTGTAACATATTTGTGGACAGTAGTCTATTATGACTTGATCCTCTGGATCCAGAGATTCTATCTTTAGTTTTAAATTGATAATTAATTAGTTTTGTAAAAATTGGTTGTTGCCAATGTACAGGCAGTTTTTACATAGTGGAGCCACCTCGATGGGCCGAAGTGGCCCCTAGTGTGCCCACTATAAAAATTTCTTATGTTCTTATGTTCTTTGTGGTTCGGAACCCACGTAAAATTGTAGGTCCCCTCCGCCACCACAGAGGACATGCACAATACACAATTACGAACACAGTTAGGTAGACCAGCCATGAGTGGATCCTAGGGTCTTTGTTGGTCTGAAACATTATAACATTACATTATAACATTATATATATATATATACAGTATACATATTTAAAATGAGTTAAGTGATCAGAATTATACATATAAGTTAAATATACCACTGATAATGGAAGTTTGACTTCCGAAACGCCTGATATTAAATTTTTATAATGTTGACGTGGGCGTTGATCATCCTTTTGATCCTTAAATGTCGGTTTTGTAAGAATACTCCATTCTTTACAGTTATATATATATATATATATATACAAAGGAAAGGAAACACAGAATGGTGCTCAAGCGCTTTCGTCTAATGACATCCTCAGGAACACTGAGGACCGTCACTAGGATGTTCCTGAGGAACACTGAGGATGTCATTAGGATGTTCCTGAGGAACACTGAGGATGTCATCCTCAGTGTTCCTGAGGATGTCATTAGACGAAAGCGCTTGAGCACCATTCTGTGTTTCCTTTCCTTCGTGGTTTTATTCATCATAAATATTTTTCATGTGTTACTTTCGTGAAATAATTTTCATATATATATATATATATGCAAGAAAGAGGGGCCAAGAGCGAGCGCCTTTAAAAATGTCCCCAATGTAAGACGGACGTAGCCGAAATCAAAGTCTGTGAAGCTCACGATGCCATTTTTTTTAAATTTTGAAAAGATTATTTCGTGTGTAAAATGTATGTACTGTATGTGTAATGAAAAATATAGGGAGAAGCGTGGTTTTAGGAGCATGCTGGACTGCTCACAGGGTAGATGAAACACGGAAAAAGATCAGCTATATATATATATTATATATATATATATATCAGTGGCGTGCGGTGAGTGTGTCCACAGGGTAAGCGGTAGCTGCAAAAAAAAAAAAAAAAAATTATATATATATATATATATATATATATATATATATATATTAATATATTAGGGTGATTCAAATATGGGGGTAAAAATTTTTTTTTTATATTTTAATGTGTTCAACCCTTTAAATGGTTCATTTCAGCATAAAAACAACTATCCTAAAATATTTTAGCAAATTTTTAATTTTTAGGGGTTGCTACCAGCAATTAAAATTGACAGAACGACTCAAATTGTCAAATTTTTCCACACCACCCAGGAGGTACAGTGTAAGGCGCATTGCTTTTTTTTAACGTGGAAAGCTCCCCGTAGGTCCTACCATAACCACAAGCATGCATAATTAAACTAGCATGATATTTGAGACATTAGCTGTCCTTACTTCATCAGTGTTTCTTTTTTTCTATCAGGGTAAACAGCCCTGTAGTTTTTCAATACTTGTAGCAAGAATTGTTTTTGATCTTCGTCATGTGTTAGTATTTTATTATATTCATCCATTAATTTTACTCCTCTTTCCGCTATATCATTCACGACTTTCCACTGTTTGATAGATTTCTTAGCGAAGTTATACTCTTCATCATTATGCCATTCTTTAGCATCTCTGAGTAAAAATTTTGAACTAAATTCTGTTATTGTGAAGAATCTTTGAGTATTTCATGTGACAAAATCTTGTAATTTCTTCGTTGGAATAAGTGCAGGATCTAGAAAAGCCCGTTTTGCAGGAAGAGTTTCTATTGTATTTTGCAAGGCCTTTACCATTTTGTTTTTTGTTTCAGTAGGCACTTCATCATCATAAAAGGCCAAGGCTACCAGTTCTTCTGATAGGTACCAGAGGTGACCTAACAGTTTTTTAATAGCAACAAATGCAATTGTGTCATTTATTTGTTTGTAGACTACAAGATTCTGTAATAATTCCAGATCAAGACGAGGAGCGCAAGATGGCACAGGAGCTGTAAACCATGCCTTTACATATAACCGAGTAGCAGATAGACAGATGTCTTTTAGTCCTTTTTTGTCTGAAATTTTGAACTGAGATTTGAACATAAAATTTTTTAATGAATATGTAATTTTGGCCATCCACCTAGCACGATGAAGTCCCGCTGGATGTTTAAATTTGATTCCACCTTTTGGTTCACCTCCCAAAAAAATAATTGTTAACTGCAATAGTTCTAGGTAATCGTCTCTTGGTTGGAATGTATCTAGTTGATTTGCTGCAAATATAATTATGTCATCTTTGATGTCATGAATATTTTCATAGATATCTGGATCTGATAATGCTGTTTCGTAGTCCTCCTTATTAATGCTTGACCATTTTTATCTGAACTTCTTAAAAAGGATTATATCTGGGCCAGAAGATGGTGATAAAGACTTTGAAACAACAGCTTCCAGCATAATTTCAAATATGACAATAAATCGTTGTCGAATTTTTGTTCTAGAAGAATAGCTGCACCATTTGTAGGACCAGTATTGGCTGCCGTTGTATCGAAACACATGCATTTTATTTGTTCGCAGATGCCCCATTCAAGCGATGTCTGATTGTTGGCATTAAAACTAGAGACGCATTTCTGTCACTCAATTTTGCAACATCAAGACTTCCTAATAATTTATCATCAAACAATTTTCTACGTTTGCCAACCTTACTTTTCCATGTTGAAGGTTGTGCAGCACAGAAACCAGATTCATCACTTTTACTCTCCTCTGATTCTGATTCTGATGATGTACTGGTGAGTATGACAGCCTCTTCATTCTTCTTTCTTTTGATCTCTTCTTCTGCTTTCCTCTTTTCATAATGTTGTTGCTTTTCTGCTGCTCTTTGCTCTTTTATAGCGACAGCCTTATCAATGGTACCCATTTTTCCATGACGTCCTTTCTCACGTTGCATTTTCAAGAATTTCTTATCATTTTCTATTTTTATAAGCTCCCTAGCATTCTCATGAGCAATGTCAGATAAGTTTTCCAGTTTATCTTTCCATTTTTCTTCTTTATTATTTAAATTTTGTGATCTTTTCAATTTGTTTGCTTTGTTTTTCTTAAGCAGCTGCCATTCCTTCAGTATTCCTTGAATTTTATCTACTACATGTACTCTTTGTTTTGCTGGTATTCCTGCTTTTTTCCAAACTGCTAGCACATCATCTGCAGTAGAGCAGCATGATTCTCTAATGCCTTGCTTTTTAATATTTCTGTAGTGCATGAAGAGGGCCATCATTTCCTTCTCTGATGATAATACGGATGTTTTTAGTACTGCAGAGGGCTGCCCAATTAGCCATACTTCAGTTTCTTTTCTTGTAGAACTTCTCCCAACTGAGCAACTAGGTGATGGTGAGTTAGGCCTAGCTTCCATAATCGATTAATTGGTATCAAAATTACGAATTCCAAACAACAATTAAAAGCAAGCTAGTATATAAACTATTATTAAAAATTCTGAAATATGAACAATTAAACATAAAATCATAAGTTGTAAAAACAAACAAATTGAAAAAAAGGGAAACTTTGACGCCTGGTAGCACATAGTAAATTTTATTTAAAATTCACCAAATTTGGCATACACTACTTTTTTGTCATAGGGAACAAAAATACAGGTTGAACAATTAAAAAAAAAAACTTTGATTTTTTTGAATCACCCTAATATATATATATATAATATATATATATATATATATATATATATATATATATATATATATATATACCTTTTCTTTCAACCTTTCAAAGGTTCCGTGCAATGATTCCTCATTTTACGAAGGTCAAGCTTGTCGTCCCTTCTCTCGAGTTGACCTGGTGAAGTAGTGAGTTGGTTTCTTGTACTCTCCACCTCACATAGCCAGGTACGCCCGGCTCATCAGGGATTGTTCTGAGCCAGGCGTCTAATCTTCTTTTGAAGATGTCCACTGCAACACCATTCGTGTTCCTTAGGTCCTTGGGCAGCTGATTAAACAGTTTTGGTCTTCTCACAACAAAACTATTTTCTTTCAGGTTAAGGATGTTCCCTGTTTCGCCTTTAATTTGGGAACACGACACAGTCTTCCTTTTCTACTTTCCACCGTTGTTTGGGGAGTTACAGGGTTCAGAGTAATACTAAATATTAATGGTGTATTTCTCTCTTCTCCTTTCCAGTGAATATAAGTTTAGTTCGCGTAACCTTTCCCAGTAATTTAGTTCTCTGCACCCCTTGATCTTGGCTGTGAAGCTTCTCTGAATCCCTTTTAGCTGTCTAATGTCTTCTTTTTTATATGGGCGTGTTAGGACTGAGCAGTATTCCAATTTGGGTATGTTCAGGGTTTTCAGTAGCGGAATCATTATATTCCTATCCCTTCGTTTAAAGGTTCTCAGTGTTCTGCCCAGTTATTCTCTTTGCTCTGTTTACTGCTATCTTATTTTGTGTTTCACATTTCGCATCATTAGTCATTACAACCCCCAAATCTTTTGCTCTAGAATTTCTCTGAATTTTTGTGTCCATTTGGGTATAATATTCCATGGATTTTAGGTCTTCTCTTTTCCGTACCGTAACAGCTGAAATTTCTCAGTATTAAACTTCATATTGTTGTCTTCCGTCCACTTGTAGATTCTGTTCGTGTCGGTTTGTAGAGATCCTATATCTTCTGGGTTTCTTATTTTTCTACTGATCTTTGTGTCATCCGCAAAGGATGTTACTGTGCTTTCTCTGGTAACGTTCTCATGTATGTCAGTTAGCATGATTATGAAGAGTAGTGGAGCTAATACTGTTCCTTGTGGTACTGAGCTGAGGACCTCTGATTCTGATGAAGATACTCCTTGTACTGTAGCGACTTGCCCGCTCACTAAGGAAATTATATATCCACTTCCATACTTTTCCTGTTATTCCCATATATTTTAGTTTATGTATTATGATTCCATTACTTTCAAGTGCATCAATAATGTTGTTGTAGTTTTCCATTAGTTGTGATAGGCATGATCTACCTGACCGAAACCCATGGTGGTTATCACTGAATTTTTTCTGAGTTTCCAAAAAGTCATAGATTTTCTGTCTAACTATTCTTTCAAATAATTTGTGAGATGAGATGTAAGCGACACTGGCCTATAGTGTTTGGCCTCGGATCGATCTCCTTTATATATTGGGAGTATGTTCGCGCTCTTCAGGATGCCCGGTATTTCTCCCGTATCTAGTGATCGTCTCCATATTGAATATAGCGGCTCAGTGATTGCATTCTTGCAGTTTTTGATCAGTGTGGCATTCCATTTATCCGGTCCTGCCGCCTGAGTGTACTTTTAGTTTCCTTATAGCTTGTGTAATATCATCTGTCGTAAAGTCAAAGTCCGTTATACTTTCCTCTTGTAGTTCTTCTTCAAAGAACGCGTTTCTATCGTATATCAGTTTGTCAGTTTTTGGGATACTGAAAGATGATTCATACTGAGCTCTTAATATTTCAGATACTTCTGTTAGATCATCAGATAAAGCACTTTTCTCGTTTTTCAGAGGTCCGATAGTCGCATGATTTTTCGACTTTCTTTTTGCAAAATTATAGAAGTACTTTGAGTTAACCTTTATCGCTTCTATAGCGTCGTCTTCTTCTTTTTCTGTATGCTTCTCAATTAGTTCCTGTATGACTTCATCGATACTCTGCAGTTTATCATTTAATATTTTTTTGATGTTGTTATTTTTACAGTTTTGGAACAATGACCTCTTTTGTTTCTCGAACCTGCTTCTCTTTCTTCTTTGTTGTATTTTTGGGACATGTCTTTCCACAATTTCCAGCGTCTTCTCCTCTAAAGTCATTAGCAGTCATATATATATATATACACACACACACACACACACACACACACACACACACACACACACACACACACCGGGTGAATTTTTTGAACATCTGACACTTTAAAAGGTTTCTATTTTTTATTAAAGTTTTGTGCCAGTGCCGGTGACGCTTATCAATTTCGTGCTCCTTCGTATTAAAATTAATGGTGTTCAAAGTCTGTTAACGTTATGTTACTGCTCCAACAAAATTGTAAACGTGCCAAGATTACGCAGTTGCATTATTGTCATATAATCTATATTACTTAACTAATAATATTACATAAAAAAAATCTTCAAATTTTTCTAGAGACACCTGGCGCTACATTCTTACTCTTATAGAGCCAATCAGTACCCGTGACCTTCAAATAACAAACATACGAACGAACAATCGGTTGATCCTCTAGGTATACGAACGAGCGCCTGAATTTTAACTGCATGTGTAAGTAAATCTTAATGTAAAGGAAGAAAGTTATCTAAAAATCCAGTTAAATTCTCTCATTAAGACTTCCAAAAACTACCAACAAACATCTAAATTTTCAGTGAATAAACTTCACAAAAATGTCAAAAAGAGAAAAAAATAAACAACAACAGAAACAACAACAGCCGCCCCACAACTCTCTCATCTCCAGTAGTCTTCTTGAGGGAATAAGAGAGATATGTCTTCTCCCTGCACATCAAGCGCTGCTCCCCCCGCCTCCGGAGAGATCTCCCTCTATCAACGGATCGAGGAATTCAAAGCGAATAAAATGCGGGAATGCCAGGCGTTTACTGGTGATAATATACAATTAATATTATATATCTAATTGTACCTATCTTTTATCCTAATTTGCTTCACAGAAAAGGATGAAAAAATAAACAAATTAGAAGGAAACGAAGAAGTAAAACAGTTTATAAACGCTCTTAATGAGAATGTATCCACTATAGAACATCGACTACAAAACCAAGCAATATAAAATGAGAGGTTAAACAGCAATCTCAAACAGGAACCTCACAAAAACCTATACTTTATCGGTGGACCTGGAATCCCTCAAGACTCCCCAAGTGAAAACTCCACTGAAATTGTCAGAAACACCATCAAAGAAAAACTCTATACAAACATTCCTGAAAATGTTATTAAGGAGGCAATAAAAAATAATAATGACATTAACAAAAGAATCATGAAATTCAAAATGAGTGACCGGTTGTGGAAATCAGAAATAAGAAGTGCAGTTATAAATACCGAACCTAATATATATTATTAATGAATCACTCTGTGAATAGAGAAAATAGGACTTTCCCATTATCTGCCCCCTTGACGATTGGTTAGGTTAAGTCGTGATATTTTCACTAACAAAAATATCACGACAACCTAACCAATCGTCAATGCCCGGTTAGGTTAACTGTACGTCCTTGACGATTGGTTAGGTTAAGTCATGATATTTTCGTTAGTTTTAACGAAAATATCACGACTTAACCTAACCAATCGTCAAGGGGGCAGATAACGAAAAAGTACCCCGAAAATAAATTTTTGATAAACTATTAAAACTTAAAAATGAAAAAGTAATTTATTCCTGTTATGCACGGGACGGTAAAATATATGCCTGTAAGTCCCAGGAAGGATAAAGAGTGTCGATTCATAAATAATTCATACTCAACATGATTTCAAGAACGTTCAGCACCATTTACAAATAGAATTTCCTTCTGCATAACCCGCGTCTTAAGTAAACTTATTACACTACATAACCTATCATTATGTATCATTACTCTTATATATGTTAACCCTCCGTCTATGGCCTTGGGTGGTTTGAGGTTCACGGGGGTTCTGGGTAGGTGGCAGCAACGGATTTATCACTCTAGGGTAGCTGGCAGCGTGTAGGGACTTGGAATAGTTCTTTGATACTATAATCCGATTTCTTCTTTTAGTGGATCAGAGGGTTCTGTGAAAACTTACTAACTTATCTGTCGGTTCCCCGATTCTTCTTGTAGCGTATCGGAGAAATTATTTATTTTATTTTAAAACTAAGTTCTCGGGAGAAAACAGGGCTCAAAGTAGAAAGCAAAAAGATTCTCGGACTGAATTTTACAGGTAATGCTTCAGCCTCTACGTCAGATCAGAATAATCAGAATGCTAATTTGAAAAATTACAAGAGTTTATATACTAATAATTTGGTGATATCATTATTATTTAATGATGACCTGTTTTGTTTTTATTCTCAATATGCTGAGTTATTTTACAAAATATATGAAGATAAAGGTAAATTTTGTCTGTAACAGCATATTGACAGATAAGCAAGATATTTGAAGATGAAGTCACATTTTTCTCTTAAACAGTATATTGACAGATCTGTTGTCATGATTTGCCGAGTTAACTAAAAATGGAAATTGAAATATGCATTTTATTATGGAATAAAATTAAACATGCATATGAGCCAAAATTAAATGCTTAAAATTTAAAATTAAGTGTTAATTTAGAGTTTCGGCAAGATATGATTTCATCTTTTACAACTAAGAGAGAATGTATAAAAAAATTAACATTGCAGAATTTGACACAATTACATGAGTACCGTAAGCTTAATCTAAAAAATGATTAGGTAATTTAAAAAAGAAATAATTCATCAATTACTTAGTAAAAATAAAGTAGAAAGAAAATTAAAAAAAATTCCAAACTTGCATTTTACATACAGTTAGAGTGTCACGCGACTTTGGACTTTATATACAAAAATCAATGTTTGAATTATTCACTTTTACATATATAATAATAACAATAATAATAATAATTTTTTAAAAATTAATAAATTTGTGCCGTCTTGAAATTTTATAATTTTGTAATTCTCATAGTCCTTCAAATTCTGTAATCGCTACTAATTTTAAGATTTTAAAATTATATACGTTTTAATTTTCAATTTAATTTTTAAGTTTGTTTTTATAATTCTATAATTTTCGAACTTATAATTTTATAATCCTTACAATATAATTTTGCTATTCTCATAGTCCTTCAAATTCTATAATCGTTAATTTTAAGATTTTATATTGATATAATTTTAATTTTGTATTTAATTTTTAACTTTAAGTTTATATAATTTTATAATTTTCAACTCTCAGCCTCACTGTGGATGCATATACAGGGTGTCCCATAAGTCCGATCTCATAGGAAAATTTATTTTAAATTAAATTTACAAAAGTAATACATGAGAACTAACACAAACGTTCAAAATGATGTCTTGTTTTGGGACCACTATTTCTGGAAGGAGGACTTAATGCCGTACGATATCTTCAGTTGTTGCATGATGTATTGGAACCGTATTTGGACGAAATACCACTTGTAGTGCGACATCAGTTTTACTTTCAGCAGAATGGAGCACCATCTCATTGGCTGTGAGGTGCGACGTTGGTTGAATGAAGTTCTCCTTGGGCGATGGGTTGGACGCAGGGGACCAATGGAGTGGCCACCAAGATCCTCGGACCTCACACCTCTAGATTTTTTTTCTCTGGGGTCACCTTAAGCCTGTTGTGTTCATTGACCGTCCACGTACCATTGAAGACCTTAAAGAAAATATCCGTGCTGTTTGTGCACAAATCACATCAGAGACTTTGGCATGTGTGCGTTTAAGTTTGGAACATCCCATGAACATGCGCGAACAACAAGAAGGACACCAATTTGAACATTTGTTTTCGTTCTAATATATTACTTTTGTACATTTAATTTAAATACATTTTCCTATGAGACCGGACTTATTGTACACCCTGTATAATATCACGTTGGAGAACCAGTGGAATGTTGTACTCCGTTAAGAATTCCATATGGAGAGTGCTGTGTGAGAGGACGCATTGTCGTGATGCAACATCCACGAACCCGACGCCCATTTTGCCAGGCATTTTGCACTCTCCATGAGGGAATTCTTAACGAAGCATTTAAGTCGGGAAACCCAAACACTCCATCGAATTATCGCCCCATTTCCGTATTGCCAACTTTAAGTACAGTACAGTTTTGGAAAAACGTAATAAATTCTTAATGAAATACGATATTTTAACTAAAACATAATTTGGGTTTAGAAGTGGACATAAAACGGAAGATGCCATAAACATGCTATTAGAAAATGTGTATCAGAACTTAAACAGAAAAAAAAAACACTGCCTTGACCTTCCTCGACTTGTCAAAAATTTGATACACTCGCATGAAGTCTTATTAAATAAATTTTACGTACATATACAGGATAAGAGGAAATATTCTGGATTGGTTTAAATCATATCTATGAAATCGTCACCAGTGCATCAAATTAAAAGATAATTTATCAGACAAGGCGATGCTAACTGTTGGATCTATTTTTGGCCCATTACTGTTTGTAATTCACGTCAATGATTTTCATCTCTCAACGACATTAAATTAATACGCAGGTGATACCACATTTACTTCTTCCAATCATAACTCAGGCTTTCTGATTAATGAAACGAACAGCCAATTAGAAAATGTGTATAAATGCATGTGTTAATAAACTTTTTTTGAACCTGACATAGTCACCTTATATGATTATTACCAGAAAATATACTAGTACAAACTGTCAAATAAAAATTGAGAATACTACTCTTGCAAGGGTGAATGACATTAAAGTACTTGGCATCAATTTAGACGAAAAATTAAATTTCAAAAGTCATGTACAATATATCAAATCCAAAATATCAAGATTTCTGTTTATGTTATTTAACTTATAAAAGACCGTTCCTCAAAACGCACTCCTTACCCTATATTTTTCCTTCATCCATCTACATTTATTATACTGCATTATAACATGGTGTACTTCAAAGAAATATATAAAACATCCTTTGAAAGTAATTAGTAATTCAAAGTTATCAATAAAAATCAACATATTGTACATCACTCATTCAAAGAGCAGTTACCCACATCACATACACCATTGTTATGTAAGTATGGAGGAGGAGAATGTAGATACAAGTTGCTCAGGGAAGTACTCGGGGGTGGGACGTTAGGCAGGAGACAGGGAGTACTGGAACTCCCGTTTTTCTTCTCACTGTCCTCCTTAGTCATAAGCAGTTCAGCATGCTCTCAAGCACATACTTCTCCCTCTATTCTTCACTACAAGTACATGCATTTCACATACTACACAATCTTTTCAATATATATATATATATATATATATATATAAACTTTGATTGCATTTACTGCAACAATATAAGATCACCCAAACTCGCAGGGAAAAGAACTAAAACTGTTTGAAAAGGCTAATTAATTTCGGCCGGTCACAACAAAGTCCTTTTCAAAGCCATAAACTAGTTAAAATGCTCAACAAGGTTAAAAACGTCTGTCCTGCGGAAGAGCTGAAGTATAAATGACTGTGTTAAGGCATAATCACGAACAAAGAGATGGTTGCTTTCATACGTCTGGCAGTTAGAGAAGGCAAAAACTTTTTTTCCAGATTTCAAACATTCAAGGTGAGAAATCTTTAAGTAAAAATCAGTCTTGTACATCTGGCAGCCGGTCACGACCCGAAATTGCCCTAGAATATTTTAAAATGTTAAAAATAAAGCTATCCATACTATAGGACAGCTTAATATTTGAAATGGTGTTTTCTCCTAAAATATAAAATGCCTCGTATATTTGTCTCTGTTCCTGGTCCCTGATCTTCAAAATAGGTTTACAATCCTGAAAGTTAAAAATATGATCATGAAGTTCCATATGCTGAACCAAACTACTACAAGTATTACCCGATCTCAGGTCACGTTTGTGGGAATTAATCCTTCGCTGAAAATCAATTGTCTCTCCGATGTATTTTTGAGGGCAGCCTCCACATGGGATTTCATAAACTACGCCAGAATTGTTGGAGGTTTTTGTAATAGGATGACGGATGAACGAAGACAGTTTATTTGGCACAGCGGAGACCAACTTAATCCGCTGTGGAAAAAGTGAGGAAAACCCTTTGTTAACCTCAAAAGGCACTTTCAGGAATGGAATAAAACGTCTTTATCCATATTTCTAATTTTAGGAGAGAAGAAAGCTCTCTTAGTGGCGAAATAAGCTTTATCAATGAACAAATTGGGATAACCCAAACCTCTAAATATACTTTTAATATGTAAAACTTCATCATCAAGATAAATGGGGTCACAAACCCTGAAAGCTCTCAAAAAGAGACCCAAAATAATGCCTTTCTCTGAATGCGTAGGCTTTCTAAATACTTTGAAAGAAGAGAAATAAAGTAATTTATCCTGAATACATGTGATTACATCGCTAAAATGAATGTCATGTTGGCCGATGAGTCCGTTTATTCAAAAATCAGCAATGATCCACTAAAGGCTTCCCAGGCTTCTTTTAATAAGGAATTGGGAAGAATCCTTTGGGATTCTCCCAAACTTTTTCAAAGATTTAAATCTTATTTGCCCCCATCTTCCTTATATATATACGGGCTTCCAAAGGTGCATAAACCCTCAGTACCTTTGCGCCCTATTATTTCTAATGTGGGAAGTTCTACTGAACAGCTGTCTAAATGGCTTTCGAGCTTCTTTCGCCATTAGTAGAACAAATCTCGAGAGCACATCTTAAAAATTCTGCAGAGTTTGTTGACAAACTTCGAGATACAGACTTATCAGGAAAAAAATTGGTGAGTTTTGACGTGGTATCTTTGCTTACTAGAGTCCCTTTGGATTTAACCTTGCAGTTCCTGGAAGAGTGGCTTCATGATCATCCTGAGACCATTTTGGAATTATTTTGAAGCTTATTAGACTTTGCTCGAAACATAACTATTTTTCTTTTAATGGGTCATTTTTAAACAAAAGGTAGGTTTACCGATGGGCTATTCGCTCTCTACAATTTTAGCCAACATTTTTATGGAATTTTTTTAAGTTAATTTTTTGCCAGAATCTTTGGTGCCGGGAGTCATTTGGTTCCGTTATGTTGATGACACGTGCGTTATTCTGGAATCTCATGTGGATTTGGAATGAGCTTTTGGGATTTCTAAACAATTGTGTACCTTCAATACAGTTTACGTATGAAGTTGAAATTAGTGGATCTCTCTCGTTTTTGGATACTGTACTTATTTTAAGAGATCCCAACCAAAGACCGTCTTCCAAAGTATTTAGAAAGCCTACTCATTCAGACAGCTACGTTCATGCTTTTTCCAATCATTCTCTCTGTACTAAAAGAGGCGTTATTTTGGGTCTCTTTTTGAGAGCTTCAGGGTTTGTGACCCCATTTATCTTGATGATGAAGTTTTACATATTAAAAGTATATTTAGAGGTTGGGTTATTCCAATTTGTTCATTTGTTCATTGATAAAGCTTATTTCGCCGCTAGGAGAGCTTCCTTCTCTCCTAAAATTAGGAATCTGAATAAAGACGTTTTATTCCATTCCTGAAAGTGCCTTTTGAGATTAACAAAGGGCTTTCCTCACTTTTGCCACAGCGGATTAAGTTGGTCTCCGCTGTGCCAAATGAACTTTCTTCGTTCATCCGTCATTCTATTACAAAAGCCTCCAACAATTCTGGCGTAGTTTATGAAATCCCATGTGGAGGCTGCCCTCAAAAATACATCGGAGAGACAATTGATTTTCAGCGAAGGATTAATTCCCACAAACGTGACCTGAGATCGGGTAATACTTGTAGTAGTTTGGTTCAGCATATGGAACTTCATGATCATATTTTTAACTTTCAGGATTGTAAACCTATTTTGAAGATCAGGGACCAGGAACAGAGACAAATATACGAGGCATTTTATATTTTAGGAGAAAACACCATTTCAAATATTAAGCTCCTATAGTATGGATAGCTTTATTTTTAACATTTTAAAATATTCTAGGGCAATTTCGGGTCGTGACCGGCTGCCAGATGTACAGGACTGATTTTTACTTAAAGATTTCTCACCTTGAATGTTCGAAATCTGGAAAAAAAATTTTTTTTTGCCTTCTTCAGCTGCCAGACGTATGGCAGCCACCATCTCTTTGTTCGTGATTATGCCTTAACACAGACATTTATACTTCAGCTCTTCCGCAGGACGGACGTTTTTAACCTTGTTGAGCATTTTCACTAAGTTATGGCTTTGAAAAGGGCTTGGAGCGGTTGTGACCGGCCGAAATTAATTAGCCTTTTTAAACACCATTTAGTTCTTTTCCTTGGGGTTTGGGTGATTATATATATATATATATATATATATATATATATATATATATATATAATATATATATATATATATATATATATATATATATATATATATACATTATAACTGCAAACACGCAGTATAATTAACGTAAAGAACGACGCTTTGTATAGGAGAATATTCCGCGCAAGATGAGAGCGAAAGAACGAAACAAATGAAAAAATGAGGTACCCACCCGGGAATCGAACCCGGGATCTTCCGATTGCCGGTCAGATATGATAACCATTACACCACGGGCCTCACTCAATCAAATGTCGTAATTCCTTTACATGGGCGCAGAAACAAATGCCCCAAAGGGGCACCTCCCGCATGCCGTAACATTATATACATTATAACTGCAAACACGCAGTATAATTAACGTAAAGAACGACGCTTTGTATAGGAGAATATTCCGCGCAAGATGAGAGCGAAAGAACGAAACAAATGAAAAATGAGGTAACCACCCGGGAATCGAACCCGGGATCTTCCGATTGCCGGTCAGATATGATAACCATTACACCACGGGCCTCACTCAATCAAATGTCGTAATTCCTCTACATGCGCGCAGAAACCAATGCCCCTATACAAAGCGTCGTTCTTTACGTTAATTATACTGCGTGTTTGCAGTTATAATGTATATAATTAGGTCTTCTCTTTTTCCGTACCGTAATAGCTGAAATTTCTCGGTGTTAAACTTCATATTGTTGTTTTCCGTCGACTTGTAGATTCTGTTTATTTCGGTTTGTAGAGATCCTATATCTTCTGGGTTTCTTATTTTTCTACTGATCTTTGTGTCATCCGTAAAGGATGTTACTGTGCTGTCTCTGGTAACGTCCTCATCTATTTCAGTTAGCATGATTATGAAGAGTAGTGGAGCTAATACTGTTCCTTGTGGTACTGAGCAGAGGACCTCTGATTCTGATGAAGATTCTCCTTGTACTGTAAAGACTTGCCGCCACTCACTAAGGAAATTATATATCCATTTCCCTACTTTTCCGGTTATTCCCAAATATTTTAGTTATGTATTATGATTCCATGGTCACACTTGTCAAACGCTTTAGCAAGGTCTGTGTATAGTACATCATAGTTTTCATTACTTTCAAGTGCATCAATAATGTTGTTGTAGTGTTCCATTAGTTGTGATAGGCATGATCTGCCTGACCGAAACCCATGTTGGTTATCATTGAATTTTTTCTGAGTTTCCAAAAAGTCATAGATTTTCTGTGTAACTATTCTTTCAAATAATTTAGTGGGATGAGATGTAAGCGACACTGGCCTATAGTTTTTGGCCTCGGGTCGATCTCCTCCTTTATATATTGGGACTATGTTCGCGCTCTTCAGGATGTCCGGTATTTCTCCCGTGTCTACTGATCGTCTCCATACCCAGTATAGGGGCTCAGCGATTGCATTCTTGCCGTTTTTAATCAGTGTGGCATTCCATTTATCCGGTCCTGCCGCCTGAGTGTGTTTTTAGTTTCCTTATAGCTTGTGTAATATCATCCGTCGTAAAGTCGAAGTCCGTTATACTTTCGCCTTGTAGTTCTTCTTCAAAGAACGCGTTTCTATCGCATATCAATTTGTCAGTTTTTGGGATACTGAAATATGATTCGTACTGAGCTCTTAATATTTCAGATACTTCTGTTAGATCATCAGATAAAGCACTGTTCTTGTTTTTTAAAGGTCCGATAGTCGCATGGTTTTTCGACTTTCTTTTTGCGAAATTATAGAAGTCTTTGAGTTAACCTTTATCGCTTCTATAGCGTCGTCTTCTTCTTTTTCTGTATGCTTCTCAATTAGTTCCTGTATGACGTCATCGGTACTTTGCAGTTTATCATTTAATATTTTTCTGATGTTGTTATCTTTACAGTTTCTTAATTTTGCAGTCACTCTTTTTCTCTTTTGAAAGAATGCCCTCTTTTGTCTCTCGAGCCTACTTCTCTTTCATCTTTGTTGTATATTTGGTACATGTTTTTCCACAATTTCTAACGTCTTCTCCTCTAACGTCATTAGCATCTCCTCCGTTGTCTTGGCCTCCAAAATGGTTTTCCAATCTATTACTTCCATGCTGGATGTAACATCTTCCCAGTTTATAGCTTTGAAGTGAAAATTAAAAATTTCGAATTTGCTTCTTTTTATTGTGCGTGTTCTTTCCTTTCCTGTTGCCTTTATATTAGTTGTTATTTCACTGATGTTGTGGTCCAATATCATAGTTGAGGATATTTCTACTTTATCAATTAGATTACTGTTGTTTGTGAATACCAAATCTAGGCAATTGTTTTTTCTTGTGTTTCCTATTATTTCTTGCGTTAACATAAATTCATCAGATAGAGCTAGTAGCATTTTCATCTGCTCCTGGTCTTCTCGTGTGCCCCCCTTGTCCTGGTGTATACATATATTTTTTCCTATCTTTTTATATTTCATGAATGGAAAATTAAAATCACCACAGAGAAAAATATTTGGGGTTGGAGAGTGTAGATCTTTTACCCAGTTTCTTACCTCTGTAATGGAATCTGAAAATTTTGAGGTTGGCGTGTTTGGGGTTCTGTACATTACAATTAGTACCATATTTAATTTTTTAATTTTTGCTGCTACAAATTCTACGTAGCTGTTTGAGGTACTTATAGTCATTTCTGCTATATGCCTTTCGCGTGTGTAAATAGCACATCCTCCTTTACGTCTCACTCTTCTGTCGGCTCGGAAGATGTTATAGTTGTCAATTTGTATTTCTTTTTTGTCAATACAGGACTCACAGTTTTCACAGTTCGCCTGGTAGTCCTTTAGATGAGTTTCCGCGAGGCATGCAAAGTATGCTTCGGCTTCTTGCACGAGTCCTTTCAGATATAAAACTTTGTTCGGGGAATGGTTTAATTTAAGGCCCTGAATATTGACTAGGATTATTTTTATTTTTTCTCTATCGTTTTCGCATACAGGTAGTTCCGATTTGTTTTCCAATGGGGGTGCCGGTTTCGTTGCCTTGTGGTCCTTCGAGAATTTACCTCTTTTTATCTTTGTTGGTACCTGTTGTCCCGATAACGCATGAAGTGCCTTTGTGCGTGCCTTCTGCCCGGCTCTCGGATTTCTATATTTGTCGGTTGATTTTTAATTGCTGGATAGTATTTAGCAGCTGAATTGTGTTGGCTGCGTCTAAAAAATTGGCACTCTTCTTTGATGTTCGTTTTTCCTGTTCACTCGTTGCTTTCCTTTGAGGGTGGTGGTAACGGCATTTTTTTCCGTATTTGCAACTCCCATATCTTGCATAGGTGCTGCAGACCGTAAGATGGTGGAACTTGCATTTCTTATCAAATTTGCAGTATCCACTTGTGTAATGCGTGTTGCATAATGTGGGATGTGTATATATGCATTGCTGAATCCGATATCTGCAGTTCCCTTTTGCGTAGTATTTACATACGATATTTTCTACGCTTCTACTTCCTGTTTTCTTATTATTTTCAAAGTTATTAATTTTGGTATTATCATTATTTTTCTTTGGCTGTTTATTTTCTACGCTTTTAGTTATTATCTTTTTATCATTTCTCTCGTTGGACAGTTTGACTACTTCGCAACTTTTACTTATTTCTTTTCTTTCATCTATGTCTTCCTTCCGTATTATATTGTTATTCGTTATTAAAGTGTTGTTCGTTATTATGCTGTTATTCGTTATTTCGTCCTCGCTCTCATCCACCCGATTTTTCGTTGGGACATTTCCGGACCCTTGTGTCCCCATTATTTCATTCTTTTTTGTAACATTCGAGTCTGCTATCTCCATTTCTTTAAATACCGCGAATGAGTTTACCGTCTGTGTACATGCGCCACATAGAAATTTGACCCCCAGGACGTGTTTCGCGTTCGAGACAAGAGTTATTTCCCTATCATTCCAATTCATGCAGATATAGTCTTGCAGTCGTTGACAGAAATCACACCTAATCGCCGAGTTTTCCGTTGTTTCCAGATTACACAAATTACAGATTAAGTGAGAATTTGGACCCATAGCCATTGCTATTTCTTAATTAGCGTAAAAAGAAATACCCGCACAAATTCTTTCTTTATTTATTTATTTTTAGTTCTATTTCTTTCTTTTCGATGGCCGAGGGTTTGTCAAGGGCTTTCTGACCTTTGCGTTTTATAACCTTTTTCCTGCCTTCTTTCAAACTTTCTCGAATGCCAACTGTATTTAGTTTTGAATATATACGTTAAAACTGGTGATAAATTATGTAAACTGTATTGCACTTTCTTATTATAATGAATTTCACTTTATATATTATATGCACGGATTCACTGATACTTTATACACTTTCAGGTGTAAACAGAATAAACCGCCGAGTAGTTTATTCCCTTCTAATTTGGGTGTTAAATACAGAGAGAGACACGGCACGTCCATTCACCACAAGGTACAAGCAAACATATAATATATATATATATATATATATATATATATATATATATATATATATATATATATATATATATAATATATATATAATTAAAATAAGACAGCCTACTAAAAGTAACAAGATTACTTTTACTACACATACCTCAGAAAATGTAGCCCCCCTAAAAAAATAAAGTTAAAAAATTAAAGTGTGGATCTAAGTGGCAAAGAATAAAAATTTAAAAAAAATTTGATTCAGTTCACTATAAATTAAATTAGGAGCAGTCAGCTTTATTATTATTATTATTATTATTATTATTATTAGTAGTAGTAGTAGTAGTAGTAGTAGTATCATTATTAGTAATATTATTATTTCAAATAATGTAGTATACAGTATTGCGTGTTATTTGAGATATATTTACTGGAATGTTCCTCCCTAATCTCATTTTAGTCGGTGGCAATTGGGGTAAAATTGCAGCAAGTTCGGGATTAAGACTTACGACTGTTGGGAGATGCTCTCTCCTCTCTTCTTCGGATGACGGAGAGCGACTTGTGGGAAGTTTCATTGCTTTTGGGGAAATTATCTGTGAATTACAAATTTTACTGCTCCGCGAAGACGTCTAAAAAAAGGCAGGAGAGAAACAAAATAATTTATTGTTTGTAATAAACATTACCATGTTTATTTTCAGTTATCTTTAATGAATATTGCTTATATATACAGTATATATTCGAAAGTTCGTGCCTAATTTGTTTTTCTCATATTTTTGCAGGTAACATGAACTGCGTAATGAGAATTGTATGTTTGAGAGGGCATGAGTGTGGAATATTTTCAATCACAATTTCTGAGGGTTTTGTTGTGCGTAGCAGGACAATACTCAGTTTTGCAGCTGTGAAAGATTGGAGTGATACTCTAGACTCAGTGGCGCTCGTGCAACGCGAATTCCGAAGTTATTCCAATAACCAGATGTAACACATATAAAAATTTTCTAGAAACCGGTTTGGTTATTGACAGAGCTGGGCACCGCAAACTCAAAATCACTTCCGCAATCGCAAATCCGCAAACTCAAACCTTACCTTCCGCAACCGCAAATCCGCAAACTGCTTGCCATTTTTGGTGCCGCAAACGCAAATCCGCAAACGCAAACCATATTTCCAATTTTTACAGTGCTGGGCACTTCCGCAAACACTTCCGCAAACCGCAAATTCCGCAATCGCAATTTTAACTATGAAAAGTATCCAAAACATTAAAGAGGTATAAAAAGTTTTTATATTTTTTGAATGTTTAATTTTTTTAGCCTTGTTTTTATTAAAAACAAGGCTAAATAATTTATTACAATAAATCACTATTGTAGAAGAAATAAAAATACTACATATATTGATATATTATATTGAACAAAAACACCTCCTGCAAGTAAATAGTAAATAAATTAAATAATAAATTTAATCATTTGAATTTCATAAATTTTGAGACTTAGACACGTTAGAGAAGACTGTACTGTAACTGTAGTAACTGTCCACACATTACATTACACAAGTTAAATTAAGTTAACACTGTGACTGTACACAACTTGAACTCACTGTACAACTCAACCCCTCTAGCCTCTACAAGTGTACGCCTCTGGCTTTGTCAACAAGTTCAGTCGTCCTCCTCCAGTAACTGAGCCAAATCCAGTTTTAATAAGTCCATGTTCCCCTTCATGAACACGAGACGTTCGAAGTTGTCAGAGGTCAGGCTGGCCCTTTTGGGCTTCATTATATCTGACCCCTGGGAGAACAGTCTCTCCACGGCCGCAGAGCTGGGGATGGCCGTGTTATACTTGAGGAAAACATGAACCCAGGCGTTGCGGTGAAGTTTGGGGAACATGCTCTGCTCCAGCTCCTTGTTCTTCTCCTTGTCAGAGGACCAACTGTCCAACTCTTTCGCCAACTTGTTGGAGAGGCGATTGGAGTTGCTGTTGCTGGTCTCCCTCTCCATTGGCGTTGGGCCATAGGTCCTCAACTCCTGGAAATAAATTAAATAATTTAATAAATAATACAAAAAAAATAGTAATTTACTATTAAGTATGACAGTCTAAGTTACTAACAGACTCAGTAACAACAACTAACAAGTCAGAAATTGTTCAAATTGTTCAAATTGAATGACTGAGTGTGAGTGAGCTGAGACTATGAGTAGTACTAACAGTAACTGGCAACTACTACAACTAGGCTACGCAGAGTGCGGTCACACATTAATTTATAACTAAATAATTAAATTTTAATCTACATAATGAATTAATGATTATGTAAATAACGAAAATGATCAGTAAATCACCTTGAAGAATTCGTCCTCGGCACTGCTGGGTCCGGAAGTCTCGATGGCAGCGTGCTCCCGGATTTCATCCAATAGCCTCGTTCTCGTCGCGTCGACATTGCCAGGGTTGATGTGCCGGACCACACTAGCGTCACAGCACTAGCGGGCTTGGCCAGTGGCCACGTGGGAAATTTGCGGAAAGATTTGCGTTTGCGGTCTTAGTTCCGCAACGCAAATTCACTAATTTGCGATGACTTTGCCGCAAACGCAAATCCGCAAACGAAAAACATACTTCCGCAATTGCGGAATTTGCGGTTTGCGGAAGTGTTTGCGGAAGTGCCCAGCTCTGGTTATTGATAAACTTCGTAGCGGACGATCGAGGTCAGCTCGAACGGAAGAGAACGAAGTGGTCGAAGAAGCGTCTTCCGCTGATCATACCAAATCCATCAGACGTGTACAGTACCTATGGAAATGAATCTAGGTTACTCTGCCATTCAATGAATACTGAAGAAGGACATAAAAATGAAACTATGGAAACTCTGGACGGTGTTTGAATTATATGGCGTACAGATTAGGACCAAAGAATGGAAATGTATTAGACCTTCCTTTATCACTGAGTGCGCTCAATCTTCTTTTGGCAGCATCAGTCATGAGGCGACATTTTATGTGCCTGGGAAGCTAAAAGGCATAACTGTCGCATCCGGCAGCTTGAAACCCCAAAAGCATAGCGTGAGCATGAGCGGACTACATCAGAATTTAAGGTTTCGTGTGCCCTCTCGGCCAAAGGAATCAGAGGGGTGGGGAAAATTATTATGAAATGCTCCAGCAGTTTGCCTTGCCTCAGTTAGAGTCTTATGGCATCGATGAAACTATCTTTCAACAGGACAGAGCTCCACCTCTCTTCGCACTTGAACTCCGACAGCCATTAAATTAGCACTTCCCTTATTGATAGACTGGAGTACGCGGACCAACTCCTTGGGTTTCATGATCACGGTTCAGTGAATTTCTTTCTATGGAGTTATGTGAAATCCAACCCTTATGAAACAAAGCCCCGCAATTTGGCCTATTTAGAAGAACGCAAAACTGCTGTTATGCCAGGAATTTCTACAACACCATTCTCTAGAGTTGCTAATGAAGTTATACTCAAATGGCTAAGTACATTGAGATTCTTGGTGCATAAATCGAAGTGACCCTGAGGTTAGAGAGGAATTAGAGAAGAATTATCTCTTTTGCAAACATAATTCCCAGTGTCCCAGCAAGAAATGGGACGCTTAGTAAACGTCATAAAAGTTTATAAAACGTCAATAAAAGGTTTAGGATGTTTACTGACCGTCCTATTTCTTGATTGAAAATTGGTCGGAATAATGCTATATTTGCCTTGTGTGGGTTTTCTTTGTTTTTCTAAATATAAACACTTTAAACTACACTTTAAATTTGGTACTTTAGGGCTACTTTAAGTAATATATGTATTATTTTTGTCTAATTATACTCTTGGTACATAAGTAAATCACCTGTTTTTCCAGTATTTTATGCATATACATATATTGATGTACAGTGTATCAATAAACCAGAACTGATAATAATTGGAGGTATCTGCAATACAAAGTAATGAAAATTGCAATAAATCAAATACAGATATGGATATTCTTTTGACTAGACTAACACAGAGCATTGTTGCTTTCAGTGGTGATGAACTACGTATGAAGGCCTCGTCAGTACTTTGGCCCCCCCATTTGCTTGGTAATACTGTTGCCAGCTGCTCGTACCCTAAAATTGGCGTTAGACGGAATGGTGCTCTATATGAAAGATGTTTAACTCTTCATACTTCTATTTAAACTCTGAATACATGGATGAATAAAACACACACACACACACACACACACACACACATATATATGTATGTATATATATATAGAGTGTGTGTGTGAGTGTGTGTGTGTGTGTGTGTGTGTGTGTTTCTACATCGTGGTGTACCGACGCTTTGTTTCTTGCTCCGTGATAACATCAAAATAGCTAGTGATTATCAATTCAACGTTTAATTCTCTCTATATCAGTGTGTGTATGAAACATCAGTGACTAGGTGAAAGTAATTAAGTGAAGGCTACTGCCATATAGTACGCACAAAGAAAAGTAATAAAATTGAAATTGAAAATAAAATTGAAAATAATTCGAACGGAATATGGAATTTCACTGAGGTTTCTGTACACGCAAAGAGGAAAAAAAGGTCGTAAAACTTGGATCAAATTTCGCATGGAAACCTAGAAAATTGGAAAGAAAAGAGAAGGAAGAAAGTAAACCAATACTAAGGGAAAAAACAAAACAAAATGTGTAAGTTGAATTGAGATAGATTATGTTTAATGAAATGTACAGCGTACCACTTCTGCGACTGCATAAATGAAGCGGACGAGACCACAGGTTTAAAATGTATTCTATTCAATACATTTAAGTATTACGAGTGAATAAACTTAAGGAAAAAAAAGGAAGCAAAATGATGAATAGAACAAATAACATAATCATTGGCTTTATGGCTTTATGTTCGTAAAGTGCATGGAGAACCACAGAGAGATAGCACAAACGGGAATGGGAAATGTTGCAATGAGAGAAACAATTACAAGTTCACCAACAGGAAGAAGGGAAAGGACAACGAACGCCGGCACAAATGAAAGTGGGACTCAGAATATCAAAGGAAACTCACTAGAAGGGGGTGCAGAAGTAACCTTAATCGAAGTAACCTGAGTTGAACCTCCTGCACAAAATAGAAACAAGATGAATAAAAACGAAAGCACACCAAAGGTTAACAAACCACTGAGTAGAAAAGAAGTGGTGTTAAAACAAAAGAAAGAAACTGAATACCGCAGGAATCATAGGGAATCTAAAAGAAGGACCACATGCGAATATCACACAAAAAAAAAGTTCATGTAAACATGGCTATGGCTCTGGATGCATATATAATCACCCTAAAAAATGTCTCTGGAAGTTGCAGGTACGGAGAAAACGGATCACCTGAAGATCAGGGCCCCCAGCCTCAATTACCAAATGATATCTTCGTTAAAACTAACGAAAATATCACGACTTAACCTAACCAATCGTCAAGGGCTTACAGTTGACCTAATCGGGCATTCAATTTAATTTATTATTATACTTGGTACTGTAAAGCAAAAAACAATAATACATGGGGGCCCTGATCTTCAGGTGATCCGAGAAACCTGCTTCTATTTCCAACCTTCGATGTACTGATAATTAATTAATTAATTAGGGAGAAAAAATATTTAAATATGGAGTGCCCGTTAGGGCATATTATACTTCTCCGAGTCCGAATTTCACTCTGGCTAATACGTATTTTTATGTAAAATTTAATTCTAAGAGGGGTTTCTTTACACAACTTTTCTCAAAAATCGCGTTATCATGTTCAAAATTGCGGTTTTCTGTTCTATGTTGAAATACCGAATATTCAATTGAACACAACCTCATATTTTTAACCCTTTGTCGTAATTTGTTGCCATTTAGACACATTAACTTTGCTTAACTTTTACACAGGTTTAATACATACATACATAAGAAAAAAATCTACTCCATTTGAATCTTTGTAACCATTTGGACGCAGAAGGCGAAGTTCAACATTCTCTCAATAGATGGCAAGGCTTACTTGGCCATAGATGGCATGAAAGTCTGGAGGGCCAAGAAGGAAGTAGTGGCCTCATCAGTTGAAGCTCTCACGCAGAAGTCAGAGGAGAAGATCTCTGGGATATTCTTTGATGGCAAGCAGGATAGGAACACAAAGGTGTTGAAATATGACAAAGTGACAGGGAGATTTCATCCTGGCAAATTGATCGAGGAGCATTACACTATCACGTGGGAGCCTCAAGGAAAGTATATCTTCCATTTCACTCCCGAGGAACCTGAGGAAGGAGAAAAGCCTGCTCATAAGATCGCTCAGGACCTGCATGAGTGGCTTCTGGATCACGGAGCTGACGAGAGCCTTGTAATGATTGAAGGAGACTCTACCAACACCAACACGGGGTGGTCTGGAGGCGCCATAGCTAGGCTGACCATATTTCCTTGAGACAAAAACGGGACATTGGGATGGCAAAAAAGGGACGGGGGTTATGTAATATTCTGTATTCATGAAAAAGTAAGTACATAAACATATTGAGCTTACAATTATTCTTCAGTGACAGAACCCATACAGAACCCATAAAAAAAACGGTACTGTCCCGTTCAAAACGGTACGTATGGTCAGCCTAGCCATAGCCCTATTGGAGAAGATGCTGGGTCGCAAGTGCCACTGGATGATCTGTCAGCTCCATGTGAACGAACTCCCCCTGAGGCACTTAATCATCAAGCTGGACGGCCCTGTAACCCCCCGGTCAGGCTTCAGTGGGCCTATTGGAAAACTTCTTGCGAAAGTGAATGAACTTGAGGTCAACTTCAACTTCAAACCAGTGGAAGGAACTGAAGATATCATAGAGCTGCCAGTAGAGATAGTCAAATCTCTCTCCACAGACCAGCACAACTGCTATCTTCTGATCAAAGCCATCAAGTCTGGAAGTCTCAGTCCACAGTTGGCTGGTCTCAAGTGCGGACCTCTGAACCAATCCAGGTGGCTCACTACTGCACAGGCCATCTTGCTGTTGTGGATGAGGGAGCACGGACTGAAGGGGGAGGTGTTGAGGAGGCTCGAGGTCCTCGTGAAGTTCTGCCTTAACTTCTACTTCAAAATGTACTACGACATCAAAGTGAAGCACCACCTCAAATTTGGTCCTGCACACGGTTTTTCAAGCCTGAGGCTGCTGAGGAACCAGACTACCGAGGTCAGGAACATCATCTCTGCTGCAGTGATAAGAGGAGCTTACCACGCACATCCTGAGAACACCCTGGCTTCATTCCTGTGCAGTGAGGATGAGCATCAGAGAGCTTTTGCTGTGAGCCAGATAGAGAAGATCAGAGAAGGAAGAGACTTTGGTGATACGACAGTGAGGCCCCATAAAAATCCAAAAGTCAATCTGCAAGCTACTTCACCTGAGGATCTCATCAACTGGGAATCAGAGAATATTTACGAGCCTATTTTCACCTGCAAGATGACCTTGACTGAGCGCGAGGATCTCAGGAGAACTCCACTCAAAGTGGACGCTTTCTCTGTTCATACTCAGTCCTGCGAGAGAGCTGTACAGGAAGTCTCAACTGCTTCCCAAGCTGTGTACGGTCACGAGAGGAGAGATGGGTGGGTGAGAGCCAGGATAGACCATTGAGAAATGCTCCCAGTGTTCAGATCGAAGCAGGACATACTTAAGAGCTTTCAGGTTCGAGTGGCTGATGAAGAGGCTGAAGCCATCGTTAATGCTCATAAGAGCTGAAAGTCCTAATAAGATCATAATATAAGATCTTATGAGGCTACGCTTTTCAGGGATCCAGGAAGAACAGGCGTGTAAACCTACACGTGGAGGTGGCAAGTCTCCCGCTACTCGATCAGAGTAGAGCTGGTGAGCCGCGCCTATTCTTTGAAGAAAAACTTAAAATTCTTAAGTTTTACGTGAAATCCAAACATTTTTTCAGCACCCAGAGGTGTTGAAACACGCAAGAAAGGAAGGATGAGGTCAGAAAAGCAGCTTTTAGACTAAATCATATGCAGAACAGCTGCGCGCTTTGGTTTGGGTGCCCTGAGGCTGCGTTAGGCAGCCTTCAAATCAGAAAATCGCGATTTTGACCATGAAAATGAGATTTTTCGGAAAAGTTACAAATAATAAACCCATCTTAGAATTAATTTTTACATAGGAATACATATTAGCCACTTTGTTTTTCCAAAATTTTGACCCTGAACCCAGAGTATGATATGCCCGAGTGCCCGTATTTTCACATTAAGGGTACTCAAAGAAGAGGAAAAAAATAACGGCTCAAACTCAAAATACACCCAAAATGGTATAGACGTTTATTAATTAATTTATTTTTTATTCGGCTAGGCCTTGGCTAGTAAAGTCTTTCAAGCTTAAGAACCAGCCTGTAATCCTGAACCCTGAGCCTAGCCTTAGAACTAGGACTCTTGATATACAGTAAGCCAAACTTAGGTTCAATCTCTAAGTTAAACAGCTTATACTTGTGAAAAAGACACCGATAAATTAGAAAGAGTTCGGGCTAATACAACCAAAATGAATCCAGAACTGAGAAGTGAAATATTTGAGGGAAAATTAGCTGAAATAGTTATGTACTAGCAAAAGGTCGGCGCTACGCGCCGATTTTGCTAGATCTGCGGTGCTTCGGCTGAATTGTGGGCCTACGGCGTATTTTATTTTGAACATTAGTAGCCCTTTATCTGGATATCATTCCTATTCCTCTCACCTTGGGCCTCAGTAATTGGGGTGCCTGCGGCCTTCCAGTTACTGGCAAACCAATTATTCATTCAATAAAACTACAGAAAAGAACGCAGCCATGAAAATCTAAAGCTTCACAAATCTTAATACAATGAGCTCGGATTTGAAGCCTAAGATTTTCATGACTGCGTTCATTTCTATAGTTTTATTGACCAAATAACTGAACCGACAGTAATTGGGGGCCCTGCGGCCCGCCAAATCATAGTTTTCATTGTTTCGAGTGCATCAATAATATTGTTATAGTGTTCCATTAGTTGTGATAAGCATGATCTTCCTGACCGGAATCGATGTTGGTTATCATTTTTTTTCTGAGTTTCCCCATTAACCCCACCCCCTCCCCCATTACCCCACCCCTCCCCCATTACCCCACCCCTCCCCCATTTTGTGCCAAAATTATGATTAAAAATGAAGAAATGGGAAGAACTGTACCCCTAAAAGGGGGGGGGCAGGATTTATGTTACGGAATTTTTTTTTAGCATGGGCACTGCACAATAAAAAGACGCATCGAATGGTGAAAACCGCATTGTTCTACACCAATTGTAGCGACCTGTAGGTCTATAGCTGTCAATTTAACATAATTTAATATTTTAACAAAATAATTCAATAACATTTAATAATAACCTTTAATAACATGTGTGTGTATTTTGTCATAGAAATGTTAATGACAGTCCATTCGGCGAATCGTCCGTTCGGCGAAACAGCCGTCGGCGAATCGTCCCTTCGGCGAAACGTCCGTCGGTGAAATGTCCATCGGCCAAATGTCCGTCGGTCATCTGTCCGGCCACGATATACACACACACACCTCGTTAACCTCGTTTGGGTTCCGTGCGTCGGGCTCTCTTCACACGAAGGTCAAGCTGGTTGCCACGCCTCTAGTCCTAGCTTGATGGAGGAGCGAGTTGCTCTCTTTCGCTCTCCACCGCACATAGCCAGGTACACCCGGCTTATCTCGTACCGTCCTGAGCCAGGCATCTAGTCTTCTCTTGAAGACTTCAACTTTGACCCCTGTAACGTTTCTGAGGTTCTTTGGAAGCTGGTTGAAAGGTCTTGGCCCCCTGACAACCAAGCTATTTTCCTTCAATGTTGAGGAGGTCCCTTGTCGGGCCATTAATGTGGGAACACTACACATTCTGCCCTTCCTATCTTCCAGCGTTGTTTGAATGGTAATTGGGTTTAGTTTGAGGTTTGGTACCAGTTTTTCGATCATTTTCTATATGTAGATTATGGTGTACCTCTCTCTTCTTCTTTCCAGCGAGCACAGATTTAGTTTACATAGTCTTTCCCAGTAGTTGATTCTTTGCAGCCATCAATCTTGGCTGAGAAATGTCTCTGCGTTTCTTCTATTTTATTAATTTCCTCCTTTTTATATGAGGACGTCAAAACTGAGCAGTATTCAATAGGGCGAGTATTCATCCTACCTTCTTGTAATAGCGAGGAAAAGTGTCCTAAAGGTTTATTTTAGACTAGTTTTAAATATGTTTGTCCTGCAATAATTTCTTCTGCCTCCGCGAACGTTCCAAAATACGGGAAAATTTACATAAATAGCGTGTTTTATAATGACGCTATTATGGTCAACTTCGGCCCTACACCACAGTTTATTCGTTAATTATGTATTAAGTAATGCAATTAACAATTCATTATATCATATTTTAGTAATTTAAGAAGTTTATATATTTGAGCAATTAAATAATTTAGGTCCACCAATGCAGTTTACTTTGCATATGCTTGGTTTATTTTTGATGACTTATTATGTAATATGCAAGCAGCTCCTCGCTTATTTCATCAATATTGAATGTACTATATTGACAAAATAACCCAGAACTCACCACGTGGAAGTGGCTGCATTTCGAGTTCCTCCCTGCCCGACCCAACCACCCTACCATTATCGGAATAGTTACACACTGTAGTCACTTTTTGTTTCCATTCTTGGCATTTTCTTTCTGGATTCTAATCTTGCCCTGATAAATCCATCCCTTGCCTCTGAACCGCATACTGCAGCTGAAGCCTCTGTTACCAGCTTTATATGCCGTTCAACCGCTTGGGTGTGGCAAGGAAAGCGTGGGATGAAATCAGGTACATCTCCTGATGAGATATAGTTCAGGAAGGATGTCGGAGCGTGATAGAACTTTTGTCAGAGGAGGCTCTGACAGCTCACAAATTTGCCAGTTAATCATGTTGCAGTACTCACTGCACTTAAAGTTCAACGTGGGCAATTTAAACACTCACTGCGGCTGACTCAGAATCTCTTGCTTTAAGGATTCTCCTTCATCCTAATTCTCTGATATGTTTTGCTTCATCGTGAATCATACTAAGGAGAACATTCTCAGGATGAGAAAAATAGGAATTTCTCTGAATAACACGATCAACTATTTCTATACAGCGGGCACTCAACGACCTCGAGCATTGTATCATTTGGTAAAGATGTTTGGCTCCCTGTGTTGCTGAAGAATTTCTCTTGATTTGAAACCACATTGGAATATAAACTTTCATAATATAATCCACGATACACTAAAGGTTGTCTGAAGGTTCTTCAGTTGAAACATAGAGACGAAGTATGCGGTTAGCAGTTGTCATCCATCTGGAGTGTGCCATTTTGCCTGGTTTCCTTTGAGCTAGAGAGGGAGTACATTCACCTTTTGACACAGCATCATAGATTTCTGCCAAATATTTCTGATCTGTGCTCAGATCATCTCTCTCAACTACAATTTCTTCCGCTTCAACTGCTTCAAACTCAACAACAGGTCTCTTTTCACAGTCAATTAACTCTTTTCCTATAGACCCCGTAAAACTATGAGGACCTGTTGTTTTACCATCAATGTCAGTCACTATGTGCTGCAAGGGAAGTTCATTAGTGTGAAGCAAGCAAATCAGCCACTGGAGTGCTCTCTGAAAGTGTTCTTCAATACTTCTTATCACTTCTCCTTTTGGTCCTGTATTAACTGCTGTCCCGTCACATCCAATGGCTTTAACTTCTGAAGTATCAATCTCATTTGAGCGAAAAAAATCCAAAATTGCAGAAGATATACTCTGTGCTGAGCCAGAAGCGGGAGTTACATGCCCAATATAATGCGAGTTTGGTTCTTGAAGCAAAGTGACATGTTCTTCTGTTATATTTTTTTGATAACCTTTACTGCCAACTTTTTCTTGCACTGCAGTTCTGTCCTTTCTTCCATCGAAATAGATACTCTCCATAGTTTCTTCTTCGTAATCTCTCTTTTGAATGATAGATTTCACTCTTTTTCTAGCTCTCCTTACTTTGCATCTGTCTATTACTGAACTTAAATTTTTTTCGTTTATAATTCCCACGTCTTCAAGAACAGCCGAAGTAATTATAACAGCAGACCTGTCTGACACACCAGTTCTGTCACAAGCTATAGCCAATGATGAGATTGTTCCATGATGAGATTGTTCCATCGATTTGATTCTCTGTGTCGGTTCATAATCAGAATCCGCTCCTTCTGTTTCACTTGATGTTGATGACAGTGTTTCAGTTGCTTGTCCTTTACTGGTAGATGTTTTGGTTCATACTGTTTCATTCTCTGTTGTCTTCTAGCAATAGTTGCTAGATCTTTACGAGTTTGTGAAACATCAAAAGAGCCTATTGCCAATTTTCTTGTTGTTCTCTGATCTTTAAGGAAGTCTTGTTCAATTGCTGGAACCTTGAGATGGTTTTCACATGAACACTTATCAAAATTTTCAATTTGCAAGCACTGATGTCAAATAATTTGTTTTCTGCCTCATTTTGAAATGTTTGTAATTTAATTTTGAATGAGTCACTATCTTGTTTCCTTTTTATTGACTTTAGAAGGTTTTGACATTTTTCATGGTAATTTTTAATCATTTGAACGACACGGTTATGAGAAACAGTAGGAATAGAGGCTGTTTTCCACAAATCTTCGAGAGTTTTTGAGAGAACATCCGAAATTTCTGCAACTGTAGGCTCTTTCTTCGATGTCTTCAGATTCAACCTTATTTGATGAAAATATTTCATGACGTCCTTATAGGTTGGAAGGCACCTCTTGTCTAGATCAGCTGGAGCCCCAAATATAGGGCAACTTGAAGAAGTTCTTGTTGCTTGAGCTGGTACTAACATTGTGAAGAACACAGTAATTAATATAAAAATTAAGAAATTACTCCTAAAACATAAAATATTCTTGCATTCTGCAGAAGTTTTGTATATTACACCAACGTATTATTATGCACTAAAATATGCAGTATATGTCCACATATGCGTGTTGTCGTGTTCCAAAGATGTATTAACAGCAAGAGCAACACAATCCACATCTTACCCGAAACGTAGCTAGCACAACACTGCGGGGAAGTGAGAGCAAGAAGGCCTGGTAGAGTGTTGTGAGTCATGACTCATCAGTCATTACTCACTGACTCATTGCCGTATATGGCAATGACGAGCAACACACCATACCAGGCTGTGGGGAAGCTTCTAGAACGATGTGGGAGTACTACATGACGTACAAAGTGAATTTATTAGCATATAGGCTGAATATGCAAAATACGTGATTTGTGCGGATTTTTTCGTATTTTGGAACGTTTGCGGTGGCAGCAGATATTATCGCAGGACAAAAATATTTAAAACTAGTCTAAAATAAACCCTTAGGATGCTTTTCCTCGCTATTACAAGAAGGAAGGATGAAAATTAAAACTATAAGAAAATATTGAAAAAAATGTGAATTTTGGCGCATTTTTTGGATTTTCAACGCGCGTGCGGAGGCAGAAGATATTATTGCAGATCTCTGAGATTTTACACACTCACTTTTGACGTGGAAGAGCCACTTTTCCGCACTATTACAAAACGAAAATCGAAAAAAGTGTAAAAACGCTTCGCCCTAGTATTCAAGTTTTGGTATGATCAGTGTTCTCAGCAGGGGAACCATTACTGTCTTGTCCCTTCTTTTGAACGTTCTCAGTACCTGTCTCGCGACTCTTTTGGCTTTGTTTATTGTTATCTGATGTTGTGTCTCGAATTTGGCATCATCGGTCATTATTGCCCCCAAGTCGACTGCTTTCGTGCTTCTCTGAATTTCCTGTCTATCTGGAGCATAATTTGCAGTCTGTTTAAGTTCCTCATTTTTACCATATCTCAAGAGCTGAAATTTCTTGGTGTTAAATGTCATATTGTTGTCTTCTGACCATGTGTATATTTTGTTCGTTTCCCTTTGCAAGTCCTCCATTTCATTTGCATCGCTGATTGTTTTGTTGATCTTTGTATTGTCCGCAAAGGATGTTACTATCCTGTGGCTGTTTACTCCACTGTCTCTGTCTGTTAGCATGATAATGAACAGGAGTCGGGACAGCACTGTACCTTGTGGTACTGAGCTGCGTACTTCTGATTCTGATGATGATACACCTTGAATTTTGATGACCTGTAGTCGTTCTCTGAGGAAGTTGTACATCCATTTTCCCACTTTCGCCTGTTATTCCCATATGTTTCATTTTATGTGGTATTATACCATGATCGCATTTGTCGAAAGCTTTAGCAAAATCCGTGTATATGAGATCATAGTTTTTATTGCCTTCCAGTGCAACTATTACTAAGATATTGCTATAATGCTCTATAAGTTGTGACAGGCATGATCTTCCTGATCGGAATCCGTGCCAGGCTTTTGTGGATAATCAGGCTCAAACCTTTCAAGCATATATATATATATATATATATATATATACTGTATAATTTTATACTATTTAGTATTAATTATTTTTTCACCAAATTTTTCCTTGAAGTAAATTAATTTTTAAATGTTAAGTAACTTAGACAATTATGTTACTAGTCATTTTCTAATCTTTCAGTAATTTGTTTTAATTTGTTTTGTGAAGCCATTGATTCCTTTTCTGATTTAAGACTTCGTGTGAAACGAATCTCGGAATCCTTGCTGGCTTATCATGAACCAACCCTCTTCAAACGGAAAACCAATCCCTATTGATGTAGCTATCCCGTTAGCTGGTGAGTGGTTAAACTGAGGGGAAACCCCACCTTTAAGGCAGTCAGATTGGGTTGACTCCACCCACTCATTCTTGAAATATATAAACCCATGCAGTTTGATTGGCGGGTAAAATCTTGTAAAAATTCTTGGATTGACACGCTCCTTTTCTGTAGATAGTCTAAATTTGGCGTGTGCAGTTTTGCTACACTCGCTTGAATTAGTTAAGTGTTTTGTTGTGTAACTTCGAATTTTTGACAAAGCTTGTTTGAACGCCAATATTTTTATTTATTTACTCGTACTTATTTTTTTGGCTTGAATTTATTGCAAGGAATTTTGTAACAATTTTACTGATTAGTTTGTTTGTTTTTAATTTTTTGAAACTTTGGCTTGTTTTACAACTCCGACCGTCGTATTTTCTTGGTATACGTGTGAATTAAACCTGAAATGAAAGACATTTTCCTTGTAATAAATAAAAAGTATCACTTGAAACCAAAAATCGTCTAAATTACCTTCGCTCAGTTATTTCAATGTACTTTATTCTTAAACGTGAAAGCTGAATTCAGAGTATAAACGTCATCGATGTTCTGAATGAAGCTCCGCAAGTGGTCATACTCTGAAGGGCAATTATTGATCAAAATTGCACTCAAAATGAAGAAAGGTAAATGATACCTCAACTGTACAGTGATGAAATGAGTGTAAACTGAGAAATTATATCGATTCAGTGAGACAGACTGAAAGGGGTATTAGTAAAAGAAAAAACTGAGTGTGGTGCACATTCCCACCATGGGGAAGAGACGCATTAATTAAAAATAACCGTTGCGCATAACAGTGAAATTAATCACTACAGTCCCTGTGGTACCTGGCGCTCTTGGTGCTGCGACCCGCGGCGTCCTTACCTCAGGATACTGTCTGGCGGCTTGAGCTGTAGAAGCTCGATTACGGACCAGCTAATTTGATCGTTTTTCGTCTCCTCGTTAAGTCAGTACCACCGTCAGAAAATGTTTTCATACATAACGGAGGGCTTCCGAAAAACTTTCTCAGTAAAGTACCGACGCAGATGAACACTCGCGCCAAACACTCGCTTTCGCTGAGGTTCTTGGAGTAAGTGTGCTTCGGGATTAATCAAAACAATCGACAGTACAGGAAACAAACGAAACCTTGCATGGATGATTTTGGCTTTGGAAATGTTAAATTACGTAAATCAGTGTTGCTTATATATATATATATATATATATATATATATATACAGGGTGTCCCAAAAAAACTATATACTCTTTATAGCATCATATATTTTATAATTAAAAAAAAAAAATATATAATATTGTTATAGCAATTGCCAATGAAAGGTAAATTAGTAATCTAAGTGATCAAAATGCTATAGCGAGTTGTTTGCATATAAAATTTAATTAACTACGCCAAGTGCTCAAAATGTTCTCCGGCGGCATGAATGCACTTTTGAATGCGTCGACTAACTGATTCGCAGACATGGACTAATGTGGATGCTGTGATGGTCCCGCACATTTCCCTAATTGCATCCTTAAGGTGTTCGAGTGTTGCAGGTCTTGTACCATAAACTGCATCTTTCAGGTAGCCCCACAAGTAAAAATCAAGTTGAGTCAAGTCCGGTGAACGTGGAGGATACTCAACGCTTCCTCTTCGTCCTATCCAACGGTTAGGCAACGTTTCATCGAGGTACCTTTTGACATCACAATGATAATGAGGGGGGTGCTCCATCTTGTTGAAAGTAAAAGTCGTCGTTTCCAAACAACTTCCGAACTGCAGGTATAATTTCTGTCCGCAGCATGTCGAGATATGTGGCACCGGTAACTGTCCCATTAAAGAAAAATGGTCCAACCAAACCCCTGGATGATAAACCACACATGCTGTTAATCCTGGTAAATTAACATGTTTATCCAACATAAACGTGTGGATTATCAAGTGACCAGTACCTGCAGTTGTGTCGATTTACTGTGCCATTCAGCTTGAAGGTAGCTTCATCAGACCACACGATTTTGTTGTATTGAAAGTGCATTCATGCCGCCAGAGAACATTTTGAGCACTTGGTGTAGTTAATTAAATTTTATATGCAAACAACTCGCTATAATATTTTGATCCTTATATTACTAATTTACCTTTCATTGGCAATTGCTATAACAATATATTGTTTGGTTTTTTAATTATAAAATATATGATGCTATAAAGAGTATATAGTTTTTTTGGGGACACCATATATATATATATATATATATATATATACATGGGCTACGTCGTGACCGATGTCGTAACACTGCTTCCCGGAGATCAGCGAAGTTAAGCGACATTGAGTCTGGGTAGTAGTTGGATGGGAGACCGTCCTCTGCGCCCAGATTATGTAGCGACCCGTGGTTCGGATCCTACGTAAAGCTGTAGGTCCGCTCCGTCATATGACCTTAGATGTTGCGAAGGAGGTTAAGCAACCCCAATTAAAAAATATATATATATATACACACACAGCATATATATTTTTTGGGGGAGAAACTCGTGTGTGTGTTTATATTTTGTTGAATGTGACAGTAAAGTGTTTGCACTCGTGTTTATGATGCTTATATTTTAATTTTGTTTTATGGTTAACAAAGTGACCTAAATAGGTATAGTTTGACCTCGTTCGGTCATTCTTTTTTTTTTTAGTGAAGTAAACCAAACCGTGAATATTGTTGAATATACATTGAAGTATGTGTAACTGATTAATTATGTATACACCAGTACCTGAACGTTCAGTAAATGTTCTTTTATTTTCTTTGTGATTACACTGTTCAACAAAGATTCTGTTTCTCTGGTAGTGTTGGGTGTTCCTTACTTACTTTTTAGTGCTGATTTCGAAAATAATAGTGACATTTTTCCATCACCCACAGTTTTATATATTGTCGTGATTTAAAACAAAACAAAACCTTTTTTTCCTTCAACCAAAATGTCGTATTCCTCATTTACAATTCATTATTTACTTTACTTTCTATTATCACTCGTTCTCCTCTGTGTCTTTATACGGACGCGGGTTCACCGCTTGAGCCGGTGAGCAGCCATTAAACTTTCGAACACAACAAAGCAAAGGGACCGGGAATAATTACACACTTTTATTTACTTTTTTCTGGCTTTTTATTTATGCCGAAATACTTTAGTCGAACGGGGTAATGCGAGGGCGGAATTAGCGTTAACATTTAATCGCGGAGAGAAACATGATAAATATTTTAAATAAACTATAACATTCTAATATGAAAAACACCTTAGTGGGGCAAATCCCGTCCAAAGATTGACGTTTTTGGGCATTCTGAGTCGGCACATTGGGCACATCTCAGATGTTGCCAATTTGTACTTTTGTATTTTTAATTTCAAACAAAACATTATCAATTTCTTATTTACATACAAACCATAATTAAATTTCTTATTAAACATTATTTTCTTCTTTATTAAACAAAACTTTATTAAATTCTTATAAACAAACCATTTAATTCTTATTTTACATTTTTATCTTATCTTTATTAAAAAACCAATACACTACACTCACACTACAATATATATATATATATATATATATATATATAATGAACAGGAACACCAGAGAAAATACAAACATCCTTCAAGGTTTAATAGTACCAACGTTTCGGAATGCACTAATTCCATCTTCAGGGCTAAAACAATAAAATTCCAAATCACATACAAAATTACAAAATACAAATTGCTTAATAACAATTTAAAATAAACTTAAATTATTAAAAAAATTGTTCGAAATGCTTTCCTTCCATTTCAATAACTTTTTTTTATTCTTGGCCGAAATTCATCTATGGCTCGATTTACTTTTATTTTTAAGTATATTATATGTTTAGTTCATTAAAATGCATAATTGATTTCTATTTTTAATTTGTATTCTTAATTCAATTATCGTACCAATACTTCTGGTTAATGTTAATGGTTATATAGTTCATATATATAGCTAGGAATGTTACTAATCGAATTTAATTCCATCTTCAAAATTTAATTTTTAATACCGCTAGATTTACTTTCATTAATTGTAAGTTCTTTTAAGTGCGTATTTATTTTAATCACCTTAATACGCGCAACTGATTAATTACATAAAATCGATAATTCTGATTGAATTTTATTACTTTTGACACATATTCGAATTCATTAAAACTTATACGCATACACCATCATTAATACTACCTGTAATTAGATTTTAATAATAATCGACCTTGAACTTAAAGGATTTTATAATAATAATAATAATAATAATAATTGACTTAAACTTAAAAGATTTTATAACCTTAAACCCATCTTAAATTATTATACATTATTTTTAAACTTTGTTAATTCAAAAACCTTCCAAATCACTACACATACACACGCATGTAAACTTTTTAAAATGTGTACGTTTCTCCACAAACATTACGTAAAAAAAAAAAAAAAAAAAAATCTGCAAATACTTATTACACTTTCACCCATTTGGACATATCAACAACCATCATACTTTTTACCTAGTACACACAAATACACACTAGACCACAGGTCTATACATCATCCATTACGTAATTCGATTTTTACCTACAATAGTAAAAAAAAACTAGTTTATAGATTGTACGATCATAGTAACTTTGAAAATTCCTGAACTTTAAAATTTATATTTTTCCCTTTTACCCACTATTCATTATGTATGTAATTTTTCCCACAGAAAATAAATTTTTGTTAAAAATTAAACAGAATTAAAATTTTTGTTGAAAATTTAAAACTATCATTGACTGTTTAAATTAAAGGGTTGTCTAAAATTAGATTTGATTTTCTATTTACTCTGCATTGTACCCAACCGCCCGAACTCGCTTGTTTTGTATAAAATTTGTAATGTAAAAGAAAAATTCGTCATCATCTAAAGTAGTTTGAATTAGTTGGGATGTTATATTAATTGTATTGTATTGTATTAATTGTATTATATTATTGTATTAATTAATACTATTTTAAAAGGGGGAGCACTGTAAAAATGAACAATGAACAGTTCCTATACCATCATTATATGGATTCCTTGTCTTCATGCAGTACTTATGCTTGTATGGTTTTTATGTTTGAATGTTTATTTTTACAGAAGAAACCAAAATCGCCTAAGCGAGTTTTGGATAGAATTTCGATTTGTACTTTATTCATTACTGTATTTCTCTAATTCATCTTTTCTAATAATGAATTATACTGTACGTATGACATAATGTGAATAACTATGACGTCATAAGGTAACTTAATTCTCTTCATGTTTTCCATACCGCGAATACTGAATCACCCATTTGGTATGTGGATATCTTTCATGTTCAATGTATGGTAAATCCTTTAATAATAATAATAAAAATACATCATTCTCTATACGTCATTATTTATATGTTGCGTCCTACCTATTGTCTACTGATGCCTATCAACCTATCAGTCCATATTTTACGCGTGTCTATATTACGCACACAACCTATTGTGTTACGTACCAATATGTGTACAAAACTTTTGCATTCGTACATGTCCCCTGATGATTACGTACATCGTTACGTACATGTACAATTGTACATCCGTTTACATGTATTCTTTTTATTTCTTTTCTTTAAATTAATTAATTTCTCGCAAGATATTCATAAATGCTTAGGCGAGTGGTCGAATTCCGCTAATCAGCATAAATCGAACATCTGAAAACGAAAAATCTTCTCTCGCCATAATTTCAATTTATAACACATTATCATGCGTTATGTTAAATCATGTGTGTCATGTATATATGAATATATACCGTATGTGCCCATGTACGTTGTGTTGTACTAATAACCATATATAATAACTATATATAAATATAAAAACACTGTAAGAATTGTAAACGACGTAATGTACTTTAATAAAATTGTAATTAAATGTAATAATTTAATACAATGTAATGTACTTTAAATGGAAGTGTAATTAAACGATGTAATTAAACGATACTAAGTAAATATGAATTAATTGGTAATCATTATCATAATTGTAATAAACCAAAATTACAGTGTACTCAGTCATGTACTTAGATTGTACTTAATGTACTACTCCGAAATTATATCGCCTTCAGAATGTATACTCGGCGAAAATACGATTAGTTTTTATTTTTATTGTTTGAATTTTTATTTGGAATCTTTCAAACATCTGATCATGTATTTAAAGTGGGGCACTTAACCTGTAACTGCATTCCCCCAACATTTAGACTTATATGATACATGTAATTGTAAAATTAACTTCACTTCATTACTGCACTCTTCTTTGGTCACTACTACGACATTCCCTTGTTAGCAGCCTCGCTGCGAGGAGGGGGCAGAGGCCCCTTGCCTCCTTAATTTTTAGATTCCGGCCTGAGCTATGGTCGAAAGAGGTCGAACCTCTACCCCTGTAAATTCAGAGCACTACCTGTACATTTTAGAAGTAAACTGCAGTCAAAGAAAGTTTTTTTTTATCTTTTCCTTCGAGCCTTGTTCTCTTCAGGAATTTAGTCAGTAAAGTCGATAAGTTTAGTACCAAGAGAAATGTATCAGAGTATTATAGAAAGAGAAGAATTAACAGCTGTCGCCCCTATAGCGAGAGAAAGAAATTAGAATATTATAGAAGAAAAGTCTCACGAGAAAATATCCGTTGCTGCCTCCCAACTAGAACCCCCGTCGACTTCGAACCGACTCAGGGCCATAAAAGGAGGGGTTAACATATGTACGGCATGCGAAGGTGCCCCCTCAGGGCATTGGTTTCTGCTCGTATCTAGGAGAATTACGACTTCTGATTGATCGAGGTCCATGGTGTAGTGGATAGCATATCTGACAGGCAATCGGATGATCCCGGGTTCGATTCCCGGGTGGTACCTCATTTTTCATTTGTTCGTTCTCCCTCCTCATCTTGTGCGGAACGCTCTTCTACACAAGCGTCGTTCTTTACACACACACACACACACATATATATATATATATTATATATATATACATATATATATATATATACACACATATATACAAGACGAAGTTAAATGACTATAGTTCTGCGTACAAATTAAACATACCACTGATGATGGGAGTCTTACTAAAAAAACATCTGATATTAAATCTTCAGAATGTTGACGTGGAGGTTCATCACCCTTTTTATCTTTGAATGCCGTTTCTTCTAAGAACACCCCTTTTTCTACATATATATATATACACACACACATATATATATATATATATATATATATATATATATATATATATATATATATATATATATATATATATATATGTATGTATATATGTATAATTGTATATATATGTAGCTGAGATGTATCTGAGGTGCTAAGAGTACAATTAAAAACAAAATACAGGTATTGTATTACTTATATTGTATTACTACAACAATATCGAAGATGCACTGGAATGCAATGACAACTACGATGTCATATATACAGATTTTGCCAAAGCTTTCGACAAATGTAATCACGGTATAATAGCACATAAAATGAAATATATGGGAATAACAGGCAAAGTGGGAAAATGGATCTACAACTTCCTCAGAGAACGTCTACAGGACTTCAAAATTCAAGGTATAACATCATCAGAATCGGAAGTACGCAGCTCAGTACCACAGGGACAGTACTGGCCCCACTCCTGTTCATTACCATGCTAACGGACATAGACAGCGGAGTAAACAGCAACAGTATAGTAACATCCTCTGCAGACGATACAAAGATCAGCAGAAAAATCAGCGATGTAAGTGAAGTGGAGGCCTTGCAGAGGGACACGAACAAAATATACAAATGGTCAGAAGACAATAACATGACATTTAACACCGAGAAATTTCAGCTCTTGAGATATGATAGAAAAGAGGAACTTAAACGGGCTGCACATTATGCTCCAGATAGACAGGAAATTCAGAGAAGCACGAAAGCGATCGGTCTGGGGGTAATAATGACCGATGATGCGAAATTCGAAACACAAAATCAGATAGCGATAAATAAAGCAAAAAGAGCAAGCGCTCCATCTTGTTGGAAAGTATATCTTTCACCACTAATTCGTCGAATATCAGTTAGATAGAGTGAAAGATATACTTTCCAACAAGATGAAGCCCCTGCTCACAGAGCACGCCAAACTGTCACATTCCTTGAGAGCGAAACACCGGATTTTATCGAACCCAATATGTGGCCGGCTAGTAGCCCCGATCTTTCACCACTAGATTATGGTGTTTGGGAAGGCCTGAAGTCCAAAGTTTACATCCCTGGTACCAATATAAGAGATATAGATGAACTACGAGAAAGAATTCTGCTCCGCTGGTAGAAGGTGTCTCAACGTTATGTAAACAGGTGTACTGATCAGTGGCGTCCGCGTTTGGAGGCCTGCGTTGAGCAGGAAGGGGGACACATCGAGCAACTTCTCAATTAAGACGAACAACATACTAAGGTAAGCATCTATGAAGTTTGGGAGCTTTAGTCCCTTTACTTTTTTTAATATGACAGTTTACCTCTAAGGGGTCACTTTTTTTTACCCACCCTATATATATACATACACCGGGTTGCCCAGAAAAAAGTAAGTTATTGCTTTTATCAACTATTATACTTATTATTGTCAAGATTTGCTTGCTTTTATAACGATTTTAATAAATAATTTGATTTTATATGTAGCACTTCTATATGTCTCTATAATATTTGTTTTTAATATACCGTACTCTATTTATCTTTGTTGCAGATTTCAAAAATATTTAATCACCCCTTAAAAATGCCTTCATATAGTCAAGATCTCATATTGATAAAACAATTACGTATTGAGAAACACTATGATGCCAGAAAAGTTATATCAGTGTTTCCAAATAAACCATGGACTCGTTCTGGTGTACTGTAGAAAAAAATATTCGCAAAATTGATAGAATTGGATGTGTTGCTAGAACCAAAGGTAGTGGGAGAAAAAGAGAAGTTCGCACTGATGAAAATATTGCAATGGTTGAGGAAATGGTTCTAAGTCAGGAAAAAAAGCCTGGTACGCGTATGACATCAAATGAAACTGCAGCAGAAACCGGAATTTCAAGAAGTTCTATACAACGAATTGTCAAAGAAGATCTGCAAATGCCAGTTTATAAACGCTATCCAGTGCAAATCTTGAGTGAAGTCAATAAGATGAACAGAATGGAAGCATGTCAAGCTCTTCTTGAAAGATTTCCCAATGTCAATAGAATCTGGTTTAGTGATGAAAAATCATTTTCAATTCGATCACCTCTCACCACTCAAAACAATCGAGTGTATTCTACAGCAAGAATCAAGAGAGAAGTAACACCGGAAAGACTTTTAATTCAACGGTTTAACTTTTATAAAAGACTAATGATCTCCCGCTGTGTCTCAAAACTGGGTAAAGGTGATGTTGTTTTTGTTGAAAGCGGTGTTAAAATGAATGCTTTTATTATTACAACAGTATATTAAAGAAACATCTACCAAAAATTCGCGAAATTTCGGCAAATTGATATACATTTCAGCAAGATGGTGCAACAAGTCATACTGCTCACCTTACAATTGAATATTTAAAAAAAGAAGTTCCTGACTACATAAAACCTAAAGATTGGCCTGGCAACAGCCCAGATTTGTCTCCTCTTGATTATGCAATATAGGATGAACTGAAGGAAAGAGTGTATAGGAATAGTAAATTCGCTAACATTGATCAATTAAAAGAAAAGATTGTGGAAGAATGGAATTCGCCACCCCAAAATTTCATAAACAGGGCAAGTGATAACTGCCGCCATCGTTTGGAGCTTTGTGTCCAAGAAGGTGGTGGATATTTTGAGTATTTGATGTCATAATATAGACAATAAGCAGGAGTATTTATAAACATGTATTATTTATTTTGTATTTCTTCCTATAAAATTAAAATAAAATCTTAAAAGCAATAGCTTACTTTTTTATGGACAACCCGGTGTATATATATATATATATATATATAAGCAGCTTTAGCCTTAATAAATAAAGGCTTCAGTGGCTTAATTTACTTCGTGTGTTTGTCTCTTCCTTTCTTCATCCTTGGAACCTAATTTTCCTCCTGTGCCCCTTTTAAAAGCCAATATCTTTAACTATTAATTTAATCTGGTCATTCCCCTTAACAAATTATTGTATTGGAAACATGTCTCAAACATATTTCGAACATTAAAATAAACAAAATATTTAAGGACGTAAATGTAAAATAATTTGGAATTATACGCTGCATTGCAGAAGAGGAAAATTTTTATGAATTGTTTCGCGAGCGAAAACGGCAAAAAGAAGAGGAAGGGTAAATTGAATGTTTTGTTTTGTGAAGAGAAGAAATGCGGTTTTTAAAGGAAGAGAGAAAATGAAATGATCGACTGAGGGAAAGTTGAAAAAAATACACTCTGAAAACGAAAACATGAATATTTGAAAGGAAAGAGTTAAAAATTAAAAAATTGGAGTGAGGGTGTGCATACAAAGCGTGTTTTATAGTTTTGAACTTGAAAAACAATATGGAATGATATGGAATAGGGCACTTATATACGCTTGTCATAGCCAGCGCCCGTAGCTCCAGTGGGTATCATTATTTCCCTATAAGAGAAGTGAAGAGACTGAGGGAGGGAATTCGACTCTCTCCCCAGATGCTGGCTAATAATAATCTAAAAGTTAACTTTCCTACGGCCTCAGAGCTGTGCCAGTTTCTGTTCCTTCTCACAACTGTTTGCAGTAAACTCCTGAATTGTTTACGTGTTTGTCCTCTCTCTTTAACTTGCAAGTACTTCATTAATTTCTCCCTAACATTTCTCCAATGTGTGGCATAAATATTATATTATATTTTGTTTGTCATCTTAATATATGCATTAGTGTGTTAATATCACATTAAATTTAAAGTTAAGTTTCCATTATTTATGTAATAATTAATCAGATATGGCACCGACGGTTTATTTTGTGTTGGACACACTTAAACATTTCACGAATAAACGCCAAATTTATATTCGCGAATTTGGTCTCTTTTCATCATTAAAATAATTTGGGATTTATAGATGAAAAATTCGGAAAAAATCTGAGATACTGATTACATCATTCGTGATACTTGTAATTTCATTACCCCAAATATATAACACATATGGAGACCTGTCAGTTAGCTTGTGCGTGTTAGTTTGCAATTCACTATTCTAATCCGGACTCGGGTTTTAGGCGATTAAGATGCTTCTAGGATTTCCATGGTAGAATACTTATAAAATTTGTGATTTTCGACTTTAAAACGAGTCAACTGACGTCAAGCCAAAATATTTGAACATGAGGCGGCATCTATTGGATGAAATGTTAATTGAATTCTCACTCGATGAACGTTCATTTACAGTGTTTATATGTTAACTTACAGTAACCTATTTGTAGATAATTACGACTAAACACTACTTATATTTCAGTATGAATTTTCGGTCTTACCTGAGTAGCATTCGAACCTCCGTCTCTGAAATTGTCATTTTTGCGAGCTTTGACTTTATTTGCTCGTCCATACTGACGACTCAACCTATAGTCCGGGAGCCCAGGGCACCCCTCGTGCACCCCCCCACCCCGAGAATCCTCCACCATTATAGTTTTTGAACTTTTAGGGCCTATAGAACAGATTGAAGGATGTTCCCTTGAAATATTTCCCGTTGCACTCTTTTTGTTGATCCACTTTTAAGGTATATCAAGTGTGCGCTCTGCAATGTACGCGAAAGAGGTTTTTTGCATGTTGTTATACTTCAGAACTCTTATTAAATGCATAAAAATGCAAGTATAATTAATAACTTGCTATAAAACATTACATTTATTACATTTATGCAATAAATGACAAAACACGAAAAATTGCAATACACGAGCAATACAAGTCCAGAAATTATTCTAAAAAAACTTTTTGTTGCACTAAATTATCAATAAATTTTACACAAATCAATGAACAAACTAGCCTCAGAAGAAATTGTGATTTCAAATCAATGCAAGTTTTACTCATAGCCATCATCGTGATCATCTTCATCACTGCTATCACCAAACGTGACATCATTCTCTTCATCATAGACTTCACTATTGCTGTATGCAACCACGTCTAAAATGTCTACTACTGATTTGAGTAAAATTTTGTCCACTTCACACCAAAGAGATTCTCTATTCTCTGATCAGACATGTTCATCATAAAGTTTGGGCACCTCAGATATGGCAGTATTGGCAGTCTTCCAAATTCTCGTTTGGTAGTTGGCCCGACGGATATGTTCTACTAAACAAGACTGTGCAGGTGGTATTTTGGCAAAATCAACAGTGTTTACGTTTATCTTTGAAAAGTCATCACCATCACATTTAGACTTTAGATTAAAGTGCCTCAGTTCATCAACTTTCTGAAAGTTCTGCTTGCCATACATTGCACAAGTGAATTTCTCCAGTCCTATTACTAACTCTTCAGTAACTTCCCAGGTGTTGCCTAACTTTTGTAAGGTATTACTAAATACAGGCGATTTCAGTAACAGTTTCAAGGGTTTCGCTTTGCCTTTAACTCTGAAAGCACTCACTGTGTCACAACCTGTGTAAACATGTAGTCCTAAAAGTGCTTCACACATTGGTGTTGAATAATGGTTAGCAAGTTTTGTAATGCTGATAAGTCTTTTGTTGTTTCCATGGCCTGTATCAAATAGTATTGTACAGCTGATCCCTCTTGCGTGATGCAACAGTATCCAAAAAATGTCATTATCGGGACTCTTTACTCTAATACAGCAATATTTTTGCTTGACAGTATACTTGCAGTATAAAATCACCCTTGAATCAGTTTTCACAATAACCAAATCTGTTAATAAGTGTTATTAGTTCTTTACTTCTGAACATATGTCTAAGTGTTAAGTACAACAGAACATGTTTGGGCATTTTCTATATGGCATGTGTTGTAGCTCGACAGATGTCTTGACCTACAGATAATGCAAGACGGTTTAGTTGGTCATTTTTTGAGTTCTCTTTTCCAGCAGAAACAATTTTAAGAAATCTCTTCAGTTCATCTGACACAATGTCTTGTAATCAAATAATCTGCAGTTGGCGGCCACAGCAATGTTTCTGATTTTTCAAAGGAATGTATCATAATCTGTCGCAGTGTATTTGCAACGTCATTAATGCTATAACCTGCACCAAGTTTATATGCCATTACAACAGCAGTTCCTGTGTCAATAATTTTGCTATACACCAGATCTGAAGATAATTCTCCAGAGGCAGTGATAGCTATATGGTCACCAACGTCATTTTTTTCTAACTTTGCTTTCAGATTTTCACTTCTGTCTCTTGTAAAGCTGATATGTATGCTGCATTTAGATCTGTAAGTTTTATGATATTCTTGTTTTGTATTATTTTTCTTTCAATAAGTGTACAAACTTTGCTGAAAGCATATCGATGTGCATCCTCAAGTTCCTTTTGTTCTTGCTTCTGTTCTTTGTTTCTACTTCTCCATGCATCACTGCCACGCAAATAACCTTTCCTGCAGCTTGGATGGTACTTTGCTTCTGCAGCAAATAGATCCATATTTTTTATCCTTCTAAGCACTTTCTCATCTTTCTTTGTAGCTGCCCGTTTTACACTCTCTCCTCCTCCAAAATCAAAAGTTGAGGTTTCCTCAATGGTGCTTCTTCCTTCTTTGGTAGTATGAATGCGTCCTGATTTGTTGCAGATAATGCAGTCTGGTTCACATATTGAATTTGAAGCTGATGATAATGAAGATCTTGTTGGTCTCGTACCAGACGAAGATAATCGTGCAGCTCGATCATCAACTGCAACCAGTCTATTTAATTTCTTTGTAAATCGTTGACAGCAGTCTCTGTGGTATCCGTCTTCATCTCTCAATTGTTCAGGCAAAAGATTGCGTGCGTCATCCATTCTCTGGGTTGATCCAATCGATTGACTCTTCCGCCTTCTACATATTTCTTGCAGTCTCTCAAATCGCTGGTCTTTGTCTTTTAGATTTTTAAATAGAGTAAACTTTATATTGGATGACCCTTTAGAGTGAATGACGCACTTCTGACTGCCTGCAGCTGTTTCTTCTTTTCTTGGCTTCTTTCTGGATGGTTCCCCCATGGGAACCCATCATGTCTGTAAAACACAAATAATATATATTAATAAATATTATAGTCATACCATTTTCTTTATCATGCTTAGTCTTTCAATTTATAAATATAGCTATTGATTTAAACACCAAACAAATATACAGAATTATTACATACTGTATACATTAACAATACACATCTACTTCAATATACCGAAACAGAAAACAAGCCTACACATATCAAACAGTTTAAGCATAATACATATTTGAGTAGGGGGTAAGATTCCCCCCTCCCTCACACGATAATACAATGTTTGCATTTGGACATGTAAATACCTAGGATAATTCAACTATATAAAGAGGTTAAAGTCGAAACGACACAAAAAAACTTGAAAAAATTCCGTTCGTATTCACCTCATTCACCTCTGGAACTCACTCTCAACTTTGACCTGACCTGACTCCGTGACCTTACGTGACCTTGACCTTGCATTTTTACTGAAGGTGTGTTAATTGGTTCTGTGAAGGTGTACGAAATTTCAAAATTCTAAGTTTAAGCATTTTTATTTTATCGTGGAAAAAGTGTCGGGGGGGGGGGGGGGGAGGGTTCAATTTGACCCCCCGGGCAGAGCGAGGGTTAAAAGTGGGCCAACAGAAAGAGTGTAATATGTTCAATAGGCCCTAAGAGTTCAGAAAAATATAGTGGTTGAGGATCCAGGTGGAGGAGGTGCACGAGAGGTGCTGTACTGACTTCTGTTGACTACTACTGTACAGCTACAGTGCCTTCTCCGCAGTAATCTTACCATAACTATGCTGTTGCTACATCCTTTTCACAAATTTAACAGCTCTTGCAGACCAATAATATAGAAAACTGCATCTGTCCCAGCTTTGTGTATCTGATGTAAAATTTAAAATTACTGTTTATTACCTTCATTGCTATTTTTCAAAAATATCGTATTCATGGAGTTATCTGAAAATTCATTATTATTAATTGTAACAGCAAATTGAAAACTGAAAACTTACATTGAAAAGAAAAAAAAAGTTCACTTTGATTATGAATTTCAACGAACATCTATTTTATTTTAATTGATAAAATATATATATATATATATATATATATATATATATATATATATATATATATATTCGTTCAACTGCCAAATATGCAAAAATATATATTAACATAAAATACAAATTTTTTAATTATTGTGCTTCGTATTTAAATAGCACTTCATATAAGATGAGAACCGATTATTATTATTATTATTATTATTATTATTATTATTATTATTATTACTATTCGTGTTGTTGTTGTTGTTGTGGACAAGAGAAATACAGAAATTCTACCTCTTAATGTACTTAGAAAACCATATACTTCTTCATTAACATACCTTCACGACAATTTACATATATTAGCATCGCGAGAATCCATTACATTTCATTTAGAACCATTAACAATTGTTCAGAACAATGTAATTAGAAACTTATGTTGAAAGAAGAATTGTAACACTTTGGATAAATATGAAAATCTAAGAAATTTGAATGTAAACAAAGCTCATTGTCTATATGAAGTTTTGTATATACTTCTGTTCACGGTAGTAGACATCTCTTTCACGACTTCCTCAAAAATTCAGACTGGAGACAGTCTTATGATAAAAGAAGGAACATGGAATATAGATTTTCTTTCAACGGAACACGAGTCAATAATCAATTTTTTTTTCAGTCAAATACTTTAAAGGTTTATCCTGAACTTCTTCCGTCACTTCCTAAAACTTCAACTTCTTTAAATAACTTTTCAAAAAATTGTTCCAAATGAACTATTAGAACCATATTTGTTAATTATACAGTCGTCTGAATTTTGTAACAAAATATTCTTATTCTCACTCAACTGCGTCCATATAATATTACCATGTTAATCATACCAAACTTGTGAAGCTTTTGTATAGTTTGTTGAAATAAAGTCTAAACTCTTTCATAATCACTTCGGTTTTAAAATAAAAATATGGCAGATGTACTTATTGCATTAAGTGGAGAACTATAAAAACTTAAATAGTATGGGTGCATCTATGCCGGGAAAGGTGGGGATAATGGGGAAGGGGGAGTGCCAGTTGAATATAGACAATAGTAACCTAACCTAACCTAACCTAACATGAAAGATAATAAAAAAACTCTATATAATATTAATATATATATAATATATATATATAATATATATATATATATATGAAAATTATTTCACGAAAGTAACACGCGAATAATATTTATGATGAAAATAACCACGAAGGAAAAAGGAAACACAGAATGGTGCTAAAGCGCTTCAGTGTTCCTGAGAATGTCATTAGACAAAAGCGCTTCAGCATCATCTGTGTTTCCTTTTTCTTTCATGGTTATTGTCATCGTCATCATATATATATATATATATATATAGAGAGAGAGAGAGAGAGAGAGAGATGTGACATCATACTATGAATTTTAGCGATGACAATTTTAAAACAAAAAAGTTTTTAAAAATTTGAAAGTACTGTTTAGGTTTAGAGTTCATTTGATGTAATAGAGCACACTCACCCAATGCTACTACGTATAATGGTAAATATGTAGACAGAAAATTCTGGTAGGATGACGTCATGAGGTCCTCACGTCCGTTGATGAGGTGTATTTGCATGATAAACAATTGAGTGTTTATATAATGATAATGATAAACTTTATTGGCATGATATAAATCCCATAACATAGTAGGTCCTACAATATTCTTGAAGGTAATAAGCGGTAAGATAGATCAAACAATAATACATTTTAAAACAAACAAACTAAAAATTATGACTAAAAGAGATAGAAATAAGACACGTACTGAAAAAAGTAATAGTAATAAAAAAAACCTACCCACTGCTAAGACTAAAAAAATGATGACAATGATAATGACGATAATGCTATTTATTGGCAAGAGACAACTTTACCAACCTAAAAATAAAACGGTACAGTATTCATCAAGGTGATTAGTAATTAAGGTAATAAAATATGCGATATTTAACACACAACAATAAACCTACTTTCGGTCGTAAATACGTGAGTTCGCTTTAACGGTATTGAACGCACTTCTTAAAACCTAATTCGCCTAGGCAAAGTTTGTTGGAGTTACAGTATATATGTATATATAGGGTGTCCCATACGTCCGGTTTCATAGAAAATTTTATTTTAAATGAAACTTACAAAAGTAATATATTAGGACGAAAACATGTTCAAATTGATGTCCTTGTTGTTCGCACATGTTGATACGATGTTCAAAACTTAAACGCACACGTGCCAAAGTCTCTGGTGTGATTTGTGCACAAACAGCACAGATATTTCCTTACAGTCAATGACCACAACAGACTTAAGGTGACGCTAGAGAAAAAAACCTAGGGGTGTGAGGGCTGGGGATTTTGGTGACCACTCAATTGGTTATCTGTGTTCATTGCAGTGAATTTTGGATGTACTAAATGAATTAGTAGGTTTTATCAGGATTGATAGGATTGAGGTTTATAAAAAAAAATCTAGGCCTGAAAACTGTTGGAGCTGAGCCTGGCTAAACTCCAGAAACTGATGCATAGCCTTGTGTCTTGCAACTAGGTCTAGTTAATTAGATTTTTTGTAAGCTGCTCACGCATATTTTTAAAATATCTAGTATGATGTAGGCTACATAACTACTTAAATATGTTGGGCCTTGCTGTAAAGAGGCACTAAGGTACAGCTGTATACACACCCAATGGTGCCCTGTACATGTGAACGCCTGAACGGTGTACACACACACACACACACACACACACACACACACACACACACTTGTCGTTGCCTCGTTTTTCCGCCGACTCAGGAAAAATATCGAACTGAACACAGTCAGTTCCCGACTGAGTTTCTCATCACGTAATTTATAGCAACGGTCTATATAAGACCATAAGACCTAAAGGTAATTATTCGTTTTTACACCCAGTCTGTTTTTATAATGAGAACAAACTTTTCTAGTCAATTTTGAGGTGTTTTGCACGAATCTGCCATCCGTTTCCTGTGCAAATGCGTAGTTTTCGAGATATCGTCATCTCGAAAACTACGCATTTACACAGGAAACGGATGACAGTTTTGTACAAAACACCTCAAAATTGACCAGAAAAGTTTGCACTCGTCATTTTCGTTTAAACTAACGAAAATATCATGACTTAACCTAACCAATCATCATTGGCGTACAGTTGACCTAACCGGGTATTCAATTGACCTAACCGGGCATTCAATTGACCTAACCGGGCATTCAATTGACCTAACAGGGCATTCAATTGACCTAACCGACCTAACCACAATACCTTACCTTATTGCGGAAGGTAGAGTTCTGCAATTGCAGTCAGGAAGTGATGCAATTTTGTAGACTCGTCGGTATGTTCTGCTAGGAACAAGTACCGCGCAAAATATTTTCGGTAATGAGGGCGTTTGTTCCCAGTACGTAAAACCCACGATTTCACGTCCTTCCACAGGCGTTTAAACATTCACGTTTATTTTTAGGATTTTTTTTACGGCACCTAAAGACCTGGTCTTTTCTTAAAATACAAGCACTATTGCATTTAGGGCAGGTCACGGATGTCTTAATTATTCCGTGATTGAAAAAATAGGTCTAAGCTCTTGTCTTCATCGAGGGCAATATGGCGGATTACGTCTTCAAAGTCAAATATGCAAAACTGACACGTCATACTTGTGGTCACAAAAACCCCGAACTAACAGACCAACATTTGCTAATAATGATTTAATTTTAAAACAGGACAAATTGAATTACGCAGAAGTAGCCAGAATCACCAAAAATAGGAAATATTCACCAAATAGTCGATAATATACATTATATATTGAAAAAACACGAAAAATAGGAAATATATTTTAATAAAAAAACACATTTTATACAAATCTGCACAAGATAAGATATATATTTTCTTAGTCAGTTTTGAATGGCAATTCAATATATTGTACTGTTTTAACTGCGCGTGAGCGGGTTAAAAGACGAATATTAACCGACCTAAATTTACTAAGAAAGTATCTCAAGAGGGAGAATAATAATCAAGATTACTTTGAGTAAGTATATAGTATATGGTCTCACAGCACTATGTACGAATTGGTAGTTTAACTGTAGATTCAACTTAGTCAAAGCATACTCTTGAGGCAATAGGCCTATCACTCCAAGTCGAGTAAGCCATCCTATTCGTAAGAAAGAATCGTGAATCAACCAGTTTCTGTGCTTCATTAGGATCACCTGAAGATCAGGGCCCCCAGCATTCTTTAGTTAGCTTTATAAGGCTAACTAACGAAAATATCACGACCTAACCTAACCAATCATCAAGGGCGTACAGTTGACCTAACGATTGGTTAGGTTAGGTCTTGATATTTTCGTTAGTTAGCCTTATAAGGCTAACTAAAGAAGGCTGGGGGCCCTGATCTTCAGGTGATCATATATATATATATATATGATGAATAAAACCACGAAGGAAAGGAAACACAGAATGGTGCTCAAGCGCTTTCGTCTAATGACATCCTCAGGAACACTGAAGTACATAGAGAGTTACAGCCTATATATACGTTACAGAAATATGTATATATATATATATATATATATATATATATATACAATAAACGGAGAAATGAAATTAAAAAAAAAAAAATTATTAAAAAATTAAAAGATTGTGGGAGGGGCATACAACTTTGTAAGGAAACACTATCGATTTTTAGCACAAGATCAAACTACCGATTTTTAGCACAAGATTAAATTAATTGTTTCCAACCAATGTTATAAAAAAAAAAAAAAAAAAATTATACTGGAAATCTGCCCGGGTTTTATCACTACCCATCTCATCTTGTATATAAAAATAAATTGAAAAATAAAAGTTATTAGAGTGGCATACAAGTTTACCAAAGATTTAGCGTTCTACCCTTCTTATCTAAATCTTTTCTGAAGGAATTCAAAACAACAGGATCGAGTTGAAAAAGACCTTTGCTTATGTTGAAGTTATTTGTAAGTTGGATAATGGCACACTCAGGAATATTTCTATTAACAATGTTGCTAGAGTGAAATAAAACTGAAGCATTATTCCAATCAATACAGTTATTCCCCAACCGTGGATCCAACCTTTGTTTGATGAAATTTACAACGAGTTGCGTCGGAGAACTTCACTTCGTAACATTTTGGATCGAAAAATTAAGTCTCATTCGAAATAGTCAGTGGAGTAAAAAAGCAAGCTCAAAGTGTGTTTTGAACCTTTCTTCGAAAAACATTAGTGACGATGCAAAAAGTGCCCTTGGATATGGTATGTCCTTTTTTATTGTTAAAAAACCTTCGGCTTTACAAATTTGTTACAGTCTCGCTTGTTTTGAAAAACAGTGTAATCTCCCTCAGTATTTGTTTAACATAGTTAAAGGCCTTGTTTATAGTGCGGCGAATAGTAGTTACGAAGATAACTTTCCTAAACGTTTTCGCAATAGCCTCTCACAATTAAAAAAAGATGGGGAGCTCTAAATTACTAAAGCAGACAATGCTAACACCATAGTTATTATGGACAAAGTGGACTACCTCAGAAAGATGAACGAGCTTCTCCAGGACCCCGCCACATACAGCAAACCTAGGAAGAACCCGCAGGATGACGTCATCAAATTATTTAATAGTGGCTTGAAACGCATTCTCAAAGATCATAAGGACTTAATTCCGCTTTTCATGTCCACTTCACCTTCTCTGCCCTACCTTTACGGTCTTATTAAAACCCACAAACCTGGCAACCCTATGCGCCCTATTATTAGCTCGGTGGGCTCTATTACTTATAAACTCTCCAAATGGCTTGTCAAAGTCTTGTCCCCCATTCTCGGAACTATCTCTGATTCACATGTAAAAAATTCCATGGATCTTACTGAAAAATTGAATAATGCACATACTGAAACTAACGATAGATTGATCAGTTTTGACGTTTGTTCATTGTTTACAAAAGTGCCGATTGATGATATGCTTGACTTTCTCTCCAAGAATTACATAAGTATGACCTGCCACTACCTTCACACATTGTTTTGGAACTTATTAAGCTTTGCATCAAAGACTGTAAATTCACTTTCAATAACGAGTATTATCAACAAGTTTTTGGGATGGCCATGGGCAACCCCTTGTCGCCCCTCCTCTCCAATATTTATATGGAGTTTTTCGAAATTACTTACATTCCGAGAATCCTGGGGGTTGGCATCCCTTGGTTGCGGTACGTCGACGATATTTTGTGTATCTGGCCCATGAATCGTGACCTAGATAACTTCCTCCTTCAGTTAAATGATCAAGTCCCCTCCATTAAGTTTACTTTAGAAGTGGAACAAGACAATTCAATTCCGTTTTGGATGTGCGTGTACATAGGGAAAGCCCAGGTTTTAAGTTCAGTATCTATCGGAAAAAAACAAACAATTTGTCCTTCGTACACTTTTACTCGGGACATGACACCCCCACTAAGAAGGCCATTTTTTCATCAATGTTTCTCCGCGCCCTTAGGATCGCCAGTCCGGAATACATCGATGCCGAATTAGAAAAAATCAACGGATTGGAAGTGATCTGTGTTATCCATCTGCGTTTATGGAATCTTGTCTCAACAAGGCAAAACGAACTTTCTATCGGGCAATAATACACTCGTACTTTGTCAAAAAATATTTTAGTACTTCCATTTTTCCCGGGCTTTTTAGGCATTGCTAATGTACTTAAACTTTTGGATATTAATGTAGTATTTTCATATAACAATATTGTGAAAAAATCGTAGTAAAAAATAGCCCTACCAATAATTCAGGCATTATCTATAAATTGGTTGTAAACATGTGATTCCTTTTACATAGGTCAGCCGGGAAAGGATTTGCACACACGTATAAAACAGCATCAATATTCCGTTAGAACACAGTCGTCCAGTGCCCTTTTTGTCCATTTGTCAGAGTTATCCCACTGTACTGATTGGAATAATGCTTCAGTTTTATTTCACTCTTGCAAATTGTTAATAAAAATATTCTTGAGTCTGCCATTATCCAACTTACAAATAACTTCAACATAAGCAAAGGTCTTTTTCAACTCGATCCTGTTGTTTTGAATTCCTTCAGAAAAGATTTAGATAAGAAGGGTAGAACGCTAAATCTTTGGTAAACTTGTATGCCACTCTAATAACTTTTATTTTTCAATTTATTTTTATATACAAGATGGGTAGAGTGATAAAACCCGGGCAGATTTCCAGTATAAATTTGTATTTTTTTTTTTTTTATAACATTGGTTGGAAACAATTAATTTAATCTTGTGCTAAAAATCGGTAGTTTGATCTTGTGCTAAAAATCGATAGTGTTTCCTTACAAAGTTGTATGCCCCTCCCACAATCTTTTAATTTTTTAATTTTTTTTTTTAAAATTTCATTTCTCCGTTTATTGTATATGTATGTATATATATATTATTTTTTTTTTCTGTAACCTATATATAGGCTGTAACTCTCTATGTACTTCAGTGTTCCTGAGGATGTCATTAGACGAAAGCGCTTGAGCACCATTCTGTGTTTCCTTTCCTTCGTGGTTTTATTCATCATAAATATTTTTCACGTGTTACTTTTGTGAAATAATTTTCATATATATATATATATAAATTATATATATATATACAGGGCCATTTCTAGCCATTAGGGGGCCCTAAGCAGTATACCCATTTGAGGCCCCACCCCGACCATCCACCAACTCACGCCTAACTACATCACCTCAGCACACACATACAAAAAATGGCTGTGTTAATAAAAAACAATTATGAAACAATTTTAATGAAACATTTATGTCCAAAACAACAAATATGTACTTTCAAAAGACAAACAGAAAAATACTCTTCATGAAATTCCTGAAAATTAGCTTATACATTATTTAGAATAAATGACAGAACTATGTATAAAACAATAATGCAATTATCAACTACCAAACAATTACTAACTCTACGATTCAATCGTGTAATAGCTAACAGTTATACAGAACAGTTCGTATCTTCAAAATTTTTGCCTCGTAGATTTTTTCTGGGCGAAATCATCAATAACATCATCATATGAAATCTCCCTGCTAACGTCATGGTTGATGCTTATGATGCCAAGGCCACTGAGGCGATCCTGCCCCATTGATGATCTGAGGTAGTTCTTGATTAGCTTCATCTTAGAGAAGCTCCTCTCGGCTGACGCTACTGTCACACGTAGAGTGCAGGCAATTCTTAGTGCAACCCAGAGATTGGGGTATAGTTCCTCCAGTTGCTTCTGATGACTGAAGGAGAGAAGCTCCAATGCAGTCATGTTGTGTGAAGGTAAAGTCGGCAAGTTCTCTTCCTCTATTTTCTTCTTTTTCCATTTTTCAGCAACTGATGGATAATGTCGTTTCATTTTCCAAGATGCACGAAGTCACATCTAGTTAACCACAACTAATCTGCTAAATAATAATAATCATGATGATAATGATGATGATAATAATAATAATAGTAATAATAATAACAAAAATATTAATAATAACCAGCTATATTCCTATTTTTGCCCACTGAGCTATGACCTGGGAGCCTGTCTGGGGCCCCTTTGTAGCAGCGGGGCCCTAAGCGGCCGCTTAGTCTGCTTATGCCAGGAAACGGCCCTGTATATATATATATATATATATACAGTATATATATATATCATAATAGAGTAGAAAGAGAAATAACGGGTGTAAGCTAACAAGTAGAAGGTTCAAGACAGCAGTTGCCAAAAACTCTTTTACGCATAGAATCGTAAATAACTGGAATAGTTTGCCGGTAGAAGTAATTAGTAAGCACGTCTATAAACATGTTTAAAAATCGATTAAACGCATATGTTGATAGATTGGGTATAGCTTAAGGTAGTAAAATTATTCTAGGGTCTTTGTTGGTCTGACACATTATAACATTATATATATATATATATATATATATAAGGGGTTCCAAAAAACCTTAGCCCCCCCCCCCCATTTGCACCTTACATGTTTATTTATATCGAAATAGTTTTTAGTGATTATAAAAATATATAAAATTCTTTATTTATTGCAGGTATTAAAATTACTCTAGCTGATAAAGTGATAAATTTCGGAAAGCTCGTGATGCTGGAGCCACCTTTATAACACGTTCATGGGTTGCCAAAAAGTTGCGAAGAAGTGAGGACTTCGTCAAAAGAAATTCGAATAAAACTTTGGATGAATGTGAAATGGATACAACCAAATCTGGGCGCCCAAATTTGCCACTCTCTCAGGAAACAAAGGACATCATTGAAAGCGGTACGCGTAAGCGGAAAAACAGCTGTGCTAAACTTTCTAGAGAGATCGAAGTGTTGAGAGGAAAGATCGGTAGTGGTGAGATCATTCGACTGTACCGTCATAGGCAAGGTTTAAAGCCTTCGCATGAACTTCCAAAGCCAAGAAAAACTCAACTTAACATCGATGACAGAATGTGGTTTGCCCATTATCTTGAAGATTGGGATGTGGATGATTTCATGCATTTAGCTGTCTCCGATGAATTTTTTGTTTACGTAACACGTCAGCCTAACTACCAAAATGATCCAGTGTGGGCCACAACACCAAATGAAATCGATGACAATGAACATTGTCGCGAATTATTAAAAAGTCCAGACTGTGTTGGTGTGTTTGTTTTGTTCACTACAAAAAGCTCATGTGGGTGCTGAAGCCAAATGGTCAGAGTTGGGATGGACAGTATTTTCGTGATATTATTCTATCCCAGCATGTCATTCCTTTTCTAAGAAACCCAAACAATGTTATGGATGTCGATCAGGTCACACTTCTGCACGATAAGGCCCCCTGCTTTAAGGCATTAGCCACTCAACAGTTGTTGCGGAACCATGAGATCGATTTCTTTGGAAATGAAGAATGGCCAGGAAATTCTCCTGACCTGAACGTCTGTGAACACATTGGATCAGTTATAAAGGACAAGGTTGAATGTCTCTTGTTTCAAGAACCTGCAGCAAATCGATTTTCGAAGGATACAATGACGCAACATATTGAAACTGTTTTAGCAAATTTGCGTAACGATCAAGATCTATTGACGTCACTTTTGGCAAACTACCCAAAGCGAATTCAGGCTGTCTTGGAAGCCAATGGCGGGAACACCAAGTTTTAATTGTTTCTCATTAAATGCAGGATTAAATTCTCTTTTGTAAGGTATGTTTAGTTTTACTGTACCTCTAATGGTTTAGGCCATGGGAGGGGGGGGCTAAGGTTTATTGGAGCCCCGTCTATATATATATATATATATATTTTTTTTTTTTCAAACATACGAGTAAATATTGCTTAATCTATACCAGGCGTGGGGAACCCTTGGCAAGCGTGCCAAACGTGGCACGCCAACGACTTTTTTCCGGCACGCGATTCCCCGGGCTCACCTTAAAAAAAATTTAAATAAATAAATATCCAAATTCTTCGCTGAGTTTTATATTTTAACTTAATGTTTTCTGCTAAAAAATGGTAAAGATTAACTTTTGCATCAAAGATTTGACGATTTTGGCACGCTCACTTAAAAAGGTTGCCCACCCCTGATCTATACTATGTATATATCGTTGCACACTCTAATATCCTATGTATTAAATTTATGTAAATGTATAACAAAAAAATTGTCTCAATCATATCAGGTCCAAAAACCAATCGAGAACACGCGAGTCTCATGTTCAAGTCTCTAAATACAATTGAAATATCAAGGCGATCCCTCTCATACGAAGGAGATGAGGAGCAAGAGTAGTTTACGTCCCCCTGTGGTGCCTAGTGTAGTTTACCTTCCCCTACATTATCCTAGTGTAGTTTACGTTCCCCTAAATTATTAGGGTTTGTCAATTTTAGTAAATTCAACAATTCAAGAACTACTAATGTTCAAATGATGTCATATTATCTAGCAAACTTAGAAATATCTTTAGTGTTGTTTAAAAAAGCCATTTATCTACTTATATTTGACCATAAAATTTTGAAATATAACCTAAATATGACTGTAGCATCGTATATCAATGTGCCATTGATATGTGTGGTCAACTTTGGTTATTTTTGGTGTGCAGTATGGTTTCTAAGTTTCACATAGTCACAAATGCTGGAGTTTTGATTGTGAATGTATGTGTTTTCCCTCCTCTTTGACAATTTTGATTACTTCGTAATGTAAATATTGTGTAATTCAAATTATTTGAAATGTTATATGTGACCCAAACTTTCTGTATATTTTGATATGATAGATATATGAAATTGTCATTACTTTGAATAATTAAGTCTTTGTACCTATAACAACACAACCTTTTATCTGAGCTTATAGGAAGATATTAACAATTTCAATTAACTTAACTTTATGTAATCATAACACCGTGTAACACAAAAATTGTCCATGAGTTAAACCTATTATTTTCTGATTTTTAGGGCATAAATAAGTAAAAATGAGCAGTCACCAAGTTCAGACTTCGGTTCTGAGTTCATGAGATCGATTTATTGATTTTTTTGCCATTTTTGCTTATTAATTTAAGGTTTTTCACACCATCTGCTTTTAAATCAAATGAATCCTGTTAAGTATAATTTTAATTGATGTTAACACGATTATTATGATAAATCAATGATGAAAAATGAAGTTCTCCAGGCCCCGTCTTTAGAAATGAAAATAAAAAGAAGGAAACGAGTAGGGAATAATTATGTATTATAATATGTTAATACACAGACAGTGATACAGTGCAGTGATGCAGAGCGTTGATAAAGAGTATTGCTACGGAGAATTGATACAGAATTGATACAAAAATTCTAGCGTTATAGTTTAATCAAAAAGAAGTTTGTCTACGAGATTGGCGATTGTATTTCAGTTCACTCTCACGCAAAAGGTTCCAGATATAGACCCCCATCATACTTTCATTGTACTGTCCCTTGTAGCGTTCCTCGAAAGAGCTGACATCCTGGTGAAATCTTTCACCTTGTTCTTCTGAGTAGTCTCCCATGTTTTCTTTGAACTCATCAAGGTGGGCGTGTAGTACGTGCAGTTTCAGCGACATCCGGCAGCCCATGCTCCGGTACGTGTCCACAAGTTCGTCAACGATTTCCCTGTAGTTCTCTGCCTTGTGGTTTCCGAGGAAACCTTTGACTAGAGAAACGAAGCTTGTCCAAGCTGCCCGCTCAACCTCAGACAGCTTCTCAGGAAAGCTGTCGGAGTCAATAAGTCGCTTCACCTGAGGGCCCACAAATACTCCTGCTTTGATCTTCGCCTCCGACAACTTCGGGAACAGCTCCTGGATGTGCTTCAAGGCCTCACCCTCTGGATCCAGCTGTTTAACAAACTGCTTAATGATGCCCAATTTGATGTGCAGGGGTGGCATCAGCACTTTCGTTGGCTCCACCAGCGGCTCTTGCTTCACGTTATGGGCCCCAACCTCATAGCCGGTCCTGAGGGGCCAGTTCCTCTTCTCGTAGTGAAGGGCTGTATTTCGGCTATTCCAGAGGCACAGATAGCAAGGGAACTTGGTGAAGCCTCCCTGAAGCCCCATCAAGAAGGCCACCATCTTGAAATCGCCAATGACCTCCCAGCTGAATTGGTCGTACTTCAGTGCACTCAGCAGGATTTTGACGTTCTGGTACTCTTCTTTCATGTGCACTGAATGAGCCAGAGGAATCGAGGGCCACTGATTTGTGTTGTGCAGTAAAACAGCCTTGAGGCTTTTAGATGAACTGTCGATGAAGAGCCGCCAGTCAGAGGTGTTGCAGGGAATGCCCACAGCGTCGAAGAGTCCTCTGATGTCATGGCAGTAGCACAACCCATCTCTAAGAGTGAAGAACACTGAAAAGCCGCGATGCCGCTTCCTCTGGGAAGTAATTCGAACGCTGTCGTCCAGTAAGTCCCACTGCTTCAGTCTGGAAATGAGCAGCTCGGCGTTGGACTTTGTCAAGGCCATTTCCCTGATGAGGTCGTTGATGTCCTCTTGGTTGGGGTAGTAGGGGCACCTTTCACCGGCCACCCGGCGTCGACGGCGCGCAGCAGATGACGCACCTTGCTCCTCCTCGGAATCATCATAGCTTGCTTCTTCTGCTGGACAAGATTGATCTCTCAAGGGAGGCTGTGGCACAGGTAGGTCCGTCGCGTTATGGGGAACAGGTGCAATAGATGACGGAATGTCAGGGTACACAATGGGAGGCGCATTCTTCCCCTTTCTTCGTTTTGTTGGGTCCACCATACAGAAATAGCAGTCCGTGAGATGGTCTGAGGGCTCACGCCAGACACGGGGGATAGCGAAACGCATTGCCCTCTTCTCTCCTCTAAACCAACCTTCAAGAGTGCGGCGGCAGTAGTCACAGATGACATGTGGTGCCCAGCGTTTGTCTTGGTCACCGACTGGCATTCCGAAGTAGGCATGATAGGCTTCCTTTGCACGGGTGCAACTGTCCAAGCAGTGTTTTTTAGCCGTCTTTGCGAAGAACTCGCCGCACACGTAGCAGAAGGAATCCGCTGGGTATTTGCAACCACGAGCAGCCATAACAGTAACTTCGTCACACGTCACACGTCTGAAAAGTAAAAATAATGGATTAATTTAACCCTATATGGACATAATTCTTATTTTTGTCTTAAATTTTTTTTTACCTATATTAAACATTCATTTAGAGTACTTTCAACATAAATATGTGATTTTTAATGTAATATATATATATATATATATATATATATATATATATATATATATATAATATATATATAAATAATATATACATATAATATAATAATATATATAATATATATATAATGTAATATAAATAATACAAATTGGACAACCTTATACCACGTGGCAAAGAAGGCATGGATGTCAGAGCCATCAATATTGTTACGTTTTCAATAAAATATTCTAGTGCTCAGTTTATCAGAATTGTTTTATATTACTTCAGCCACTCTAGCAACATATATTGAGCAATAAAAAATTATTCAACTTACCTTTAATCAAATAAAGTGATAAAAAATAAAAAACGAACTGCGTAACCATACACTTTTACTTCTACTGACGCACTAACTTATTTTTTCATTAAAGCTCGGTTTTCTGCAGTAGGAGTTGCCAATTCGTGATATAAACTCCTTGAACCGTTACAAATTTGACGATATCGTCATTTAAGTTAAAATGTACTTGTTTCGGTAAATATATAGTAAATTTTGAAGCGTTTACAGATCTGTCGCAGATGTCCATATAGGGTTAAAATATAATAATATTCTTATTTCAACAAAATCGATGTACTGACAACAAACCCGAAGTTTAAAATCACTGACAGCTTTTTTCCAGTGATTTGAAGCATAATGAATCAGAAAATAAAGGTTATTGCCCAGAAACAAAGAAAAAATTTTTTTTTGTTACACGGTGATATAATCAGTAGGCCTATTCAAATTTCAATGACATTTCTTTTGTTCACAGGTCCACAGGATGAGTCAGAAAGAAATCAGAACCCGAAGCAAATCAAGTTGTCACCTAAGTCATTTGGTGGGGACTGGGAGGGAACTTCCCCCTGCTGAGCTGCCCACAGTAGAGCGGCTCGTTTTTACACTTTATTCGATATTTGATTGGGGGTAGTGCGGAAAAGTTGCGATTTGGAGAGAAAATAAAGTGTGTAAAATTTTTTTGATCTACGTCAATACCTTCCGGTGGCGGCGAGTCCTTAAAATCGAAAAATAGGCCTAAAAAACCAAAATTTTTATATAATTTTATATAATTTTTATATAATGTTCATTGTTCAATGACTGCTATTAATTTATTCAAGCCTATAATAGTGTTCTCAGGGTTGTTTGCACAGAAATATACCGGAATTAACATTTGTATAACATCTTGTTAAAACTTGCTTTAAATCAATATTTTGGATATTTTAACGGCTAAGACGCCACCGGAAGTTATTAACAGATTGTGCTGAAATTTTTATTGTTTATTTTGTAAGTCTTTAAAACCATTTTCCAATCTACCCCGTTAGGCCTATTTTTCGATTTTTAAGGACTGGCCGCCACCGGAAGGTATTGACGTAGATCAAAAAAATTTTGCACACTTTATTTTCTCTCCAAATCGCAACTTTTCCGCACTACCCCCAATCAAATATCGAAAAAAGTGTAAAAACGAGTCGCCCTAGCCCACAGCCAGAGATCTGCTGAGGTATAGTGTTGAGGAGAGAGATGAGTGAGGAAGACAGGAGGAATTACTGGCTCAGTGGAGAAAGGCCAACGCTCTATTCACAGGACCTGTAATCAACACTGAGATCAGGATCAGGGCTAAAATGAAGGTACTGTGGGATGAGGCAATGAAGGTGTCCATTGGCAATGTGAAGCTAGAGGTCAAAGATAGGTTCATGATGAAACTGGACAAATTGATGGACATCCTGATCTGTCACTGTGTGATAAAGAGCTGCAGTGAGCTTGGGTGCAGCCCTGTCTGCAACAGTGAGGTTCATATTGACTGCAGCTGCAGGAGCGAGCAGGAGCTTGCCTTCATTAAAGGTCAGAGAGAAAAGGTGGGAAGTGTGGGGGCACACCAGATGGGTCTAGCTGATCACCCTTAGACCAGGAAACAGGAAGCAGTACTGCAGAGACAGGAGCAGAGAAGGAAGGCCGAGGAGAAGAGGAAGAGGAAGGCAGAGGAGTCAGCCAAGAAAGAAGAGGAGTTGAGGGATGAGTCACTGCTGGAGACGGAGTTGGAGGAGACTAGAGATATACTGGAGGAGGCAGGGAGGAGAGAGGAGGACGAAGACTTTATACCAGAGGCTGCGACAACTTCTTCCTTGCCTGTGGCTAAGAAGAAGAAATACAACACTGAAGATATCACCAATAGCTCTGGCTAGCTTGAGACATCACACTGGGCTGAGAGAGACTGCAGAGATTGCCATTGCTGCCTGGATTGATGCTGGTCTTATCACAGAGTTTGACACAGCACTGGTGATTGACCACAACAAGGTGAGGAGGGCTCAGGAGAGACTGACTAAGGAGCTGGTCAAGAAGTGTGATGAAGAGATTAGGGAAAATGGCATCACCTGTATCTTCTTTGATGGGAAAAAGAGATGACACCAAAGTGATGATGGAAGCTGAGGGCAGTGACAGGCAGTTTCCTGGCCTACACAGTATGCAATGAACCAGGTGGGAAATATTTGTGGCATTTTGTACCAGAGGAAGCTGCAGTGGAGAGAAGTCATGCTGAGGTCATTGCTGATCATCTGATGAACTGGCTAGGAGAGAGAGGAGCAGACCAGACCCTTTTGGCCATAGGAGGTGACAGTACTAATGTGAATACTGGCTGAGAGGGAGGAGTAATGCATTATGTGGAGGCCAAGGTCAGCAGGAAGTTGGTGTGGATTGTCTGTGACTTGCACACTGAGGAGCTGAGTCTCAGACACCTGGTGACTGCACTGGATGGCAAGACATTGAGCAAAAACAAGTGGTATGGGCTCCTAGGGAAGATGTTAGACACTGCCACTGAGCTGGAGATCAACCCAAACTTCACGAGGATCACTGTTGGTCCTCCTCTACCACATCTCAGTCAGGAGGTAGTCAAGGACTTCAGCACAGACCAATCATATGGCTACAGAATCATCAGTGCCATCAGATCGGGAGTGGTACCTCAGAGTCTAGCTCTCCTGGAGATTGGGCCAGTCTGTCACAGTAGGTGGGTCACCACGGCTCTAAGGTTCTGCAGAATGTGGATTTCCAAACATGGGCTGAAGGGTAAGAACCTGAAGAAACTGAGGATAATTGTGGAATTCATAGTGGGAGTCTACATGCCAAACTGGTTCAACATCAAGTTAAATCACAGCTGGGTGGAGGGTCCCAGGCATGTACTCTACCAACTGGAGTTGCTCAGAAGTCAGAAGAAAGAGGTGATAGGAATAGTGATGCCTACAGTGAAGAGATCAGCCTGGTATGCACACTCTGAGGCTGTGCTCCAGGCCATGCTGTGAAGTGAGGTGGAGGAGGAGAGGAGGGAGGCAGTGAAGAGGATACTGGAAATCAGAGGTGAAGGAGATGAGGACACACAGGTACGAAACTGCAGTGTTAGACCTAGGAAGACTCCTGACATGAACCCAGATGCCACCAAACTCTCGGAGCTTAGTGACTGGAACTCTGGCGTGACTGAGCCTCTTCTGACCTGCTCCCTCACCACTGCTGCAATCAAGGAGTTTTAGTGAAATACAATAAAAAAAATACTTGCAAAAATTTCTGATTTTTCGTAAACTTCAACTTCAAATATAAGTAGCTGGGAGTGGTGAAATCTGGATTTTAAAGCCATATTTCGATTTAGCACATACAAATGCATCATTTGGTCACTAGTAGTCTTTGAAAATCTAAACATTTCACTTTGCTCCCTAAAATTGACACACCCTACTATATTATCCTAGAATAGTTTACGTACATTATCCTAGTGTAGTTTGCTTTCCCCAACTTTGTCGGCGTATACCTAATCGAATAAAACGTTAAAACTAACGAAAATATTACGACTTAACCTAACCATTCGTCAATTTATATATATATATATATATATATATGATACACACAGACCATGCATGGAACAAGGAACTCTTCTGGGATAATTAAATCCACTATAGTCCGAATAAGTAATGGTAAATGACAAATACCATAGTTTTTCTTTTTCATGATGCTAGCCCGACGTGGGCAACTGGCCACTCGCAAAGAGGTCCCATAAATATAGCTTCCCTCACCAGCTATCTGCAAAGCAGACAGGATCCAGCTTTGGGACAAAAGCAGCCTAGCCCTGCTACATTTAGAACCTCAATATAAGCAAAAGACTCGCTGTCTTCACGTCAGATTGAATACATCAAAGAAAAAGGGTAACTATTATATTTTAGCCAAAAACCAAAACTTAAACCTCAACTGGCAGAATTGAGCGTCCACTTTTCAAGGCACATAACATGTCTGTTTCAAGATGGGAATGAACTCAGAATGGTTCCCTGAGCTTTTTATGATACACACAGACCGTGCATGGAACAAGGAACTCTTCTGCGAGTGGCCCGTTGCCCACGTCGGGCTAGCATCATGAAAAAGAAAAACTATGGTATTTGTCATTTACCATTACTTATTCGGACTATAGTGGATTTAATTATCCCAGAAGAGTTCCTTGTTCCATGCACGGTCTGTGTGTATCATAAAAAACTCAGGGAACCATTCTGAGTTCATTCCCACTATATATATATATATTAGGGTGGTCCACAACAGCGTTTTTTGGATTTTTAAATTCGGTCACATCTGCCCTTATTTTATTCCCCCACAAGAATAAACTTGCCAATTATCTTTGCTCTATAACCTTTTTATGCACTCGCTCAAAATGAAACAATTTGAATAATGACTTGACAATTTATGGCTGGAACATTTATTGAACAAGGATATTAATGACTTGACAATTTATGACTATATTTTATATATATATATATATATATATATATATATTTATATATATATATATATTATATATATATATATATATATATATATAATATATATATATATATATATATATATATAATATATATATATATATATATATATATATAATATATTAATATATTATGAAATTATAACAGCGGAACAAATAATGCACACAGTTGAAGATCTTTAGGTCTTCTTGTGACCAGTTTTATTCGGCTCTTTGAATTCCTTGCGGTGCTGAGCGACTGCGCGGAGAAGGTACTGCTTTTGCGCTTCATCCTTCGTGATTGTGCTGTTGAAAGCCTTAATGAGCGCAACTCCTCTTTCTGCGCAATCGTTAACCACTGCCATCTTCTCTACACGTTCCTTCATTCCTTGGTAAGCTGGATCTGTGTTCCAATCATTTGGTGTCTTGGACAGGAATGATTGCGCCTGTTCACTTCCGTGCTGCATGACGAAGTTGAAGAAGATTGCTGAACGTTTGGTGGCATAGAATTCCAAGGGATTGCTCGAGGAGAACGCTTTTCCGTCCACGCGCTTGAGTCCTTTTCTTTTTTTGGGAACAGCTACGATGTTGTGAGCAATCCTCTCCTTCGTGGACGCGTGAACTCGAGCATCAAAGAGTGCCAAGGGGATTAAGTGTTCAGAAATGAACCACAAATGGCGCTTCATCGCGGCAAATGCCGCGTCGTTCGTCTTTCCTGGGTGAGCTTTCAGCTGGCGCAAGAAAGTGTGGTCATTCAGCGGAGCCATGTATGCAACACTGGCCTCGTTCCAGTAGCGGCCGTAAAGGAGCGTGATAAACAGGCTTAGCTTCTCGATGTTCCGTTTCTCGGTCTGAAGCAAGGTGAATTGGTCTCTGAATAGGAACACCTTGAGCGTGTAAATGGCCTTGGCCATCCATCGCGCATGGTGCATGGCTCCAGGGCTTCGAATTCTCACAGGACCGTCAAGCTTCCCTCCCAAGAAAAGGAGGCAGAGAAGCATCAGTTCATTATAGTCGTCAGGCTGGCTCTTCCTCTTGACAGCCTCCTTGTAGTAGGAGACCATTTCCTTCCTCTGCTCTGCGGTTTCAATGAACAGGCTGTCGGGTGCACTCTCGAACTTGCTGCGATCAATGAAAACCCAGTGCTGCTTGAAGCGCTTGAATAGGCCAATTTCAGGCCCACTGGATGTTCCGAAGCAAGCACCGAAAGCCGAAGCAAGGACGGCTTCTACCACGTGGTGTCGGCAAGCGATCCACACCAGATCAATACCCAACTCCTTTTCAATGAGAGTACAAGCTCCAGCATGAAGTCCAGGGTTGGACGCAGTTGTATCAAAAACAAGACCTCGAACGTTGCCCCTCAAAGACCAGTCGTCCACAAGCTTCAGGCACGCCTGAGCCTGAGATGTTCCAGTTGCAGCAGCTACCATTGGAACTCCAAGGAGTTTCTCTTCCCCGTTACCGGTTACAAGCACAGCCACACGGTCCACCACCTCTAACCCATGGGAGATATCTGTAAGCAGCTTACTATCCCAGTGCAAGAAAAGGGGCTCATGGGTCTTGAAAGTGGCCTGATCTTCGCGGCACACCGCTTCACGTGTACATTGTCTCACGCGACAAATGGTGCTGCGTGAGATTGACACTTCGTCCAAGTTGTGCCCCAGCGATTTAATAGTTGCTGCGACCACTGCCATTCCTTTCCTGTCACTGATGTTGTGGCGATCCAAGGCTAAGGAAATGTCAGGCGTGATCACAGACTTCAATCGCTTAGGAGTGGAACGTTTTCGTGCTGTCCTAAAAACTACAGTATCTGAATCTGATGATTCAGATGTGCTTGAACTAGAAGCCTCCAGTTCTCCCTGGGACCATCTCGCATCTGCCTCGCACTTGGCCTTCTCCTCTCGGTTCATCTCCGCCTCACAAGGAATCCTCTTCCTCGTTTGTTGGTCAGCCATTTTCTTGTCAATCGGGCCAAAGCTGGAGGAAGTGGGATTATCGAGCTGAGCGACAAGGAAGTTCTTGTCCTCCTCATTCATCATGGAATCGAGGGCGTCATGACGTGAAAGATCGAACACATCGTCAAGGTCTCCGCGAAATATGCCCTCCTTCATTCTGTAGGATGGGAAATTCTTTGTGCGGTTCTTCTTCAGCCCCTTGTATTGCTCGTACAGTTTCAGGAGCTTCTTCTCAGCGTATCTGGTATCCGTCATTGGAACGTTTGCTTTTGTCCAAAACGGGATCAAAGCCTCAATGGTCATCACCGCACTGTTATATTCTGTCTTCCTCTCCTCCAGATGGTGGAACATGAGTTTCCGGAGGACTTGAAGCTTGGTAGGGAGTCCTGCCCTAGTTAACTTCTCCTCCGCCTTCCCTAGTAACCACACCTCACTGCTAGACCGTGTTTTTTATTGCTTCGGCGGCATTTCTACACATTCCTACAAAAGAAGCAGCCAAATTTAGTCATACTATAGTAATCAGTCTTTAGTGAGACACGTCATGCATGATTGAGCGACCTCTTAACGACACCGTAGACCAACCATACTTCACACAGTTATTCACACTAAGTGTTGGAACAAAAGCAACAATGACCCAAAAGTGAAATCTCAGACGCTAAATTTTACCTATGCTTGTGAACCACCCTAATATATATATATATATATATATATATATATATGTGTGATGAATAAAACCACGAAGGAAAGGAAACACAGAATGGTGCTCAAGCGCTTTCGTCTAATGACATCCTCAGGAACACTGAAGTAAATATAGAGTGGGAGGAGCATACAAATTTGTAAGGAAAACTACCAACTTTAGCACTTTGCCCTTCTTGTCTAAATCCGTTGTGAACGAATTTAACACAATATCAAATGGATTGTTTACAACTAATTTTATAGATAATGCCTGAATGATATATAGGTAAAAAAAAATAAAAAAATAAAAAAATAAATTGAAAAATAAAAATTGTAAGAGGAGCATGCAAATTTATAAGGGAAAACTACCAAAGCTTTAGCACTCTGCCCTTCTTGTCTAAATCCGTTCTGAACGAATTCAAAACAACAGAATCAAGTTGAAAAAGACCTTGGCTCATGTTAAAGTTATTTGTAAGTTGGATAATAGCAGACTCAAGAATATTTCTATTAACAACGTTGCTAGAGTGAAACAAAACTGAAGCATTACTCCAATCAATACAGTGGGATAACTCTGACAAATGGACAAAAATGGCAATGGACGACTGTCCCGTTCTAACGGAATATTGATGCTGTTTTACACGCGTGTGCAAATCCTTTCCCGTCTGACCATTGTAAAAGGAATCACATTGTTTACAATCAGTTTTATAGATAATGCCTGAATTTATTGGTAGGGCTATTTTTTACTGATATTTTTCACAATATTGTTATATGAAAATGCTACGTTAATATTTAAAAGTTTAAGTACATTAGCAATGCCTAAAAAGCCCGGGAAAAATGGAAGTACTAAAATATTCTTTGACAAAGTGCGAGTGTTATTATTCACACGATAGAAGGTTCGTTTTGCCTTGTTAAGACAAGATTCCATAAACGCAGGTGGGTAGCACAGATCACTTCCAATACCGTTGGTTGATTTTTTCCAATTCGGCATCGATGTATTCCTGACTGGCGATCCTAAGAGCGCGGAGAAACATTGAAGAAAATATGGCCTTCTTAATGGGGGTGTAATTATTGCTGGACAGAATGTCTTCGTACTTATTTTTGATCAGGGGCAAGATATATATACCCTCATGAACTCTGCAAGGATATAGCTATGAGCAAGCATGGCTGATAGGAGCAATGATATATGCAGACATACTACGTCATAGGCATATTTTAAGTGCTCATTCGATAGTCATCTATCCCTGACGCAGAACCAGTCTTTAACTCTTTAATTAACCTCTTTACTTCAGAAAATGATACCAAAGTGTTTTCCCTTGACCCTCCCACTCGTTTCGCTGCAATCTATCTTAAGGTTATCCCTACTCACACTGTTAAGAATGCTAGAGTAGTGGTTTTTCCACAGCTTTGCAATTTCATCCTCCCCCGACACCACATCGATTGTCGGAGGGAGGACATATTTGACACCCATTTGATTCTTAATAAATTTCAAAAATTTGTTATTATCGTTATTTATGCGAGCTTCACAGGCTTTTGATGCTCGAATAGACTCTTCTTCCTGTTTACGTCGCCTTATGGCCGCCTTATACTGATCCCTACTTCTACACATATTCATGTATATTGATCCTAAACTGGGTCTACCATGAAAGCACCACAAATCATAGGCGTCTTTCGATTCCCTCTTCAGGGGGGCAATAAAATCATTCCATCCAGGAATAATCTTAGTCTGATAGTTGTAAGATTTAATCAGGGGGCTTCCTGCTTCTCTTAACAGGGGTACTATCTTACTATAATACCTATCTATGCGTTTACAGTGAGAATCATTTGAGCAAGGATTATTACAGGCAAGATGCAAAATTTCTAAATTATTAAAGAGGCGACCTGTTCTCTCTTTGTATTCTATTCTCTGCTGCATATTAACATTAAACCAATCGACGCGATTATTCTTACCTATTGAGTTCTTGTTATGTCGTGTTGCGCATAAATTGGCAAAATTAATTAATAGTTCTAATGGTCTTTGATCAGAAAGAAGGAAATCATGAGGAATATGAACTCTAACAATTCGATCCTTTAGATTATTACTATTGAGACAATGCTCAATCCACCTGGTGGTACCACTCACATCACTAACGCATGTAAAATTACCACTAGTTACCCCCTAATACATCTACATCACTTATAGTCCGGTAGCACAGACCCTGATTTTACTGGACCCCTGCATTGTTTGTTATAAAGCAAATTTTTACATATTTTGAAAACTTATACCACCCCATTCAAGAATCCATCGGGTCTACACCTGACCCCCGCTTGGCTTTTTCAATATGGCCGCCATTTTCCAAGATGGCGGGCGAAACTGAAAAATCCCATATCCTGGTCAATACTTGATGGATTTTGATGATCTTGGTGTCATTTCTAGGGGTGGGAATGGCCCTAGTGGTGTCATTGGTAACACCCAAAATCCACAAGTGATGGCCACGTGGGTATACAGCCTCAATGCTCGTGTGAGTCTGACTGCTGACCTCCTAGATATGAGTGAGCACCTAGAAACATTCCATCTGTACCACAAAGAGGAGGCAGGAGGTCGCATCAAACATGATGGAGAAGATCGCCAATCACTTCATGATTCCCCTTCTAAGTGCATGGACCCAATGGATCCAGAGTCACATCCAGGAGGCAACTTATACAATATTCAGACAGGGCAGCTTGCACAAGGCTTTTATGGCACCATTTCCAAACATGTCATCACCTTTGCAAGTAAAACGAAACATATCAAGGTGGGTGCCCACTTGGTTATGGACCAAGAAGCGATTTATGCACGCGTCATCGGTTTGCTAATGAGCGAACGCGAACTTGATTTGACCCATGTATTCTCAACAGAGCTTGCGGCATACCCACCCGCACTGTTCCAACCAGATGGCTTAATGAGAACTGCAGCTAAGTCCGCATTGAAGCAGAACTTGGGAGTGGAAACATCCTCTCGAACATGGGGTCGACCAACAGTTATCATGAATGTGTCAGCTGTTTTGTGGACAGTCGACTGGCCTGCTAGTGGCAGTGTTGCTACATTTATCCAAACCTTCAAAGTATGGCTACGAAAACATTTTTCTCATGCATCTGTAGTACTAGCTTTTGATCGCTACTATGATTTCTCTCCGAAATCAAGCACTCGGGCAATGAGAAGCAAGAGTAGCAGAGTTCACATACTGGACCTCAACACCCCATTGCCTACAAGAGACGTTGTTCTCACGTTCACCGCGAACAAGGAGCAACTAAACAGGCTGCTCTGTGAGCAAATCCTTGCTGACAGTGAGTATCTCGCAACTGTAACCCAAGACCATGAGTTAGTGCTTGCAGGATGGCAGACCATACCGACTTCCATTGTGCGAGGCAGAAGTCGAGCAGCATTGGAGCTCTCATCATCTCATGAAGAGGCTGACGTGATAATAACACAACACGCTATCGCACAAGCTGAGAAAGATTCTGATGCCCGCATCTCCATCATTTGTGATGACACAGACGTGTTTGCTATGCTGACTCACTTCTATGAATTTAAGAAACTAGGCTGTCCCATGATTATGGAGTCTCCAGTGCGTGGCAGAAAATCAGTGGACATCCGAGCAACTGTAACCCAGCACAAAGACATCATCCTACAAATCCTCAAACTACACGCTTTGAGTGTTGTGACACAGTTGCAGCAATACATAGCATCGGCAAAGCCACTGCCATTCCCACAGCCAAGAAGGGTCGGAAGCTAGACAAGCTGGGGTCCCTTGATGCATGCTTTGACCATATCGAGAAAGAGGCAACAGCGTTCATTGTTGCATGCTATGGGGATAAGAAATCCTCATCTCTTACTGAATGTCGTCAGCGAGTATGGGCTCAGAAGACAGGGAAGTCGGGAACTGCTGCACCCAAACTATGTTCTCTACCACCAACAACTGAAGTTTTCCATCAAAATGTGCTCAGAGCCCACTACACTGTGGCGAACGGGCTCGATGCACTAAAGTGTGACCCACCACCACTTGATCCTGTGCATTATGGGTGGGAGAGAGACGAAACAAACAGAGTTCTCATCCCAAAAACAGTTGGTGAAGGAGTGTGCTTAGCACCAGATGAAGTTCTGAAGCTAATCAGATGTGGGTGTGAATCACAATCAGCATGCAGGGGGAGTCGCTGCGGCTGCATGGGACGCGGAATCCCTTGCACAATGTTCTGTGCATGTGGTAGCGGCTTGGATTGCAACAATCCATTGATCCAAAACGCAAACGAAGAGCATACTGATGATCCTGACGATCCTGACACAACCATGTCTTTTGATATTTGCCCCCAATAAATGGTTACCTAATGTGAATAACTCCATCAAAGTTGTCAATGCCAATCCCCCAGCTAGGTGTGAGCTTTGTTTTGCTTACGAGGTCATATCTTGTAGCTTTGCAACCTTCCATAGAATGCATGTGCCCTGCACTTCAGCATAAATTGTGGTTTATATCCGAATATCCATATCCATATAATGTGGGTTGTCTTTTAAGCATTATGATCTGGTTTTATCTGCAGAAAAGATGTTAAGTGCTCAGCAGTTAGCTAGATTGTGGAAATTGTAACTGAAATAAAGCAAATACAGTGATGTCAACTGTGGCATTATCATATTTCAAGGCCAAACTTTAACCTCAAATGACCTTGACTTGACCCATGAAGTTGCAAAATGATATCCTACTGTTATCATGTGCCCATAGAACTACTCAGTCTCGCCCAAAACCATAAAAACGACAGTAAGATCACCAAAATATCTGCACGACTGCCCGGATATGGGATATTCCTTATTTCGGGGGGCGTTTGACCTCCATTGACCTTGAGTATTGACGAATGTGGGTCAAAACGACTCCCAAAGTATCTGCAACCCCTCCAGATCGACTCATCATCCTAAAAACCCCTAGGAATGACACCAAGATCATCAAAATCCATCAAGTATTGACCAGGATATGGGATTTTTCAGTTTCGCCCGCCATCTTGGAAAATGGCGGCCATATTGAAAAAGCCAAGCGGGGGTCAGGTGTACACCCGATGGATTCTTGAATGGGGTGGTATAAGTTTTCAAAATATGTCAAGATTTGCTTTATAACAAACAATGCAGGGTTCCCACCCCGTGCAACCGGACTATTATACTTAAATTGGCCGACTCGCAAATGTTACCCAATTCTACAAAGAAAGTAGTATGACCGCAAAATGGGAGAGTGCAGGAATGTTGCAATGTTTCAAGATATAATGATCAATGTTGCAAAAATGGGGGATGGGGGTTTGTTGCAAAGGGGTGTAGGTATGCAATGAAGGGGGAGGGGGTTATGCAATGAAGGGGAGAGGGGTGGTATGCCATGAAGGGGGGAGAGGGGAGGGAGCTTCGGGTGAGAAGGGAGGATGACCTCCCCCCAAAGGGGTTGCCTTAACCTAAGAGAGGAAGAGAAACGAGAGAAGGAGAAGGTCTTTGGGGGAGAAGGTGGGATGTCCTCACCCCCCCAAAGGGAAACCTAACCTAAGTCTTAACCTAAGAAGGAAGGATAGTTCTTTACTCCACCGAAGTTCGCATCATTCTGGCTGCTCCGAAGCCAAGCGGGTCTTATATAGAGGAAGGTTGAGTTGCCAGATACCATTTTTTATTTTAAATGTTCAGGTATACATTATTAGGGTGAGTTGCTAGATACTACCATTTATTTTAATTCGTTACCAAAGCAAACTAACTTTCTTCTTTAAGAGAAATAAAAACAATATTAACAATAAAAGAAATACATTTAAACTGAAATAAATAAAACACCATTACTTCATTCTGTTTATTTAGACGAAGAAATATACATTGGAATGTTAAAAAAAACTAAAAATAAAAAATAATATAAGATATACGAAACGTATAATCGTCTAAACGTTAAATATATTGAAAATAAAGAGAATTTGTCTTCTACTGCACAAAATAAAAAATAATATAAGAAATACGAAACGTATAACGACCAAAATAATAGTTCAGGCGAAATATACACACACACACACACACAAATAATTGTATTTGACAAACTTTCTCCATATATATATATATATATATACACTATATGATCAAAAGTATTCGGACACCGCATGGTTTTGGGAAAAATGGTTTTATTATGGCATTTAGTAACCAGTAGGTCCACCCTTTGCTTTTATTACAGCGTCAACACGTCGAGGCATACTTTCCACCAGTTTTCGGTAAGTCTGTGCAGGAATGGCTCGCCATTCCTCTTGCAGAGCTGATGCAAGAGATGCAAGTGAAGCCGGGCGTGGTGCGCGGTTTCGTATCCGTCGCTCCAGTTCGTCCCACATGTACTCGATTGGGTTGAGATCGGGGCTCTGAGCAGGCCAGTCTAACAAATCCACCTTATTTTCACGAAACCAGTCCTGCACACGCCTTGCAGTATGGCAGGGAGCTCGATCCTGTTGAAACAATGGCCATCTCCGTAGTATTGCCACAGTGTAGGGAGGACCGAATTGTCAGAACGTCGAGATAAACGTCAGCGTTCATGGTAGTGGGTATAACAACCAACGGGCCGAGCCCTAGCCAGGAAAAACAACCCCATACCATGATGGACCCTCCACCGAACTTCACCGTTGGACGTACACAGTCAGGAAGAAGCCGTTCTCCGGGCTGTCGCCACACCCAAACACGCCCATCAGACTGGAAGAGTGAATACCGCGACTCGTCGCTCCAAAGAACAGTTTTCCAGTCCTCCACGGTCCAGGAACGACGGGAGACACACCAGGCCAAACGACGCGTGGCATTAACTTTTGTAATCAGTGGCTTGTGTACAGCTGCTCTACCATAATAACCGAGTCTGTGCATCTCTCTGCGGATAGTTACAGTACTAACGGAGGTACCGGATGCTCTTCCTACCTCCTCAGCGATGGAAGCGGCAGAGGACGTGCGGGACTTCTTGACATGTCGTACCAGACTTCTTCTATCACGTTCCGTCAGTTTGCGTGGTCGTCCGGAACGTTTTTTCGCGTTAGTTTCACCGTCGTGCTTCCATCTCATGTTAACATCCGCTACAGTCGACTTTGGTATATCCTGTTTGGCTGCAATGTTTCGTATAGAAACGTTACTTAAATAACATCCGATGACGAGTCCACGTTGGAACTCGGAGAGTTCACGTCCGCGCGGCATGGCTTCACAACAGTTACTGATAACTTAACAGAACACCTCAGCATTATAGTTTCGCCACGCTTTTTCCCAGCATACCTTTCGGCGAAGGTGATATTTGCAGAAATGCGGATTTTCCGGGGTGTCCGAATACTTTTGATCATATATATATATATATATATATATATATATATATATATATATATATATAATATGATAAACAGCTGCGAGACCGACTTTCTCCTTAAAATTATTGAAACTAATTATTAAAACGAAACCGATTATTAACAATAAAAACAAATGGCTTAGCAAAAGAAATCATTCCATTAACATATTCTATAAGAATAATATTCAGTTTTCCTTCATTAAAACCTTAGAATGTATACTCTGTCTATTTACTTTTGTCATTCCTCTCTCTCTATCTATCTCTCTCTTTATATATGTATATATATATATATATAAATATATATATATATCATTATTTTATATATATATATATATATATATATATATATATATATATATATATATATATATATAATATATATATGGATATATTTTTTTTAATTGGGTTGTTTAACCTCCGCAACATCTAAGGTCATATGACGGAGGGGACCTACAGCTTTACGTGGGATCCGAACCACGGGTCGCTACATAATCTGGGCGCAGAGGACGGTCTCCCATCAAACTACTACCCAGAGCCAATGTCGCTTAACTTCGCTGATCTCCGGGAAGCGGTGTTATATATATATATATATATATATATATATATATATATATACACACACAAGATGTGTATTTACAATTTCGTAAAAATGGAAAGATTTCGTTCATTTTAATAAAGAGGATTCCTTTATTCATTCGTTTTCAAGATAATTTCATTATTCTCATTCAATAACGCTTATTTCCACGTTATGTTAGGCCCATTGCTATTCGTAATTTACATTAACAATATAGATGTAGGATTGACTAGTAACGTGTCAAAATTCGAGTACGATACTAAAATAGGCGGTAAGGTTGTTAACGAGGACGATAGAAATAGGCTCCAAGACGATGTAAATAGGATTATGGAATGGACGGATAAGTGGCAGATGCAATTTAACGTAGACAAATGTAAAGTTTTGCATATAGGTTCTCGTAACAATAATTACACATACACGATGGATGATAGAGAGTTAGCGAGCGTTGACGAGGAAGTAGATTTAGGCGTACGCGTTTCTAAGGATTTAAAAGTTAGGAACCAGTGCCTGGAGTCTTGCACAAAAGCTAATAGGATGTTAGGCTTCATAGCGCGTAATTTCGAATTTAAGTCGAAGGATTTTATATTGTCCCTTTACAAGTCCCTAGTTAGGCCTCATTTGCGCAACAAGCCTTATGAAAATAGGATTAAAGTGTTAGACTTGCATTCATTCGAAACTAGGAGATTAAGGGGGGAGCTTACTGAAGTTTTCAAAATCGTTAATAACATCGATAACGTAAATTTTGACAAACTGTTCACTTTCGATAATATCAATACTCGTAATAACGGATTTAAGTTGCGTGGCAGATGTTTCATTACTAATTTCGCTAAAAACTTCTTTACGGTTAAAGTAATTGATAAATGGAATAATCTTCCCGCGCTCGTCGTGAACTCTACCAGCTTTAATATGTTTAAGAACCGTTTAGATAGGCATTTTAAAAGTATTAACGTTGTTTAAAATAAAAAAAACAATTAGCAACAGGAGTTCTGGTGGTGGTGGTCGAGGATGAGACTGTTGACGATAATGCCAGCTTGTGACATGCCAGAGTGTGATATGCCAGCATAAAAATTTTAAAAAAAAATTAGACTAACTCGAACGTAGATGTAGCTCGTACTGTAAACTAACCCACTTTTTATTTAAATTTACCTACTTCTTTTTTTTTTTCTTATCCTCTCCTTACTTGCATGTCTGTAACTCTCTTTACTTGCATGTCTGTAGTTTGCATGTTAAGACAGTGAGTTAAGACTGTGTTTGCATGGTTTGTAAGCGTTCTTATTTTACTTCTTTTCATCTTTCACCCTTCTCCTATTCTTTCCGACTATTTTTCCGACTTGTCGGCAGTGGCCGACGGATGATGATGGTGAGTCTTTTTTCTCTTTTTCTGAATGAATGTTAACCCATGAGTGATTGCTGTTGCTACTTACTTAACCCCTTATTCTCTTCTCTTAACCTCCTATTCTTTCCTTTCTCTCGGGCTAACCTTAAAGTGGATCTTAGGGTCTTTGTTAGCCTTAGCTTCTGTAGATTCTGTAGATGTTAGACGAGTAGGAAAATGAGCCAGGTACTTAAAAGATTCACCCATTTTAGGCCGAGGCTTTTCTGAAGGTCGCAAAGGCTGAGAGCTAGCTGGCGAGAATGGAATGTGCGTCAAACCACAAACCCTTCTCTCCAGACTTTTTCTACCACTGACTACAAATGTTATAATTGCCACGCTTATTACTATAAGGCCTTCTTGCAAAATTTTTTAAAAGGAAAAAGCATTAATTTTCCATAAGTATATTTTTAAAAAATAAATAAAGGTATGAAAAGAAAAACAATTCTTTTTATTAAATTTCTTTATTATAAAATTCTCTCGATAAGATTGTAAAGAGAATCAACAATTCATTTTATTAAGCTGTAAAACATTCCTTGTGCATATTTTGGCTGTGAGCCTCTGGTTCGCTTCAGCAGGCTGGCACTTGAACCTAACCTAACCTATGATTCAGAACATAAATTCTCTGGAAGATAATGGAGAATATATTTAATACACAGATTTTCAAAAGACCGTTTAGAGAAGAAAAAAATTCAGGTCATAGATTCTCTTTGTAACTGGTACCTATCCGTTGTGTAAATTATATTATTAATAATAATAGCTAAATCGGTTTTCCGTCTCACCGAATTGTTCATTCTAACAATGGTCAAGCTTTTCACTCTGCCTTGGACTTACAATTTAACGTGGATTCCAAACTAAGCTGCAGCAGGGGCGGGGAGAAATGTCATCGCCTGAGCTCTCAACCAGGCTCTATCGTCTTAACCACTAGGATACCTAGGGTGCCCATTTATCTACCAACTCCAGCAGACATTCATTTTCATGAGTTATTTATTCACACATCTACGCGAAAAGTAAAAATCCACAAGTCAGGAATCTTGGGAAAGCTGAGTTTAGTATGGGTGCAAAACATAGTAATGCACAATAATCTTCTAGATTTGATGTTTATGTCATAGGATATCACTGTGCTGTTAATGTCAGAGTAATAAACAGTAACGGCGCTAATTTTGTTTCCTGCGGTACTAAGCTGTGCCACTCTGATGAATATATAGCTTTAACGAACTGCATCCGAAAAAATGAGGCTCAATTTAGTATGGCCACAACGAATATATTCCTATAAAAACTTACGTCCGAAAAATTGAGACTCAATTACTGCAGAGCTGGGCACTTGCGTTTTTTTGCGCGTTTTTTTTGCGGTACTGCGGTACTGCGGTACTACTACCGCACTACCAAACCGGTACCGCATAACGCAGTACCGCAAAGGATCGCTGAAAGTACAGCAGTACCGCTACCGCATTCAAATTTCCCGCGGTACTTTCCGCGGTACGGACCAACACGGTAGTACCGCAGTACCGCAGTACCGCAAAAAAAACCGCAAGTGCCCAGCTCTGTGATAATTAGTCGGGTCGCAAAATAATAAAATATTGTTGTGAGGGTTATTGCATAAAGGGGAGGGTTGGGGAAAACAAAGTATGGGTGCAAATATCGCCGTGGTAGAGACAGCAAGGGGTAATACGAGCATTAAATCTACGGAGAGAATATAAAGACGCCATTAGTTGTCCAATCAGGACGTCCAAAGCCTAGACCCGTTATATCGGTGTTACGATTGGTGCACAAATTAGTCCCGCCCAGTTACAGTAACAACCAATCATTACGAACCGACTCTTAATCTTTTAGTGCGGAGCTTGGTGATCGTGCATATAAAAGGAAATATTTCCAGATGGCAGTAACCGTAGTTATTTTCACCAGTGAATAAACATTCCCTCTGCCAGTGAGTAAACATTCCCTTCGCCATGAATCAAGAAATTTATAGCTTTCTGGACTTATACCAAGATGGTGACATTGTAGCATTGTCTACAATTAATCTTTTTAACGCGATTGACCGGGATGGATTATTTCCAACGCAAACCGTTGATGATATTTGCACTGACGCTCCTTACGATCCGACGCAAGGGACAGCCGTAGAAATGTAAGTGCCTATAACTTCTTTTTTTATTTTTTTAAAATTTTCATGTTTTTTTATAAATGTTATTCGGAATTACCTCTTAAATGAACTTCTTTGAACGATTCAAAGATATCTTCACATTGTAATACTATTACTATATGTATACTCTGTGTATGTTTTAATTAAAAAAGATTCAGTATAAACATTATTCTTTCTCCTTTAAGGTCCGATGAGGATTTGTCACGTGTTATACAATCTTTCGAAGAACCTCGTGTCATGGACCTGAATACGGAGGATTTACCGAGCAGTCAGCCCAATGAATGTCACATCATTAACGAAATAATGTAAGTGTTTTTTTATGATCTTTTTTGGGGAAAGAAGATAATGTATTTTCATCAATTTATTAAATGAAAGAAATCATGTTTTTAGTACAATAACCATCTTACACTACAGAATATACAAACTAACGTTACAAATATATATATATATATATATATATATATATATATATATATATGCACACGAACAAAACATCATACTATACAACGAGTACGCACAATTGGAGAACGGCTTTTTATCTGCCTGCATACCATTTCACCGTTTCGTTGAGTGTGACACGGGTCGAATAATTTTTAAAAATTTATAAATTCTTTACCACGTGACATATGCATGAGAAATGAAATGCAGTACATTCCACAAGTATTCCTAAAATATCCTTGTAAGCGGAATGGGTTCCATACAACTTCGGGGATATGTAACTGATCGAGAAATTTTACAATAACAGGGTCACTCCAGGGTTGAGTACCAAGTGAATCAAAATAGTACAGGCGGTGCCTATTTTTAAAATAGATTGCAAACCAATGAATCCCTTCATTACCAATGACATCTGTGTTCACAATAAGACTACCGCATTCTCGCGTAGTTGGCAAATTCAATGTTTCATTCTTCGCAAACTCGCAGATAAATTTGGGACGTGTGATTCGTTTACTATTCATTACTCTCTGAAGTGTATTCGCATCCATTTTAAAAGTCAGTGATAACGCCGCTAAATCTGTCTACTTCTATTAGGGCTTGCGACTCGAGGTATACTGTACACTAATAGGCGCGTCTATAGGCTTGGTGAATTCCAACCTCACTGAGATGTTTCCGCTCTGTTGTGGACTTAAATGCGTATTTACACGAGCAGATAAGTCAGGTGTAATGTCAAACGGATAAAAGTTAAATTGATCAAAGAATTCTTTCTGCGTTACCCCATTACCAACTCATCACAATCACCTGCAATATTGGCCAGATTACTATAGGCTCTCGCGCAAAGAGGTAACACAGCGTCTGATGAATAGTCCGTATCCAATGTTCCGCCCAACGCAATGCCATTAACATATAGAGTTATATTTTTAAGTGCGAAATTCTCGAATTTAAAGGCACTCTTTTTATATTTTCCATTCACCGAAGCATGGTTTTGCATTCCTATTAATATCCTTTTAGGAAGATTTCCCAGGGCGAAGTTTTCTACCTGTTTCGATGCCAACCCTGCAGGCACCGTAGCGTTTAGTAAATTTGTCTCAATTTCTAGTTGTTTTGGTGAACTTAATTTCACTCGCCCTACGCGGATGTATGTCTCCGTAATGTGAACCACAACGGGTTTTGCTCCCTCTTCTTGATCAGCATCCAGATTTAAGCAGATCTCAGGACTCGTGCGGTTGAGCTTTATTTTCATATCCACCCCATTCACAAGCAACTTCTCCTGGAATGTTAAATCTGTATGCAGACGACCAAAACACTCGTATATCTTCTTTATAGAATGTTTAAATTTGTCCTTTATACTGCTTTCGTCTTTAGTTTGATAATATCCCTCGGCACTTAAAAAGGTAGCCTTCACTTCTTTTGAAAAGGTGAGGATATTTTCCAGATAGGCTCGTAGGTGACAGTACCCCGTGCCTGCCGATATGTTGACCTGATTTAAATATACGTCACACTGGTTCAATATGGAGTGCAGAAAGTTTGTTTCAGGGTATACAGCATATTTGTCATCACAGTCCGTTCCATCAGAATGGGCTATACGTAGTTTAGCTTACATGTGCACACAGCTTGGATAAAAAAAGTAAGGGCCTGAGCTGGGTATCACGAATTCTATAGGAGCACTAGGGGAACTAATTGTGTTTAAGGGGATAATTGTAATAAAGTCACTGTGTTCAATAGAAACTTGAGTTGGGGGGGCATCTCAAAGAGGGATAGCTCCGATTTACAGCATTGTGAACTACACGGGTGAAGGAAGCGTGTCATGACGAGTTAGAAATAGTGCCTCCTCTCTCGACAAGTAGTAAACAAACTATGATTCATGAGATCAATGTCCTTAGCTTATATCAGTCAAAAAATGGTCAACCATAGGTTTCATTCGCTTAGAACACTTCTTTGTTGATATCCTTTTACGTTTAATGCCACGTGGTGGTATTCCCTTCTTCCGGTCAGCCCTCTTCTTCTTCCCACCACCACGCATTTTTCTCTTTGCATCTTTGATGATTTCATCGCGTGTACGTTTTAAATGTTTTTTTTAGAGCTTCTTTAAGTTTAGCCCCAGCCAATATGTCTTCTGCTGTGTTAAGACCTGATTGTAGCGCTTTCCTTCCGAGGTATCTGGCACCCCTCTTCAGCAAAGGAACAGCCGTACGTAGTATGGTTGAAAAAATGGACCCAAGTCCACTACCACGCTGGTATCTCACCCCTCGACAGACGGTGAAAGGCTTTCTATCCATTATAACTCAGTGCGTCGAAAGTGCAGCTTCACTGTTAAACTCCCGTCATCGAATAGGAAATTTTTACCCTGAATCATTCTTATATATATTGAGATATTGGTTATTAGATTAGTTGCGACATTCACATAATGGGGTCTGTCATATGTAATACTCAAACTCCTTCCTCTATGGTTGGGAATGTGAGCTATGCGCAGCAGGCGTGCCTGAGTATTCCCAACAAACTGTTGCTCCACTATATTGCTGTAAATATAGCTGAGAGCTTTCATCCAATTTCTCCATCTTCAATTGATACACTAAGTTGGACAAGTCATGCTGTGCCTCATGAAAGGTGTCTCTTTGGAAGGCTGATCGATATCGCCCCTCGGTTAAATTTTGAACACTCTCCCGTCTTTAATATTTCTGTTAACTTTTGATTTTAGGATTAGAGTATGTGCAGGGTTTCCTTTGTTTACGATTTCGTATAATAAATCATTCGTAAGATTTGAGTTTTTTAAACTTACGTTTAAGTCTCTCACCACATCCTCAGCCGAACCATAACGGCCCGGCCCTTGTGTTACTTCTGTACTGTAAAACTGTGCAAACTTAGTCCGGGCGATACGTATAGTTTCATCCCGAGTTAACCCGCCTTTGGCGTACTCATTACAGTCTCTAAGAATCGTAAAAATGGTATCTTTACAATCAATATTTAAAAAGAGGGTGTCCAGCTGAATTTTACATATCCCCACCTCATGCGAATCACGATCCAATTCAATGGGTCCGTGGAGCTCTGTTACAAAGTTGGCTAGTGTGTTGTTAGTGTGTACAGACAGGGACGAGGAGGACGGGAGTGTGACGTAGAAATGGTTAGGAGCCGTGTTGCATACTATTTAAGCTTCATTATTGCAGCAGCTTTTATATAGGTGTTGAAGTTTCCTGGGTACCCTAGCCATTTCACCAGGTACATTTTTCTTTTTCCTGAACTTTTGCTTCCTAAAATTTTCTCAATTTTAAACACATTTTTTCCTAAATTAAATGCCACTTTCTGCAACTCCTCGCGGTAAAAGCCTCCTGCGATTTCTTCCCCACTCAAATCTTCACCGTAATACATCATTATCTCACTTTTAGGTCTCATAGCCCTAACTTTAAAAATCTCACGTGTCCATCCTTGCTCAAAACCCTTCGCGAATTTATTTCCCGAACGCGACAGCCTTACATAATCATTGATTTTGAAACGCGCAGAGTGTGGTGTTGGTGTTCCATCTCTTCTCATCTCTGGGCGCGTACCTCTTTCTAAAACTTCGTTAAGTGCTGTCCCAATCGTGCGATGGTGTGAGCGGTTGTAGGATGAGGCCAATGATTTCAGAATGTCTAGAAATCTGTGTTTTTATGAGTAAAATAACGGTGCATGCGTTCCTTTATGGTACGTTGAACTCTTTCAGCTAAAGAAGCCTTATGTATAGAATTGGTAGTGTAATAGCTGATATTAAACTCTGTCAACATATTCTGAAAAGCACGGCCTATAAATTCCTTCCACATATCCGTACAAAAATAGCCACGAACCCTGTTTTCTTTTAACATCAGTGTTTTGGTGACTTTAGCAACTGTTGCAGGTGATTTATTTTTCAGAGGAATTAGCCACAGATATCTAGAGAATACATCTATTATGAATAGAATGTAGCGGTAACCATCGTTATACACAGAATATCTTTGCATGTCTGTTAAATCTGCTTGCCAAATAGAGTCAATCGAAGCAGCTGTTGTCTTCGTTGTTTTAAACCTTTTTCTCACAGGCTTATGAAGTGTATAAGCGTCCTGCTCCCGCAGAAACCTCTCAACATCTCTTTTCCTACTCCGTAAACACTTCTGTACAGTCTCTCTACGCCTCCGTAGGAGGCTGGGTTTGAAATGTCATAATAGCGTCTTCTTAATATTTTAGCTATTTGCGTATTTTAGAGGAACGTGGGTAGGGTTGACCGTTGTTTAACCTCTTCTTTCTACTCTTCAAAGATGTTACCGGCGGAGGTGATGGCGTCTTCAACTGTGTCACGTGCGTCGCATGTTCCAAGTCTTTTATCCTGTTCAGATTTCCTATCAATGTTATGGGGACATTTATTTGTTGTAGTCTTGCTTTAATATGCGTCCATCCTGATGGTGAGGGCCTATCCCACTTTCTCACCAGATCATGGACAATGTCTACATGTCTACGATATTCGATCCCTGTACCTTTACTCCTTCCACAATGATCTCGCCTGTATCGGTCCATTGTATGGTTGGGTCCTCATTCAATAGATTATATAATCATTGTAATGTATACGTGATAATAATAGTTGTGTAATAATTAATTAATCGATCTTGTCCTAATGACTCCTTTTAAATGACTATGCTGAGGAACATGCCGTCCCTCCGTTTTGTTTCAACTTTTTTTAATTTTTGTTTTAAGTAGTGTGACAAGCAATCTTTTTTTTTTAAAAAAGAGCAAAGTGCTCACGAAAGACGTATTGTCAATTTCAAACTTATACCCCCTGCTTAGTCACTCAATTCCCCCGTATGATCGCACATACCCTAAATTTCAGTTGTTTGTTCTTTTTTGTCATTTAATTTTAATAAAACTTCTACACAATAAAACGTATGTATTTATCATATGCAAACAAGTTTCAGACTAAAATATCAAATAATTCAAAATTCTATCAACATTTAACGAAAGAGTATAATTTTCTACTTAACATGCAAAAAATTATTAAACCTTTTTAATATTTTTTTTTATTATATAAAAATAATTTTTAATGTAAAATTTACCGGAGATTATTAAAAGAAAAGATTGTTCGAAATGCTTCCTTCCATTTCAATAACTTTTTTATTCTTGGCCGAAACTCATCTATGGCTCGATTTACTTTTATTTTTTTAGAATATTATAAAATTGTATTTAGCTCGTTGAAATGCATAATTGATTCATATTTTTAATTTGTATTTTTATTTTTCTTTTGTTCAATAAATCGTGAGTAACTGTCCTTAAATTGTTATTGTACCATTTGTAAGGTATCAAACGAAAATTATAGTCAAATTGACATACTACTACAGTATATGGTTATGAATTTTAGTAGTCGAATTTAATTGTGTGTCGAAATTCAATTTTAAAACCGTGAGAGTTACTGTCATTACTCGTAAGGTCTTCTAAGTACTTCTTTTTTTTATTACCTTAATTCGTGTAACTGATTTAATTAAATACTTAAATACTACCTTGAACTTAAAGGATTTTATAATATTAATAATAATAATAATAATAATAATAATAATTGACAAACTTAAAAGATTTTATAACCCTAAACCCATCTTAAATTATTATATATTATTTTTAAACTTTGTTCATTCAAAAACCTTCCAAATCCCTACACATACACACGCATGTATGCACACTATATACACTATATATACACAAACCTTATTCTAAAATCATTGGATATCACAAACTATTTCATAGCGTGTAAGTGCTAACTCTGCTATTTATATAGTCCTAAGCATTTTTGCTTACTATATATAAATTTTTGCTCAGGCATTTATTCGGTTAATTTAAAAATCCTCTCAGCTAATCTAATCTGTCCTTCGAAATTGTAAAATACACACTTTGCACCTAATACACCCAAATACACACTTGACCACAGGTCTATACATCATCCATTACATAATTCAATTTTTTACCTACAATAGTCAATAAAATTAGTTTATCAATTGTACTATCATGGAAGCCTCGAAAAATCCATGAACTTTAAAATTTATGTTTTTACCTTTTACCTATTCATTATGAACATAATTTATCCCACAGAAAAAAATAAAATTTGGTAAAAATTTTTAACCATATCATTGTTTGTCTAACTTAATTGTTTGTCTAAAATTAAAGTTTTAATCTTTGAATTTTTATATTTTATAATAGCCATCTAAGCGAGTGTCATGTTAAAAATTTGGATACTCTGCATTGTACTCAACTACCTGAACTCGTTCTGTATAAAACTTGTATTGTAAAAAAGAATGTCGTCATCTAACTTGAATTACTTACGATGTTATTTTCTCAATTGTATTATATTGTATTAATTGTATTATATTATTGTATTAATACCATTTTAGGGGGGAAATACTGTAAAAAGTGAACAATGAACAATTCCTACACCATCATTATATGGATTCATTGTCTTCATGCAGTACTTATGTTCGTATAGTTTTTATGTTCGAATGTCCATTTTCACATAAGAAACCAAAATCGCCTAAGCGAGTTTTGGATAGAATTTCGATTTATACTTCTTTATTCATTACTATATTTCTCTAATTCATCTTTTCTAATAATGACTTATACACTATGACGTCATAAAATAACTATTCTCTTTACGTTTCCCATACTTTGTACACTGAATCACGTTCTTAGTATTTGGACATCTTCCGTATTCAATGTATGGTAAATTCTTTAGTAATAAGGTTGTGGTGTTATGTAGTATAAACATTATTATTCAACCATATTCATCCATACGTCACGTTTTCCCGTCATTAATTCCCCTTGATCATTATCCTATATAAATTTTATTAAATATTCATTTTTTCTCATTCGTTCGAAAACGCAAAAATACGTTCTCGTATTGTTTTTTTTATTATTTTTTTCAAGTGCGTTCACCCCTCAAGATATTCATAAATGCTTACTAAGATCGAATTCCGCTCACGACGACAGATTCGAACGCCTCAAAGATAAAATATCTCCGTTCGCTCTGATTTCAAATTCATAACTATTATAGCATATTATTTCGTAAATAAATTATCTCGTATGTGCCATGTACTTTGTATTATATTTCTAACATCTAAATTGTCTATTAATATGAAACACTGTAAAAAAACAAAACAAAGTTATAGTAACTGTTTAATTGTAATTAACTGTAATACTTTAATTTAATATAACGTAATGTACTTTAATGAAACTGTAATTAATAATAACTTGTAATGTACTTCAATGAAACTGTAATTAAATGTAATGATTTAATTTATAATGTAAGAATGTACTTTAATAGAACTGTAATGGACAATCATAAGCGAATGTGAAGTAATCCATAATTGTAATCGTAATTGTAATGAACCAAAATTAATACGTACTCAGTCGTGTACTTAATTTGTACTTATGTGTACTATTACGAAATGATATCGCCTTCAGAAATGAAGATTCGGCAAAAATATACGATTAGTTTTTATTTTTATTTTTTTTATTATTTTTAGTTGAAATTTTTCAAACCATCTGATCATGTGTTTAAAAGGGGGGGAACTTAACCTTCAATTGTCGTCCCCCAACATTTAGGTTTATATTATACATGTACTTGTAAAATTACAGCACTTCTTCATTAGACTTCTTCATTAGACTTCTTGATTAAGTCACTTCATCATAGCACCTCATTAGGACTCCTTTGTTAGCAGCCTTGCTGCGGGGAGGGGGCAGAGGCCCCTTGCCTTCTTAATATTTTTAGATTCCGGCCTGAGCCATGGTCGAAAGAGGTCGAACCTCTACCCCTGTAAATTCAGAGCACTACCTGTACATTTTGAGAAGTAAACTAAATGTAAGAGAAAGTTTTTATTTTTCCCTTCGAGCCGTGCTCTCTTCAGAAGAACTTAGTTAAGTCGATAATTTTAGTATAAGAGAAAGTATCAGAGTATTATAAAAAGAGAAGAATTAAAAATTGGCGACCCTTTGCCCAAATTAAGAGACAACCCAAGCACCATAGAAGATATCGGCATAACAGTCTGGCGAGTCTGTAGCCAAGAGTTTAACAGAGTGGCGACCGAAAAGAATTAGAATGTTATAGAAGAAATATCCGTTGCAGCCTCCTAACCAGAACCCCCGTCGATTCCGAACCGACTCAGGGCCATAGACGGAGGGGTTAACAAAACTGGCGACCCTTAACCAGGATTAGAAGAATATTTTAAGAAGAATATTTTAAAAACAAGAATATTTTAAAAACAAGAAGATTTTAAAAACAAGAAGATTTTAAAAACAAGAAGATTTTAAGAAGAGGCCACTCTTTGGCCAAGATAGAAATTACCCTGCATCAGGATAAAACCAGTTGACCGGCGTGTCACGACTTCTAGTTCGTAACATCCACCCTTGAACCGGTGTGTCACGACTCCAAGTTCTCCACGCCAAGTTTTCATCCAAGAAGAAGTAGCCAGCAAGATGTCTTCAGGCCACGTCTCAAGGATTTCCCCATAGAAAATTTTGTTAAGTACAGTTTGTTTTTTAAGTAATTTATAAACATTTGAAAAGTCACTATTATTAACAGTTAATAATGAGTATCAAGTCAGAATTCACAAGAAACAGTGAACATTCCATACACCAGTGATACATTTGTTTTTATTGAAACAGTAATTTTAACAGAGAGTTAATTGTCAGAGAGTTAATTGTCAGAGAGTTAATTGTAACAGAGTTAATTGTAACAGAGTTAATTGTAACAGAGTTAATTGTAACAGAGAGTTAATTTCAAAGAGAGTTAATTTCAAAGAGAGTTAATTTCAAAGAGAGTTAATTTCAAAGAGAGTTAATTTCAAGAGAGTTAATTTCAGAGTTATTTTCACCGTTATATTCAGTACAGAATAATTTTATTTTATGTATCAAACATAATAGTATCGTACCTTCGTATACATTCGAGTGAAATGTTGTTTACATTTTATATTTTTGTTTGCAAATTTTTTTCAAATTATTGAATTGAATTGACTTGCAAATTTAAGAAAGAGAGAGTTTACAGAGAGTTTACAGAGAGTTTACAGAGAGTTTACAGATTTAGAGAGATACTTGAAGTCATTTTTTGAAGTCATTTTTTGAAGTCATTTTTTGAAGTCAGTTTTTGAAGTCAGAAGGTTGCACCAAGAGGGTCAACCAAAACAGAGGTTAATCGTCTCCACTTGAATAGAGATCAAGTGCAGTCATTTTCCATTTTCAGTTAATTTCAAGTTAGACAGTTTAATGAAGTCATTTTTTGAAGTCAGTTTTAAAGTCAGTCGGTTGCACCAAGAGGGTCAACCAAACCCCAGAGGTTAATAGTCTCCACTTGATAAAGATCAAGTGCAGTCATTTTCCGTTTTCAGTTAATCTTCACTTGATAGCAGTTCAAGTGCAAGACAGTTTAAGTTTCAAGATACTTGACAAGCGTTCAAGTTAGACAGATTAAGTTTCAAGATACTTGACAAGCGTTCAAGTTAGACAGTTTAAGTTTCAGAATACTTGACAAGCGTTCAAGTTAGACAGTTTAAGTTTCAGAATACTTGACAAGCGTTCAAGTTAGACAGTTTAAGTTTCAGAATACTTGACAAGCGTTCAAGTTAGACAGTTTAAGTTTCAGAATACTTGACAAGCGTTCAAGTTAGGTTCAGAATAATTGATAGAGTTCAAGTCAGTTTTATTCCAAGTCAGTTTTATTTGAAGTCAGAGAGTTTTATTTGAAGTCAGAGAGTTTTATTCCAAGTCATTTTTATTTCGAGTCCCAAGTTATTTCAATGCAGTCAATTGAATTCAACTTTTTCTTTGTAATTTAAGAAAATTTAATTTAAGTAAATGTAATTTAAGAATTTAATTCAACCTTTTTTTTGTGTTGTAAAAGAGAATTAAATTCAACCAGAATTGACCGGTTTGCGTCTTTAGTTAACCTTTTTTTTTGTTTGTGAGAAGGAAATTGACCGATTTGTCTTTTCTTTTTCATTCATTGTTACGTATATAAATATATAGTCATGTAATTTATTATTTGTAACAAAACCGTTTTTACAATTGTTTGTAATGACTTTGATAATTATAAAGACTTAAACCTTTATTCCTCAATGTATGTGGGAGGGTGCGTTTTAATACATGCTCGATGTTCTGCGTGGCCGACCCATTAATCTTTGGTTGGTCAGCTGTATCGTCGGGTACAGGTTCTATGTCACCATGTCCATCGTTCTCCGTGCTGTGCCTAATAACCACGGGAATCTCTGTCGGGTTCTTATAATTTTCGTACTCGTGAAGAAATTTCTGCAGAGCTTCTTGGTATAAGATTCTTTTCTCATCAGGTGTTTTTTCACTGTTTAATAGGGCTAGCAATTCGCTTTCCAGTCTTTTAAACCTGCTTTTACGAGGATCCAGATCCGTGTCTGGATTCCTTTGGAGTGAAGCATACACCTCGTGTGGAATCACTACCACTTTCTTCATTATATTAATCTAGTCAGTAAAGGGGCCAAAACTGAAAATAAGGTGGGGAGGAATGACCCTCCTCTTTGCACAATAATTCGTTTTTCCTTCCCTACAGTTTGACTTTTATGAGCGAGTGCACGTATTATGTTCTTGTAACGGCGTAGGCGACCCTTCTGAGGTGGTTTCATTGGTACATTGCAATTTATAATGTTAAGACAGATTTCACAGATGCATTTTAAAAAGTTGGAGTCGATATTTTTAATAAACATCTGTTGCATTGCCCGGGGCAGTCGATGATAGATTTTTATTAATTCATGGTATTTCTTTAGCCTCTTTGTCATTCTGGAATATACACCGTTTAAGGCTCGTTTCGAAATATATTCGTTCATTGAAGCACCCTAAATGTGTTTCGCGGATGAAGGTCGTAAAGCAAATATCCGTAGCGCATGCTTGTAGCTTCTTTATAAACTTCCAAAAACTCCTTACGCTGATTCGGGAACATTTGATTGGCTAATACCGCAATTTGTGATACATCTCTACGTTGCGCGAATAAGACTAGATATTGTGTATTTAAAGATACATCGCGCATGTATCTATTTTTGAAAAATAGATTCTGATTGATGAAGAACACGCTTACGTTACGATGGTGAGAGAATTCTGTAAATGTCTCGGCAAACGTTTTATCCATCTCCAACATGAGATCGTCAATTACAATGATTGTATGTTCATTACCCTTTAACGAATTAACGTCGTATACACCTTCGTGGAACAAAATAACATCTTGGTACTCGTTGAACACTGATTGATACGTCGAATAGCACCATATAACTTTATGCACAAATTTTGAGAACATCTCTCCCTTTCCTTTAAAGATTTTAAGCATAAACACAGTTTTGCCATATCCTGTAGGTCCAGATATAATACATGTGGATGGGCTCGTGAACCTGAATTTTTCTACAGAGTCCATTTCTAACACGTCACATTCCTAAGTGGGTCATTTACAAACTATTACAAATTTTGAGTGCTGCTCCTTATATTCTAGTCTTGTTTTTCTCTTCTCCCACAGAACTGTGAATGACGATGAGGTACAGCACCCCATCATCGACATTACGGATGACCCCGACGAGAGTGTAGTTGTGATCACAGAATATTTTCCCGCCGACGAATCCTCACCAGCGATACTTGTAGCTTGCGACAATTCAAAGCGGCTGCATGATGAAGAGCCCTCCACGTCAAGTATAAAGCGTGCCAGGATTGCGCCAGTTGTTAGACCACCAGTAGTAAAGCCCCCAACGCTCTACGTCTTACGACACAATCACCACAACAGTAGCTTCCCCAAATAAAAATATATCCCCTTACTCCTGTTCAAATCCTTGTACATCCTCCGCAGCAGCTTCTCGCTCTGTTGAGGATGATATAACATTCGAGTTGGTGCGTACCGATGCCCCTAACACAGTCTTGACTAGAAATCGGTATATAGTTATTAGTTAGGGTTGATCCTAGATCCGTGTATAGCAATGGTGTTGAACACGGACTACGGCGCATAGTTGAGCGTATTGTAGAATTTTCCCTTCAGAACCGCGACGAACGTGAAGTCAGGACGATGCTGTCTTTTGGATTCGGGTCAGATGACGGAGATTTAGATGATTTATGGGTAGTAATACCTTTCAGACGTTTGGCAGCTGAAAATATAGAGTATATATAGGGTGTCCCAAAAAGAACTATATACTCTTTATAGCATCATATATTTTATAATTAAAAAAAAACAAAACAATATATTGTTATAGCAATTGCCAATGAAAGGTAAATTAGTAATCTAAGTGATCAAAATGCCATAGCGAGTTGTTTGCATATAAAATTTAATTAACTACGCCAAGTGCTCAAAATGTTCTCCGGCGGCATGAATGCACTTTTGAATGCGTCGACTAACTGATTCGCAGACATGGACTAATGTGGATGCTGTGATGATCCCGCACTTTTCCCTAATTGCATCCTTAAGGTGTTCGAGTGTTGCAGGTCTTGTATCATAAACTTAATCCTTCAGGTAGCCCCACAAGTAAAAATCAAGTGGAGTCAAGTCCAGTGAACGTGGAGGATACTCAACGCTTTCTCTTCGTCCTATCCAACGGTTAGGCAACGTTTCATCGAGGTACCTTCTGACATCATAATGATAATGATGGGGGGCTCCATCTTGTTGAAAGTAAAAGTCGTCGTTTCCAAACAACTTCCGAACTGCAGGTATAATTTCTGTCCGCAGCATGTCGAGATATGCGGCGGCACCGGTAACTGTCCCATTAAAGAAAAATGGTCCAACCAAACCCCTGGATGATAAACCACACCATGCTGTTAATCCTGGTAAATTAACATGTTTATCCACATAAACGTGTGGATTATCAAGTGACCAGTACCTGCAGTTGTGTCGATTTACTGTGCCATTCAGCTTCAAGGTAGCTTCATCAGACCACACGATTTTGTTGTATTGAAAGTGCATTCATGCCGCCGGAGAACATTTTGAGCACTTGGCGTAGTTAATTCAATTTTATATGCAAACAACTCGCTATAACATTTTGATCACTTTGATTACTAATTTACCTTTCATTAGCAATTGCTATAACAATATATTGTTTTTTTTTTTTAATTATAAAATATATGATGCTATAAAGAGTATATAGTCTTTTTGGGGACATCCCCTATTAGGCCGTATAATGCAGGACTTTCAAAGTAGTATAGCCTTCATTATGGACAACTTCACGATAAATATTGACCATGAATACCGTGTTGCGGGTCATAGCGCCACACCTAATACTCTTAACTTCAATTCTCAGGCTATTTTTAGACGGCATATAAACGTCGATCGTGGTTGCAGCTTTATAGCAGTGGTCTTAGCACGTATGTTTACTGTACTAAATACATGGACCCACAAAATTTGGTTGCCTACGGTAGTGGAGCGTGCCCGTAAACTAGTTGTAGACTGTAAACTTGAGTTTGACTGTGCCATGGGTCCTGAAAAACTGAGAAAGGTAGAACAGGAAATGAATGTTCGTATAGCTGCATTTGGATTGGATGATCGTCGTAGAACTGTGTATGTTTTTAAAAGCAGTGTGAGAGATCGTACAAGGCCCCTACTTATTTTACGACTGTCAGGTACAACGTATCTCTCCATCCGTAATATAAGGGTTCGTTACGCCAGTTATGATAAAAGTCTGAAATATGGACGACATCATGATTTGTGTAAGGGATGTATCGAGTTTGCGGATGATATAGTGAAACATTGTAAAGATTGCCACATGGTATGTGAACAGTGTAAAAGCTCCAAATGTGAAAGCCGTGTAGTTGAAGCTGAGAAGAGGGACTGTGATGTGTGTAGACGCACATTTTTCATTAATAACTGTTTTGAGCTCCATAAATCAATTGGCACGTGCAGGAAAATGAGAATCTGTGAATGTGGTGTTTCACATGATGGATAATTGGGGGAAATTCACCCATAAATGTGATGAAATTCACTGTCCTACATGCCATGAGAAATATAAGGGGGTGGGGTAAAGCATGTATGTTATATGAAAGATGCTAAGCCTAAAAATAACCCTGGTATAACTGTGTACTACGATATAGAAACATACACGAACGCTGAAACCAAAGAGGTTATTCCACATTTACTTGTAAGCCAGACTATCTGTGATGAGTGTAAGGAAATCGAGTGTAATGAGTGTCACAAATGAGGTAAACGGACAAACGTTTTAAACCGAATGCCCACGATAGCCCTGTGAAATTCTTTGTGCCCAATATTGTCAAGTTAGCGGACAAGTTAAAAAAAATAACTCTGTATATTCTCGTCCATAACGGGGCAAAATTTGACACACAGTTCCTTTATAAGGAGTTGCTTGAGCACGAGTCATCTGAGATATTTACAGGTGATCCCTTGAAAAGAGGCAACAAACTAATACAGATGCAAATAAGAGGTAATGTACAGTTTAAAGACACTTTATTATTCACACCTTGTAAATTAGCAAACCTACCCAAGGTGTTGGGCGTAGCCGCTGAAGTTTCAAAAGGAACATTTCACTTACCCATTCCTCACTAGCGAAACTTTAAATTACGTAGGACTACCTCCGCCCAAACATTACTTTAACTATGAATGTATGAGCACAGATGAACGTGAAGATTTTAACCGATACTACAACAGTTTTAAAGAATCTAATCCTTATAACATAGCTGATGAATGTGAGCGTTATTGCGTGAATGATGTGCGCGTGCTTAGAGTATGTTTCCAGGCCTTTAGAAGGATGTACATAGGCCGTTTCAAATGCGATCCGTTGCAAGTCACAACCACCATAGCCTCATTATGTTTTACGGTGTTCAAGAATAACTTCATGCCTAAAGACACCTTAGCCATTATTCACAGAAACAATCCCCGCAGTTATGGGCAAAAGGCTTTTTACTGGCTGATACACCTACAACAACATACAGGTGTATACATAAAGCATGCCCGCAACACGGGTGAAGTACCCATTAAGGTTAAAGACCGTGTTTTTTGGGTTGATGGACTAAGTGAAAACCGTGTCACTGGTGAAAAGACTGTGTACTCCTTTAACGGTTGCTGGTGGCACGGATGCCCCCGTCCTGAGTGTGGAATCGCAGGAGATATCCACGGTAGATCTCCTGCCGACTGTCTTGCGTGGACCCGCACCCGCGATCAACTTATAGGATCCCAGTTCACTCACAAAGTCTTGCGGGAGCATGAGTATGATGCACGGATGGAGACAGACGGACAGTACCGTGAAGAAATAAACACGATCAAGCGTTCAATGGTGCTGGATCCTCTCAAATGCGGTGATAGCTTGTTCGGAGGGCGTACAAATCCCTTGAAGCTATACTTTCCGCCTACTGAGACTGTGAAACTCCATTACTACGATTTCTGTTCTTTATACCCCTACGTGATGAAGAACAATCCGTACCCCGTAGGTGAGCCTGAGAAACTGGTGGGACCTGACCTACCCTCCATCGACAAGTTCTCAAGAAATTTGAACGGGTACTATTTCGACCTTTCTTTCGTAGACGTACTTCCCCCTCGCGATTTATGGATGCCGATCTTACCCATCGTTATCGATCACAAGCTCATATTTTCCTTGTGCGTGAAGTGCGCAGAAGAGAACAATGGTGATTGTGATCATACAACCCTCGAGCTTAAGATTTGAAGTGTATATACAAGTCCAGAGCTGGATCTAGCTGTTCGCCATGGCTACAGCATATTGAAGATACATGAGGTGTGGAGGTTTCAGAAGCTACACAACCTTTTCACACCATATATAAACGCTTTTTTGAAAGATAAGGTCGAAGCATCAGGGTATACGCGAGGAGTTGATACCGAAGATGAAAAGTCTGTCTATATTCAACGTTACCGTGACCGTGAAGGTATACAGCTTGACCGATCCCAAATTGTAAAGAACCCTGGCAAGCGTTTTAGTGCAAAGTTGTGTCTAAACAGTCTTTGGGGAAAATTTGCACAGAATGCGGGCAAAGAGAACGTTCATTTGGCACAAAGTTATAGTGAAGTCTGGGATTATGCCAATGCTCCCGATAAAGAGGTCATGGAGATCATGAATGTAGGTAATACTTACATAATAAAGTACAACAATACCGAATTGGCCAAAGATACCTCACGGGTTACAAACATACCTGTAGCCAGCTTCACAACGGCCTACGCACGCATAAAACTTTTGGGCTTATTGCATTCTCTTGGGCGGCGGGTATTGTACGCTGATACAGATAGCATGATATTCACAGAGAGGGATGGCGAACACAGGCCACCTATTGGTGAATTCCTCGGTGAGTTGACTGATGAGATCAAGGATGAGTATGGAGACATCGCATACGCCGACTCTTTTGTCTCAACAGGACCAAAAACTTATGGGGTACTGGTGAGGGTGTAGGGGAGGATATGAAATATATCGTGAAGGCAAAGGGTATCACGCTCAACCATGCGAATCGGCGGGTCGTTAACTTTGAATCGTTGAAGGATCTACTGTGCTTGGACGATGATGAGGGTGATCGGCCCCCCCAACTAACTGTAGGCACCCACAATTTTAGGGCGCAGAAGCTTGGGGGCGTGAAGGAACTTAGGGGTATAAAGGTGTGCCGTAACACCTATAGGAAACGTTACCAGCTACCTGGTACCTATTATGCCGTACCCTTTGGATACCATAATCTTTGATGTGTCTATTGTTAACTTATTTATCACGCGTACTTCTAAATATATATGCCTTGAATATAATCTTTGATGTGGCTATTGTTAACTTATTTATGACACGTATTTGTATATATATATATATATATATATATATATATATATATATATATATATATACATATATATACACACACACCTTGAATATAATCTTTGATGTGTCTATTGTTAACTTATTGCAAACACGCAGTATAATTAACGTAAAGAACGACGCTTTGTATAGGAGAATTTACCGCGCAAGATGAGAGCGAAAGAACGAAACAAATGAAAAAATGAGGTAACCACCCGGGAATCGAACCCGGGATCTTCCGATTGTCGGTCAGATATGATAACCACTACACCACAGGCCTCACCCAAACAAATGCCGTAATTCCTCTACATACGCGCAGAAACCAATGCCCCAAAGGGGCACCTCCCGCTTGCCGTAACATTATATACATTATAACTGCAAACACGCAGTATAATTAACGTAAAGGACGACCCTTTGTATAGGAGAATTATCCGCGCAAGATGAGAGCGAAAGAACGAAACAAATGAAAAAATGAGGTACCCACCCGGGAATCGAACCCGGGATCTTCCGATTGCCTGTCAGATATGATAACCACTACACCACAGGCCTCACCCAAACAAATGCCGTAATTCCTCTACATACGCGCAGAAACCAATGCCCCAAAAGGGCACCTCCCGCTTGCCGTAACATTATATACATTATAACTGCATACACACCTTGAATATTTCGTTTATTAAATAAATTATGTTTCAATTAGCGTTTCACTTTCTCCTTTGTGTGTGTTGTGTGTGTGTGTGTGTGTGTGCACAGTAGAAAAATGTAAGCTCCGCCCAGCGTGTGTACCGGAGAAAGTTCTAAGCTTCGCCCACTGTAAGACCAGCAACGTGAGTCATGCTACTACCTGGGCTTCCCTGCGTGCTCAGTTGATCGCAGTAAGCCCTGTGCATCAGACGTGTATTCTCCCGCGTAGGCAGAAAATAGTAATGGCTACCTTTAATATTGCTTGTTCAACGTTTATGAAATGGTATTCTGCAAAGTGTCAAGATGTGGTGGATACTGAAAATCTCCCTATTCCTCCCTCCTTTGCCTCTTTTAAGACTACATTGAATCGTGCGAAGGAGCAAGATGTACAAAAACTCTATGTCTATTCTGGTGAGAACATTGTAGGCTTTCATACCACAGACGATGTATTGAAGTATGTTATAGACCTAAGCTTTATAAAGGCTCACATATACCTTGAAGTAAAAGAAACAACACATGCAGAAGAGAAGCAACGCATATAGATAGTGAGTCTTGTTGATGGGTGGTTGACAAGCGATATTATGTCATGTTACACCATACCGAATACACGTACCCTGCGACTGAGAATGTAAATCTCGTCATCATGGAGACTCTTAAGTATTTTTATCACTATATTAATGTATATCATGACGAGGTTTGTAGTGAGGTTGTGACGAATGCCCTATGTGAGTTTTCAACAGACTTTAGAGACGAGTATCGCTTGTTAAACAAAAAGGAAAAATATGGGCATATGTTCCTCTCAAATAGTGCGCCGGAGTGTGAAGACGTTTAGTTTGTGGAAATGGCGAGTGGTAAAACATTAAAACCGTTATAAAATGTGTTTAGTTCGTGAAAATTACCCTGAAGGAAAATGCCTGGTATGTATTGGGGAAGTGGGAGTGATAAAACATTAAAACTAAAATTAATTCTTGTATCGGAAAATTTCTCAAAACACCTGCCCAATATAATGGGATACAACGATTCATGTTGGATCAGCGCCGTACACGTTTCATTAGATTATGGTGTGATTCACTCCTCCCGTCGAACCGTCGCGTTGCATGTGCCTCATAGTTATCTCAGAGCTTCAGCCTAGTGCACGTGCGCTCCTCGAATACGATGGAACTTCCTTTGAGCAGCATTCTCAACGCCTTGTACGAAGCGTCCGTGACGAAGACGTTGCGTGTGTTCAGGCGTAAATCTGGTATCGTTAACTATGTACTGGAAACGGATTGTAGACAAACATACAAACGGAATGTTGTTTATTTAAGTGTCGAGGAGATGAATATAATCTTCATGATAGTTGAGAAGTGGAGTGAAGATCGTTATAAAATTCCTACAGGTGTAGGTACAAGAAGAGAGCAGATTAGTGACACCCCCTCATACGCCGTTGTATGTACGTTGTGTATAAATAACGATCGGCCATGCATTGATATATGGTTGATGTGGAAGAATGCTTCTGATAATAAAGCTCTTGTCCCACGCGAAACCGTTTCATCCTCGACAGAATGTTTGAAATCGTCGGATTCCGCAAGCTGAAGCCTATATTAGCCGCGCATGTTACGGATATGCTTTATTTTGATACGGTTCTTGAATACGCATACACCGCTCTGCTCGATGGGTTTACCGAGTGTAGGGTTGAACAAGGTGAGAATGGTCTAGAGCTGGACGTTTATTTAAAAAGTTTAGACTCTTTGAAATATCATGAACTTTGGTACAAAGCACTTGATCGGTACAGGGCTGAGCTCACCTACACTGTTCACCCTGAAGAACTATTTCTTTATATAACGAGCAGCTGTCGTAACGACTTAGAAGATTATTTCAACTGTCGCTATGCAGTGTGAAGAAGAGTTCACGGTTGAAAAGCTCGGGTCGGTAGAAATAAACCCTGGATTGGAAAGGCGTGTTTATAAACTTGTATTTGACGCTGTGGCTAACGATGAACTCTTTGTGCGTGCTTTTGATTGTATTCTAGACGTATTTAAAGATAACTTACCAACCGGTTGTAAAGTGGGCACAAAAATAGTAATGAACGATATGAAGACCCTTTATATAGAGTATAGGTATCCCTATACCTAAAGCGTTGAAATATTATTAAACCGCGTATACTGCGTAATGCAGAGCAATAACGATGTAATTGTAGACTCGATTAAGTGCGAGTTTAGTGTTTTGAAAAAAAAGTGAAATGTATTTATATATTTAACATACTGTAATTGTGTATATATATATATATTTCGCCTGTACTGCTATATTGATGGCTATACGTTTTGTATTTCTAATTTTTATTTTGTGTGGTATAAGATAAAGTGTATGTATTTATTTATTTAACATAATTGTGTGTGTGTGTATATTTCTGTTATATTGATGGCTATACGTTTTGTATTTCTTTTTTTTATTTTGTGCGGTAGAAGATAAAGTGTATGTATTTATTTATTTAACATAATTGTGTGTGTGTGTGTGTGTATATATATCTATTTCTGCTATATTGATGGTTATATTATTTCTTATTTTTTATTTTTTTGTTTTTTGATCATTCCAATGTGTATTTATTTTCTATATATTTACAATATTTAATAAACAGAATGATATAATGTTGTTTTATTTAATTCTTTTGGTTGTAAAGAATTATACCAAATGGCTAGTTACCCCTTCTAAACCTACTGACTGATTTGTAAGCCAACTGCTAAGAATTAATTAAATAAATGGCTCAATCTGGCAACTCAACCTAATAATGTATACCTGAACAATTAAAATAAAAAGTGGTATCTGACAACTCAACCTGTATAAGCCATTTACGCCTTCTAAGCCAACTGACTGATTAGGGCCCTATAAGAGGACGGCGGGTCGGCTGAAGTGTTAATATGCACTTGGCTCCTGCCAGGTGAACACCTCTCTCCCTTGCTCTCCCTCTCCTGTCTTTGTCTTCGGGGACAACGCCGCCTGCAAGTTTCATGACCCCTTGTTGCACCTGCAGCATTCCCCCACCCCCCTTCACTGCATACCCCCACCCCCTTCATTGCATACCCACCCCCTTTGCAACATTGATAATTATTTATTGCAACATTCTTGCACACTCCCATTTTGCGGTCATGCTACTAAGAATATATATATATATATATTGTCGATTGGTTAGGTTCAGTCGTAATATTTTCGTTAGTTTTAACGTTTTATTTGATGGATTCATTTAAACAATGTATCCTAAAGATCCTAGTGTAGTTTACGTTCCCCAACGTTGACCTAGTGTAGTTTGTGTCCCCTTTTGCGTCAGGGGGACGTGAACTACACTTGCTCTGGAGATGACATTTGGAAAGACCTTGAAACAAATTTAAAAGCGAACGCTTCCCACAAAAGTTGGTGCCCAATTAAAAATCTTAAGTTATCCCTCTTTATATTCTATTTACTTCATCTCTTCTCAAACATTTAGAGAATGTCGATTTCATGGTGCTGTTGCTGCTTTCTTTAACTTAACAATACATTTAAACGAAATTCTTCAGATTGTAAAGTTATAATAATATACTATTTGAAGTTGAAATTAGTAATAAATAAATACAAGTACTGTATAATAATAATAATAATAATAATATTATTATTATTTGGTGATGTTTAACTTCCTTCGTAACGCCAAAGGTCATGTGACGAAGGAGGCCTACACCTTCGAATGGAATTCGAACCACGGGCCCCTATATGATCTGGATACAGAAGACGGTCATCCATAAAACTACTACCGAAACACTACGTCGCTAAACTTCACTGACCTAAAGGGAAGTGGTGCGGTGATGTGGCCACGACGTACAGTTCGCCAGTGGTATATAATACTCATATTAAATTAATTTTCGTAAGAATATGAATCCCAAATATCTCATTTACGCAAATTGTGTATAATGAATGCGAGTAATTTGTGCCATAAAAGGTAATACATACTGCCTCATGTGTGACACCTTTTTAGATAGAGCCTACAGTTGTTGGACCTGTATGATCTTATTGCATTGCCTCTATACCTGTACACTATAGTCTTTGTATAGTCCTACTTATCTTTTGAACACTAAAGAATTATTATTATTATTATTATTATTATAATAACCCAGATACCAATTTATTTTAAGTAAATCATTTAAACTGTATAGAAATTAATTTTGTTCTGAAAGGTTATCAATAAAAGATGAATAATTCCAAGGAATGAATACATTAAAAAATGTCGGAATAAATATCATCAAATATTTATAGTGTTTGGCATGAAAAATATAAACATAGAGAGAGAGAGAGAGAGAGAGAGAGAGAGAGAGAGAGAGAGAGAGAGAAAAAAAACGAATCAGAAATGGGAAAGAAGCTAGATGGGAAAACGAAAAAAAGAACTGGCTACGAACATCAATATTTATAACTCGATTCTCGGTTTTATCCCCGCCTTGTGACCTCTGGACCCGCCGAGTTGTTTACAGTCACGACCTCTCCTCTCGTCAAGCGCCATCCCGGCATCTGCCACAAAAGAGAGGGGGAAAAGAGGTAGAAAGAGGAAAAAAAGTAGTGAGGGGGATGCCAAAAAGTGAAGAGACTCTAAAAGCAAAACCCGAAATAACATTCCACATTTTATATCGGGATGGAAAAATCGGTTAGATTTAAAACGTTTATATATATTTTAATTCAAAGTGCGGACGCATTTTTGGAAATATCTAGATTTTTTGGTCGTTTTCCCTCAGCCTCAATTAATACCCATTGTTTTCCATTCAAATTTTTTTAAACAATTATATTCAAAGTATTTAGACAGTTTTTTTTTTTTTGGTATGTAGATTTTTTGGTGGTGTTCATTTATTCAATTCTTTATAGTTTCACTAAGTACAGAAAGATTCGTGAAGACTAAAGCGTAAGACGTTTTGTCCTACTTTCATATTCCTGAAAACTGATTAGTTATGCACACACACCTGTTTGAGTATATTCCTTCTCTTGAGTATATTTGTACCTTACAGGAAACGAGTTTCCTACAGAGAAGGACTCGCTTATTGGTAGTGAATATAATAAGTTTCTGAAGCGAGTACAGCAATCTCAGACAAATTTATTATATTATAAGCTTACTCTATCGATGTTGTTTATACAGTAAGAGTCACTAAAGAAAAATGAAGCACGAGATGTATGCCAACATTTCCATGAAACTGCTGAACTTCTTCACGATGTAATGATCACAGCGAAGCGATAATATGATGCAGTTTTTGTTTCATTAGCATTCATTAGCTTTTATATTTAACTATTTATACCTCGTCGAACGCGAAATATGGACAGTCATGTTACCTTAATGCCGTGTTTCCCAGAGAAACAGTCGTGCTACGCAGCTCCCAACCATACCTCGCTTTTCACAGTACTATATAGTCCCAACCACAAAACAAGTATTGAAAATTTCAATTATGTGATAAGTAATAAATTAAAGAAAAAGCTATGGAGTCATTTGTTGACTCCAACGCAGCATCCTTACAACACCTACTAATGCAGGGGTGGCCAGACTTTACTCAGATGGGATCTACTTTTTCCAAAATTCTCCCTATACGATCCACCAGCCCAGTTATATATATATATATATATATATATATATATATATATATATATAAACACAGACCGTGCATGGAACAAGGAACTCTTCTGGGAAATTACATCCACTATAGTTCGAATAAGTAATGATAAATGACAAATACTATAGTTTTTTCTTTTTCATGATGGAAAGCCCAACGTTCCTTGTTGCATGCATGATCTGTGTTTAACATACAAGTTTCTCAGGGGACCATTCTGAGTTTGTGTATATTAAACGGACGTGTTATGTGCCTTGAAAAGTGGCCGCTCAATGTCCCGGTTGAGGTTTAAGTTTCGTTTTGTGGCTAAAAATACAATAGTTACCCCTTTTTCTTTGATGTATTCAATCCGACGTGAATGCAACGAGTTTCTTGCGTGTATTGAGGTCCTGACTGTAGTAGGCAAGGTGTAAGCTGTAAACCCTAGATCCTGTCCCAAAGCTGGATCCTATCTGCTTTGCAGATAGCTGGTGAGGGAAACTATATTTTGGGGCCTCTTTGCGAGTAACCCGGTGCCCACGTTGGGTTTTCCATCATGAAAAAGAAAAAACTATAGTATTTGTCATTTATCATTACTTATTCAAACTATAGTGGATGTAATTTCCAAGAAGAGTTCCTTGTTCCATGCATGGTCTGTGTTTAACATATAAGTTTCTCAGGGGACCATTCTGAGTCTGTATATATATATATATATATATACACACACACACAGATGGAGAGAGAATAACTAAGAATAAAATGAAGTGAATATAAAAATATATTGCCAAATACACACACACACACATATATTTTTCATTAAATTTTAACCACCCAAACTTGTTAGAAATTAGGCATACTGGAATAGGAAGAGCTTACTTTACTGATGTGATGATTTGCACTGTATGGCATCAGCAAGCCGTGTGTAGTCCGGATTGTAGCTGCTGATTGCTAGCCTCAAACAAGTATCCAGGTGATCATCTGTCAGAGTGGCTCGGTATTTTGATTTGATGATATTCATGTGTGAGAACGTTGACTCACGAAGGTAGGTTGATCCAAAAAATGATGTCAAGTACATGGCACTTTTTCTGACATTCGGATACTTTTCTTCAAGAAGTAGGTGCCAAAAGTTTCCTTCTGAAGACCTGGATTTGATTTGAATGTTGTTTCGCAGAGTCAAAATTTCATTCTCGATTGCAGATATGTCCATATTAAACAATAAGGCCATTTTTTATGCAATATCATCAATGTCAAAGTTTGCACTAAATGGGAAGCACATGAATGTTGCTACATGTTCTAGTGTTGCTAAGTCTTGGAACCGTCTGTTGAAGTCTGTAATAACATTCTGCAACTGTTCAACGTATCGAAACAATGTCAAACTGGTCGCATTCTTTCCCCTGACTTTCCAGCTCTGACATCATGTTTTTGAAATTTCGCAGTTAGTGTCGCTGCAGCTGTGAGGATACCAGTTCTAGTTTTTGTTTAAAAGCATTCACTGAGGTAATCATTTCAACAATAGTTTTGTTTTTACCTTGCAACTCTAAGTTTAGCTGATTTAGAAAAGCAGTGGTGTCAGTCAAAAAAGCTAAATCTAACAGCCACACTTCGTCTTCCAACTCTTTGTAATATGTTTCTTTTAACTTCGGAAAGTCTTTAATTTCAGGTAGGAGATCCCTAAACCTCTGCAGGAATTTACCTCTACTTAGCCACCTGACATCAGTGTGCAACAAAAAGTCAGTGTGTTCTGCTTTATTTTCTTCTAGCTGAGATCGATAGACGCCTTTGTAGACTTCTCGCCCAAATAGAACACACAATCTTATGGGAAATATCCATAATTTCTTTAATATTCAACATTTTACCACACAATGCTTGTTGGTGAATTATGCAGTGATAATTAAAGAAGTTTGGAAACCTTTGTCACTTTTGCACAGGGCGATGAACCCATTGCAGCGGCCAGTCATAGCAGGTGATCCGTCAGTTGTTATGCTCACAAGCTTGTGAAGTGGGAATTGTGTGTCGTTAACACTCACTGAATGCATGAAAAATGTCCTCACCTCGAGTTTTCCCTCTTAAAGGTAGGATTTTAAGCAGTTCTTCTTTGGCAGTCATATCTTTAAACACGATTCTAATAAAAATGCATAACTGTGATGTGTCGATCACATCTGTCGAGTCATCAAACTGAAGTGAAAAGAACACGCAGTCATGTATGTCTTCCTTCAGTTGTTCCACCAAATTCTCATCCATTACTTCACAACGCCGCATCACAGTGTTTCTGGGTAGCTGAAGCTGGTTAATAGCAGACAATATTTCCGATTTATTACTGAAATTCTGAAACAACGACTCTGCTGCCTCTGTAAATGCTTCTTTGAATATTTCTCCATCCTGAAAAGGTTTCTTGTGTTTCGCAAGTACACGGCTCACCCGAAATGACGCAATCGTTGCTGCTTTCGATTTTGTGCTAGGCCCTGTAAAGATAGACTGCTGAACACTAAGTTGAGACTTAAGTTCATTGACTTTTCTCTTACGTAGTTCACTTTCAGCTGGGAAATCACTGTCATACCGCTTGTGAATAGTTTTAAAATGCCTCTCTAAATTCCCCTTTTTGACGAAAGCGACACATGCATGGCAAATTAAACACACACATTTGGAATTTTTCATCGTAAAAAAATATGCCGTCTCCCACTCATTGTGAAAGTTGTAAGTTTTATGTTTCTTGGCACTTGGTCCAGCACTCATTTTAACGGTGTTAATGCAATTAGACTGGAGACTGACCTTCACCACCGATTATTCCAAATGACTGACCCGTCACTTAAGTGACACATGCTTATAACAGCTCAGCTTACCACGGTATGAAATTTTCGCAGAAATTAAAGTTAGCGGTACCTTTTTCTGTGACATTAATTAAATATCTCAGAATTATTAAAGTTAAACTTTGTTATTTTTTGTTAAATGACTGGTAAACACAAAGATAAAACAAAATAAATGTTGCCACCGATAATGAAGGTGATAACATAAAGAACGCTAAGTTTTGGTAGTAGCGGTCGGGTCGTGTTCTCGTTAGTATTGTGAAATGCAAGGTCTCTGTTGCTAGGCTAAGCTACTGGTCATTCAGCGATCTACTAAAAATTGCTCTGCGATCTAGAATCTACTAGTAGATCGCGATCGACGTTTTGGCCACCCCTGTACTAATGTATGCGGATGCCTCTAACTCAGTGGTGGCCAACCTTTTTTTGATGCGTGCCATTTTTAGGTTAGGTTTAATTCGGATGCGCCAAAAAAACTTTGTGAAAAAATTACTAATATAATATAATATAATATTTACCTTAAATAGAAATATAATGTGAAAAATATTTACCTTAATGACCTCAATGCGCCACTTCAAAGTACTTGATGCGCCACCTTTGGCGCAATGCGCCAAGGTTGGCCACCACTGCTCTAACTGTTCATTCCTTTTTTTCGGAGACACCGCGCTACCCCCCTACAATACCCTCGCGTTACTCAGGAGGACGCGCCTCACAGTCTGGGAAAGGATGCCTTAATGTAATTCAGATTTAAATAATTCCTCGCTAACATTCTACTTCAGTATCTTACAAGACAACTTTTTTCAGTTCTATTCTTTCTCATGGTCTGTTGTCTGTCTGAAATAATGCAAAATAATAATTTAATTGTTTTCTTCTCACCATTTATTTCAGAGATTATCTTATCTGTCTCATATACGCCTACACTCTCTTCCATACCGAATACCTTCTCTCAGATTGTCAGACTTAGTCACTTACACCACAAAAATGAAAGCACGCTATTCCAGAATCCGGTGGCAAAGAATATTCAGTGTTTTTCTTTCCATATTCTCCTTATAGAATTAACGCAAAATCCTTAATTCAAATATTGCTAAGCATTATTTCATGTAAATTAAACACCTTCTATAATCTGTGAGAAAATTGTTCTAGTCAATGAAATGAGTGTGTGTATGTGTGTGTGTGTGTGTGTGTGTGTGTGTGTATATATGAAAATTATTTGACGAAAGTAACACGTGAAAAATATTTATGATGAATAAAACCACGAAGGAAAGGAAACACAGAATGGTGCTCAAGCGCTTTCGTCTAATGACATCCTCAGGAACACTGAGGATGTCATTAGGATGTCATTAGACGAAAGCGCTTGAGCACCATTCTGTGTTTCCTTTCCTTCGTGGTTTTATTCATCATATATATATATATATATATATATATATATATATACTGTATGTATATTATATATATATATATATATATATATATATATATATATATATATATATATATATATATATAAGCAATTTAAATCTTTAAGAAGTATAAAATTCAAATATAAACATGCGGGGAACATAAAGAGTATTTATATACTCGTAAATGGGACCCATAATTTTTCATTTTGTACGTATCCATTTTCGCTATAAAACGGAGGAATTTTTCTGTTGATGACCTGAAAGAGCGACTCTCTCGTCGACTTTCGCGTTATACTCGTTCCATTTATCCTCTCCTCTTCCCATCTTTCAATTCCTGCGGTCTCGTCTATGTTCGCGAAGAGCATTTTCCTTTCGACTTGCCATTAAATTCACCGTTGCCACATTTTAAATTAATTTGTGACCAAAGATGGCGAGCAACAAATAGGTCGTTGGAAGCTCTAATTGGCAGTTTCCAGGTAAGGTTAATGGGTAACTAACTCTGTTTTCCTCTTGGGAACTCTTTCTTCTCCGCTTCTCTCTTCAAAAAGGTTATTTTTTTTCCTTCTTTTTCCTCACTCTTTACTTCATGTCCTTATCACGTTCGTCTTGTGCATAATGAGTGGTTGGTTGGTTGGTTGGTTCGAAGGGCAAAACCTCGTAGGATATCGAGTCTCTCATTGTAAACCCCCCCTTTTGTTTTCTTTACAGTGTCTTATTAATCTCATTTTTAAAATAATTTTCTGAAATTGTGACGTTAAGACCTTCTGTTTTATGACTTGTTTATAAGGATTAAATATCTTCTAATTGTTTCTTCCTTTTGTTATTTTCGATTTCATTCACCTGTTATTAAAAATGAAGTTGTATCTGTATCAGTAAAATATCGTATATTGCGAAGCTCAGATAACCAATTCAGAATTATTTCTTGTTATTAAACTTATATTTACTTCACTATATACAGTAAATGTTATAAAACAATTTATGCGAGATTTAAAAGCAAATATACAAGGTGTTCCAAAAGTCAGTTTACCGAGGAAAATGTTTTCTCCTGATGATTATTCTAAACATTATGACACAATTTTTTTTACAGCAAAAAGTCAGCATGTCTTCAGAACCTTAAAGACTACATTTGTGAAGAATTCCAGCTCTTAAGCAATGATAAGGAACTATGTAAAGCAATTTGCCGGTCAACCGTTGACAAATACAAGATGTGCATCGAACAACATGGACGACATTTTGAACAGTTATTGTAACCAGAACTATTGTCATGTTTTGTAAATATGTTTCAGAAATTTTTTTTCTTTGTTTTCTTATGTTTTGCAAATATATTTATGAAACAAGTTTTTTCTTTGTATGATAGGAAACTCACCTTAGGAGAACATTTTCTTCGGTAAACTGACTTTTGGGACACTCGGTATATAGAAATATATATTTCTATATACAAGTATTAACTTTATTATTGTACAATACCTGCCAACCTTTCAAAACATGTCAGAGGTTTCGTGTGGTGGTTTAGCTTTTCAAAATTAATTTGTGTATATATATATATATATACACACACACACACACACACAAACTCAGAATGGTCCCCTGAGAAACTTATATGTTAGACACAGACCGTGCATGGAACAAGGAAGTCTTCTGGGAAATTACATCCACTATAGTTCGAATAAGTAATGATAAATGACAAATACTATAGTATTTGTCATTTATCATTACTTATTCGAACTATAGTGGATGTAATTTCCCAGAAGAGTTCCTTGTTCCATGCACGGTCTGTGTTTAACATATATATATATATATATATATATATACATATATACACACTTTTGTTTTGTGAATCGATTTGCATGCAAGCACTTTCCAGCATCCCGCCTCATTTAGGGTTTTTGAAGTAGGAGAGAGAGAGTTGAGTTCTACTATCATCCTGCCTTCATAACCAATTACGTGACTGGTCAGGGACTCTGCACAGGAATCTGTCACGATAATTCTTAAATATATTTAGGTTCATGTGGTGGAGGTTTCTCAGTTCTATTAAAAGTTTTGGACTTCGTATTCTTCCATCTTCTTTTTCATGGTCCCTGTCGTACGGGGATTATCCTACTGGGATAATATAAAATTAATCTTTTCCGTAATTCCAGTGTGAATTTATTTAATTTCTAAAGTTTGTGGCATTTTCTTCGAGTATTTTCCATATGTATATTATTGCGTATCATTCACGTCTTCTTTCCAAGGAGTAGAGTTTCATTGACTAGTTGTGAACAGGAAGTAGTCTTCCTTTTTCGTTTCGTTGTATGGTCTCTATCTTTGCAATGTCTCGTTTACTGTATGGGATTATGGGGTCCGGTGCTAGTGTCTCCGAGCAACTGATACAATGATACAATGAGAAAACGAACGGAGCAATAGCAGTTACTTTTATCATTTTCTGCTGTGGAAACTCCTCCAGATAAGTCCCATTATTTATCTAAGTGTTGTAATTTGCCTATGAATCCCACATCCGATGGCATTATTATTTCAACATCTCTGACTTGTGGTTTGGTGTTATCTGTCTGGTTAGAGAAGTGTTTTGTACCCTCTGTTCTGTTGTTGTTGTTGTCGTTGTTGTTGTTTGATGAAGTTGTTTCACCTCCTTCGTAATATCTAAGGTCATATGACGAATGGGACCTACAGCTTTATGTGGGGTACGAACCACGGGACACTACATAATCTGGATGCGGAGGACGGTCTCCCATCCAACTACCATCCAGACCCAAAGTCGCTTAACTTCGCTGATCGATGGTAAGCTGTGTTACGATATTGTAGGCTCTTCTCCTTATCCATATCTTACAAACTGGAATTTTTTTTCATAGAACTTCATATTGTTGTCTGCCGTTCCGCCCGTTTCAATATCATTTTGTAATATATATATATATATATATATATATATATATATATATATATATATATATATATATATAATGTAAAATAGCGCACTGTCGCGACGAAGTATGAAGAAGGAAACCACTCTTCAGGAAGACGTAAATTTTTATTTCTTAACACCAATACAGTTTCGGCTCCTTGCAAGCCCTTCTCAATTACCAATTGAGAAGGGCTCGCGACGAGCCGAAAATTTACGTCTTCCTGAAGAGTGGTTTCCTTCTTCATACACACACACACACACACACATATATATATATATATATATATATATATATATATATATATATATATACATATACATATTAAATTATTATGCATTATGTTTTTCTTATCTTTTAAAAGGAAATATAATTTCCAGGTCAACTTCTTTATTGCAAACTATTAATAATGATTTCCATAATAATAAAGTAATATTAAGTTACGAATTTGAGGAAGGTCGTGTAACTAAAAAATTACAGGGAAACCCAGCAAAGCGAAAGGCTTAAGGAGAAAAATTTGATAAACATTGTCTCAGCTGAAATGGCCTATTTTATAATTATTTTTACATTTGTTTTAGCAATAAAGAGTTTGTCTTTCTTTTTTTCGTGATTTATTTCTTTGTTTTTTCTTTTCACCTTCGTTTTAAGCCCTTCTGCGGGTGTGTCTGAAAGCATTTCAGTTTATACTCGGAATTTCGATTACTTCCCTCTCACTGTCATTCCCATTCTCATCCGCGGTCCAAAAGTGAGGAGGCTCGAAGCGGGAATTCTAAATTCGAGATAGAGTTTTCTTATTTGGGAAAAGGTAAAATGAGAGCGTGAGGCAATTGCGGGTTCGATGGGTATTTTCTTTGAAAAATGGATCGATTTGAGAATTACCTCCTTTAAGATTCTCGCTCGCGCATTTCTCATTCATGGACGAAAACTGAAATGGAAAAGAAATTGCGTGAGAAGATGAAGATGAGGATGAAGATGAAGATGTTGATGTTGATGTTGATTTCGTACATAGCGACATTATTATTATAAGATCAATCGTATAAGATCAAATCGTAATCGTAAAAAATTGTAAATCGTAATAAATCAAAATAAAACTCATCATAAAGTAATTTATTTAAAGTGTCTTTCTTTTGTGGTTTTCATTAATCTGTTACTCATAATCCTTCACAGCAGGATCCAAACCAATTACAGAGCCAACCAACTCTATCAATAGGGCTACGTCGTGGCCAGTGTCGTGACGCCATTTTCCCGTCGATCAGCGAAGTTAAATGACATTGGGTCTGGAGAGTTGTTGGATGGGGCATCGTCCTCCGAGTGAAGATTATGTAGTGGCCCGTGTTTCGTGTTACGTAAAGCCGTAGGTCCCCTCCGTCATCGGATCTTAGATATTGCGAAGGAATTTAAACGACCCCATCAATCGACCTCAAATTCAAATTCAAACTTTATTCAGAAAAAAATACAAGTTTTTTTTGTTTTCCTTTTATGCAGGAAGGAGGGACCAAGGGCAAATGCCCGCAAAAGCGCCCCTCCCTTAGAAGAAGAAGAGAGCCAAAATCAAGGCCTGGGGTTTTCGAGATGCCTAGACACTGCGTTTGAAAGATGGGAGGTCATAGACAGGAGGAAAAATGGCTTGAGGAAGATTGTCCCAGAGTTGACCGGTTGAGTAGATGAAAGACTGAAAATATCGATTAACCCTTGCATTGGATAGTTGGACAGAATAGGGATGAGAAAGTGTAAAAGTCTGGTACTGCGCGCTCTCCTTAAAGGAGGAGGTATGCAGTTAGAGAGTTCAGAACAGCAATGTCCGTTATAATAGCGATAGTAAAGAGAGAGTGAGGCAACATTGCGGCGAAGAGAGAGAGATTGAAGACAGTCAGTAAGAGGCGGGGAATTGATGAGACAAAACTCCTTTGATTCCATCCGGTCAAGTTCGGCTGTGTGGGTTGAACCACCCAACACATGAGAAGCATACTCCATAAGGGGCAAACAAGACCCCTGTACAGTGACAGCAACTGAGTGGGGATGAAGAAACCACGGAGGCGGTACAGCACACCTAACCTCTTAGAAGCTGTTTTGGAAAGAGAGTATATGTGATCTTTCCAGGAAAGATCACGAGAAAAGGAAACGTCAAGAATGTTAAGAGAAGAGGAACGATTGATTTTTGTGTTGTTGAAGGTAAGGGGATAGTCGTGTGGAAGATTGTGACGAGTAGACAGATGAAGGAACTGAGTTTTTGAGGCATTGAAGCCACAAGGTTTTCTCTGCCCCAATCAGATATAGCAGGAAGATCAGAGATCAGGTGCCCCAGAGCCACCTCACGCGAATTATGAAGCGACTGCTGTGAGGGGAGCTTTGGGATCATCGGCATAGAAGTGAATAAGACAGGAAGGGCGAATTAAAAGATCATTAATAAATAAAAGGAAAAGAGTGGGTGACAAGACAGAACCCTGAGGAACACCACTGTTCCTTAGGAGAACAGTGGTCATCTACAACTGCAGTTATAGATGGGCCAGAAAGGAAATTAGAGATGAAGGCACATATAGAAGGATAGAAACCGAAGAAGGGCAGTTTGGAAATTAAAGATTTGTGCCAGACTCTATCAAAAGTTTTTGATATGTCTAGCGCAATAGTAAAAGTTTTACAATTTTTAAATATTTGTTTTGACATTAATAGTCACAGTACTCTCATATGAATAGGCTCTTCGAATCATGGAGGCTTTTCAGGCAAAACTAATGGCATGTACCTTATTTACTATATAAAAATAGTGAAAGTGGTAAGTAATAGTAATAGTGACAACAAAAAATAATGAAAAGCATATCAGCGTATCAAGCATATATTAAAAATAGAACTACTGCTGCATCTTGCGCAGCAAAAGCCCTCCGAAACACAACCTAAAGGGGGTGGGGACTGGGAGGGGCGAGTGCGCTACTAAAACCCTCCCTGGTTCTCCCTTAATGTGTTACTAAATTTTATGGAGATAACCCTATCCGTTTAGGCGTATCCTAGTCGTTTAAATGGCCCCTCTGAGTCCATCCCTCAAGAGGGGGGGATTGGGAGGGGCGGTTTTATTCTAAAACCTTTCCTGGTTCTCCCTTAATGGGCATACTAAATTTGGTGCATATTAACCACCCCATCTAGGCTTGTATAAACGAACGTAGAACAGACAAACATCATCATAATTCCCAAATAAATAAGATACACGATGTAGTTTGGAAAAAATGAACAAATACGAAAAAGCAAAAGGAATCAGTTATTAATTTGATTTTTCTTATTTAAACCGTTATAATGTCACATAAGATAAGAAAGGAAAATGGAGTTCTGATAATTTAATATTATTGGAAAGAATACTTTTTATGTCCTAGTTATAAATATCTAAAGACATGATTACATCTGGTAAGAGACAAAGTTTAGATAAGCCATTCAAACTTTAATAGAATAGCTAACTTACTTTGAAGTTAGTTTGTTTTATAATATTAACTTATCATTTTTATCTTAAGGTATCACGTTTCGGGTTTCGAGTTAAAAAGTGTTAATAAATATTTGAAACTTTTTCTTTGACTTTTTAGAATATTTAAATAGTTAATGCTACACCTTTCTTTGTCTATAAGGTTAAACTCTCTATACTGTATATAGACATTGGAAGACATTCTCTCTCTCTCTCTCTCTCTCTCTCTCTCTCTCTCTCTCTCTCTCTCACTTAGTGTACCTTCCTTCCCCTCCCAATTTCGTTTGTTTTGACATCCCCTCTTTTAGCAGAGCTCTGTTCCTATAACATGTAGGCAGGAATTGTATATCGCCAAATAAAATATATTCAGAGTACGTTGTGCTTAAATTGAATTTAATTCAATTTAGTAATCATATTAGCAAGTTTGAAACCGTTTAAAAATATATTTCCTATAGTTGTTATTCCAGGAGAAAACAACGAATATCCCAAAAAGATATATATATATATAAAACATACTCACCCTAACCTAATCTAACCTAAAAATCGAAGACTGATTTTTTAACGTTAGTTTAGTGGTCAATTTCATTAAGATGCATACAATTCAATCTCTTCAATTGCTCCACATCTTTATGTGGAGGAGACTGTAGACACCAATCGACCAGGGAGGTACTCTGGGTGGGGGGCGTTAGACAGAAGATAGGGAGTGCTGAAACGCCCGTTTCTCCTGTCACTGTCCTCCTTAGCTGATCTTTTTCCGTGTCGCATCCTGTGAGCAGTCCAGCATGCTCTCAAACACACACTTCTCTCCCTACTCCCCACTACATACTGTATACATGCATCTTACACTCTACATAATCACAAAATTAAAAAAGAAAATGGCATCAACTTCAAGAGCCTCGGAGTTCCCTGGAAAGGCACCATAAATGTCCCCACTTCTGACTCTGCAAGTGCCGATACCGGGAATGCAGAGCCCCGGGTAGCGGGGCTCGATCTCCTACCGCCTATTCGAGATGTTCTGGGCCTCTGCCTGATTCACTTTTCATTCATTTCTGCAATATTCGTGGCCTTTTCTCAAATTTCAATCTGTTGAACACCTCCTCTAAACCTCATCTTCTTTTCCTCACTAAAAATCAGGTGTCTGGGACAACTGACAGCAACCTCTTTTCTGTACAGTCTTACTTTCTTTATACTTATTTTCATTCCAAAGGTGGATGTTGCGTACTGTATATGAACGCGATGACCATAATTCTTCTCGTATTCCCGAACTGGACTCTTCCGAATTCTATACCCTCTGGCTACCGCTTACATGCTAATCTCAAACTAAATACATCTGCGCTGTTTACTTTTCCCTAATTCTACTGGCTATCCAAAATTCTTCGACTACCTCACTTCCAAAGTGGAACACATTCTATCTCATTCTCCTTTTGCTGAAATCTCCATTTTAGGAGATTTTAATGTTCACCACCACCTTTGGCTTTCTTCACATTTCGCTAACATCCCTGGTGAACAAGCTTACAACTTTTCTATCCTAAATGACCTAGAGCATATTGTACAGCACCCTACTCGTATCCCCGATCGCATTGGAGATAGGCCCAACATTCTGGATTTATTTCTTACCTCTCATCCTTCTTCTTACTCTGGGAAACTTTTTTCTCAGTTGGGCTCCTCTGATCACAATCATATATCTGTTTCCTTTCTTATCGTTCCAATTCGGCCTTTGGATCTTCCCAAGAGGATTACAAAATTCTTCATTTCAGGTAAAAAATAAATAGTTTAACTTACTACAATTAAGACATGCTTAAATAGATATACATTACTTATAAACCCTTTTTCATGAATCAAAGCACCCAGTATTTCTTAAAACCAGCTAAAAAGGAGTTAATATTTAACACACAATATGTCAAGTCACATAAAAATCTACTATTCTATAACTAAAAAAGTATTTTCATAGATCCCATCTACAAGTACGTTTTTTTAATTTTTTTATTAGAGTTCTTCCATCAGCCTCTAATAAGAAAAAGTTGCTTACACATAAATTGACGAGACATGAAAACAAATTGAAAATATGTATCATAGCTCCCCTCAAATAATGTCTCTCAAAACTAACCATTCCCTGTATTCCAAATTTCTTAGGTTAGGGATAAGACTGATTGCCCTACATTGCACACCTTCAAGCAGCATATCAATATCATGTCTATGGTGAGGAGACCAGCAAAATATATAGATTTAAATTAAAAAATAAAAATAGAAGCTTTCTACATATTCATAACTTTAACTAAGTAATTATTAATACTCCTAACTGCAGTATAGGATGAATACTTCAAAGAATTAAAAAGCTTAAGACAAGTTATACCCCAACACCAGTACTCATCTTGTAAGTCAAAGTTGGTATTGTAGGCCCATTATGGTCCAACCAATAGGTGTTAAGACCATAATTTTGTAACTGCCAGTCCTTTTAAGCATGTTAGTTAAATTATTCCTAACCTCTATGGATTGTTTGAATCCATTCTACATTCATTTTCCAGTTTCCATGTATCTCATAACTAAAGTTTTTAGCTATTTCTACCAAAATGTTTGAATTTTAAAGCAATAAAGTACATCTGTCATTTACTATCCTAAACTATGAGTGAATTGAGGGCATTGTAACATTTGCAAGTAAACACAAAGATGGAAAGTTTAAGTTGAATAAACAATTCAGAAGAAATTAAACATTAGTACAGAGAAATGGTTGAAAATGTCATAAAATAGAAGTTTACAAGCAGGCTTTCAGTCTTAAACAATAAATTAAGAAGCTTTGTAGCAAAGAGTTGAGTTTCAACATGAAAGAGTTGGGTAGGTTCTTGAGAAAATACAGGATAAATGTTTAGAATAACTCCAAACTGTTTTAAACGACAAAGAAAGTTACTACGAGATTCTTCATATGTTTTTAACGAAATGTTATTAAATAAAATATGAGCGTAAATGAAAAATAAGGTCTGTAAATATTAATCGAAGTTTGTGAAATTTTCTGAAATTATTATTTTCTGGAACCATTATAATGACATCAGAAGAAGCAACAAATTTTTTTTGCTGAAAACCCTTACGGTAAGCAGTTTAACCTGAGTTCTGTGTGCGAAGGTTGTTCCTATATGTTTTGCGAAGCTGTTGTGGAATTTTCTGTAGACGAGGATGCAGGCTTTAAATTTTTCTGTGATCACAGAATTTTGTTATATAAATTGTTGTGCCCAAAAAAGGATGATAAAGGAAATACCTGTGGCCATTTGTGCAATTACAACAAAAATAAAAAAGCTGCTGAAAGGCTGCACGCTTTCCTAATTGTTGCAGCTAAACTTTATCCACCTCACTAACAGGTAAGTACATGATGGAGGTTAGGTTAGGTTTGGTTTGGTTTAATTTCCTTAAATTATGCATTCATGGGATTCATTTTTACATCGGAAACGCCTTTCTGGTAGTCTGAGGTTGCATAAATGCCGTAAAATGCATATAAAAGGCAGTTTTAATAATTCTAATTATTTGCAGATTTTCTTTATTTATAGCGATAATTTGGTAAAGCTTCTGGTAGTACTGGGTGCCTCAGAAGTCAGTGTAGAGTTTAATCCTACACTCGCTTCTGGAACACTCTGTATAAATAATATTTATGGTTTTCGACAGTGAAATGAGAATTACCCAAATGAAACTCAATTCAACTTAGGCTTTAATCTACTAAAACTTCTACTGACATCTACTGAATAACTGCAAAATAACAAACATAAAAATTACTTAGTACCATTATACTAAACAGAGTCAACTATATGAATTGCTTTAAGATTAAGTTTAACGATAGTTAACTTAGAAAGTTAACTTAGTAATTTAAGGCAAAGATAAGTTACTAATTTATATACACCTCTTTAAATTACAATACGTACCGAGAAGACAACTATTATTAAAGGTTGCTTTTATCCAAGACCATTATCCATGATTGACTCTGATATATTATTTATGTTTTCTTCATTATCTTTTATCAATCTTTACATTATATAGTATTTTATGGAATACCTATACCTGGAGAAAATATAATACTATAGTAACATACTGTATAAGGTACACAAAATAATAATGCTATATACAAAAATTATAACATTCTTCCTCCCTAAAAAAAAGAAACTAAATTTAAATTTTAAAATTACATAATTAAGAAATTCAATTTTCTTGAGAATAGCCGTAGCGTTCCACAGGCCTTATTCGCGTCGAGCGCCGAGGTACAGGTTCAGGAGAGGGCTCTTGATTTTGAATAGTGCCTTCATTGGATTGCACGGGCGGTTCGATAACAGGGTCCGGGTTCTGCATCGTGTCGTCTTGAGGAGCACGTACATTTTCAGTCTGTGGATCAGATCTCGTCTCGACACTATTAGGGGCGTCTCCAACGGGTGCCAAGTCTCTAATTGCGATGGTATCTTCTCGTCCGTTTGGATAACGAATGTGGGCATATTGCGGGTTTGATTCCAACAGTTCGACCTCCTGCACTAAGGGTTCGTCTTTATTTCTCACGTGACGTCTTAAGAAGACTTTACCCGGCGAAGTAAGCCAAGTAGGCATGCTCATCCCAGTGGCTGTTTTTCGTGGAAATGCAAACAACCGCTCATGAGGAGTGGAGTTTGTTGAGGTGCATAATAGTGATCGTACCGAATGAAGAGCGTCTGGCAATACTAATTCCCAAGCTTGATTAGGTAAACATTTTGATTCCAAGGCCAAGGTCACCGTCTTCCAAACGATTCCAACATAACGCTCACACTGTCCATTCCCCGTAGGGTGATAAGGAGTGGAGCGGCTAGTAGGGACACCCCTTTTATGCAAGAATGACTTAAGTTCTGAAGACATAAAAGAGGTGCCTCTATCAGAGTGCACGTAACCAGGTAAGCCGAAGATAGAAAAGAGAGTGGTAAGACACGAAATTACTGTAGACGACGAAATATCCTTGCAGGGGAAGGCAAAGGGAAAGCGAGAGTATTCGTCGACCACTATTAAAAGATATTTATTACTAGAAGAAGATGGCAAAGGGCCTTTAAAGTCAATGCTTATGCGGTCGAATGGACGCATGGAACGAATAAGCTCTTGTTGGGTAGGTCGGTAAAATTGCGGTTTCAGTCTTTGGCAGATATGGCACCCAGAAACAATGCGCTTCACATCATCCACGGAATATGGAAGGTTTCGAACGCGAATAAAATGCATCATGCGAGTAACCCCTGGATGACAGAGAGACTTATGAAGTTCTATTAGGTCATTTTGGGACGCCGCAGAACAAAATTCTCGAGACAAGGCGTCGGCGGCAGCATTAAGGGCTCCGGGGCGGTGTACTACTTCGTAAGAATACGGCATTAGCTCAAGCCTCTATCTAGCTATCTTTTCGTTTTTAATTTTGCTCTTGTGGCGCACATCAAACATGTAGGACACGGATTTTTGGTCAGTAATTAAGGTGAAGCGTTTTCCTATTAGAAAGTGGCGCCATTTTCTGACAGCTTCTACGATAGCGTACGCCTCCTTTTCCACGGCACAATGGCTCTTCTCGGCATGATTTAGTGACCTGGAAAAGAAGGCTACCGGTCTACCGTTTTGGTTGAGAGTGGCTCCAATTGCTGCTTCCGATGCGTCAGTTTCCACTGTGAATGGCTGGCTTTCATCCACTTTAGCTTTAACGGAGTTAACAATAGCGGTCTTTAAATCGGCAATAGCGTTCACTGCTTCTTCGGAAAGAGGGAACTGGGCATCAATTAAAGGTAGGCTGACCATATTTCCTTGAGACAAAAACGGGACATTGGGATGGCAAAAAAGGGACGGGGGTTATGTAATATTCTGTATTCATGAAAAAGTAAGTACATAAACATATTGAGCTTACAATTATTCTTCAGTGACAGAACCCATACAAAAACCCATACAAAACGGTACTGTCCCGTTCAAAACGGTACGTATGGTCAGCCTAATTAAAGGGCGTATTCTTTGAGAAAATCGAGGCACCCATCGAGAGTAATAAGCGAAAAGACCCGTCAAACGAGAAAGAGACTGTTTAGAATTTGGTATTGGCATCTCTTTTAGCGGAGCGAGTCGAGACGGATCAGGGCGGAGCTCATTATGACTTATCTGGTATTCTAAAATACAAATAGAATTAGTTGAAAAAGTGCATTTCTTTTTATTTAAGGTCATCTTAAATTTTTCGGCAACTTCAAGAAATTTAGAGAGATTTTTATCGTGTTCCTCTTTTGTTCGGCCGCAAATCGTGACATCATCAAGATAAGCATATGTTCCTTCGAGCTCATTTTGGCGAATAAAGTTGTCCATGATTCTTTGGAAACAAGCTACGCCGTTCGTAAGCCCAAAACTTAAACGCTTAAATTGGAATAACCGGCCGCCCGCCTCGAAGGCAGTATTAGCCTTATCATCTGGATGCAAGGGAACACAATGATAGGCGCTTCGTAAATCTATCGTACTGAATCTCTTGTAAGTAGAGATTTTATTAACTAGGTCATCTAAGTTTGGCAATGGATAGGCATCCAGATACGTGAATTTATTAATGGTTTCTGAATAGTCTACCACTAACCTCCTTTTTGTTTGATTGTTGACAACGTGAACTTGCGCACGCCACGGAGAGTCGCTCGGCTCGATGATCTCTTCCTTCAGCATGCGATTGACTTCTGAACGAATGAATTCGGCGTTGGAAGCTTTAAACCTACGTGACTTCGTAATTACAGGACGACAATCGGGAGATAGGTTTGAGAACACTCGCGGTGGTTCAATAGCCAATGAGGCTAGAGAGCAGACTTCAAGATCTGGCTGAGGTCGCCAAAAGTTCATCTTTACAAAAGAATGTTTGCTAAGAAACGGTATTCCCAGAATTATGTCAGTACAACAATCAGGTAGAACTAAGAATCTAATTTTCTTGTAGGTGCGTTGTTTTATGCGAATGTCTAATTCGCAACATTCGCTAATGTGGGACGTTAGGTTAACTGAAGCCATAGATATAGTGCCATTATAAGACATAACCAGTAGACGAAGTCCGCGTACGACAAATCTTGAAGTAAAGTTTTCTGAGCTGCCCGTATCTAAAAGAGCCTTTAAGTAAGTACCTTTAACGCGTAAGTCTACTATTGATTCTTTTAGAGTTGAAGGCACACAAGCTAATGTTGCAGACGGGATAGAGGCGCTTACTGGGTCTTTTGAGGACCTGCATACTTTTGAAAAATGGCCTTTTTTCTTACATTTGTAGCAAGTAACTTCACGGGCCGGGCACTGTGAGCGATCGTGGCGAACAGAATTGCCACAGTAATAGCACATTTGACGTTTGCGAGTGGCTGCTGCGCAAGAGTCCTGCTCTTCAGCTTTTTCTCCACTAGACGGGCCTGCTTCAGGATTTCGAGAACCCCCAACATGCGATTCGACCGAAGCTACTGGGCGGTTCTCGATTTGGGAAGCTGAATCGTAATTTTGAGAGTCCTTCATCGCGATCTCTAGGGCACGCGCTTGATCCACGGCGGATGATAAGGTGAGCGTCTTGTTTTCGAGTAGTCTTGTTCGTATACGTGCTGAAGAAATTCCCGTTATGAAAGAATCTCGGATATATTCGTCCCTATAAGTATCGGCTGTAACGTTCTTGAAGTTACAATCAAGACTAAGTTTCTGAAGAGAACGGACGTATTCATCAATAGATTCCGTGGACACTTGTTTTCGCGTAGCGAGCTTATGTCGCGCAACGACCTCATTAGCTGGCTGAATAAAGGCGTTTTTAAGAGCGGTTAAGGCCTCGTCGTACGTAGAACTTTCTGAGATGATCTCGAAGTTTTCTGGGGAGACTGAATTTGCGAGAAGTCCCAGAAACGAGTCGCTATTCCCTTCGAGTGACGCCTTATAACGCGTAAAAACGAACAGCCAATGTTTGAATGTGCGTGAAGCTTCAGGTGAAGTAGGTAGCACATCAAGTCGCTCTGGTCGAAGTCCACGTTCCATGATGACTGCTGAGTATTTTAGTAGATTAAATTGAAATGAGAATTACCCAAATGAAACTCAATTCAACTTAGGCTTTAATCTACTAAAACTTCTACTGACATCTACTGAATAACTGCAAAATAACAAACATAAAAATTACTTAGTACCATTCTACTAAACAGAGTCAACTATATGAATTGCTTTAAGATTAAGTTTAACGATAGTTAACTTAGAAAGTTAACTTAGTAATTTAAGGCAAAGATAAGTTACTAATTTATATACACCTCTTTAAATTACAATACGTACCGAGAAGACAACTATTATTAAAGGTTGCTTTTATCCAAGACCATTATCCATGATTGACTCTGATATATTATTTATGTTTTCTTTATTATCTTTTATCAATCTTTACATTATATAGTATTTTATGGAATACCTATACCTGGAGAAAATATAATACTATAGTAACATATAAGGTACCAAAATAATAATGCTATATACAAAAATTATAACAGACAGTTAATTGTGGACGAAAATATTTCGCTTATAAATCTGTTTATGTGAAGATTTACTCATTAGGAAAATGAATAAATTATAAATGGCTGTGAGACCAAACCAAAAGTAAAATATCTTTTCTCGCCTTCGTGTAATAGAAACCAAAGAATATTGATTCCTTTCGGCTTAATAAAAACATTTTTTAACTAAAAAAAAAGTACATTTTAACGGGAGATAGAGTTGGGAGTTTGACAATTAAAGGTTCTTATAGAGTTACAGCCAGTGTGCTGCTGCTGCAAGTGTTGTGCAGAGTTCGTCTTCTGTTAGGTAAGTTGTATTTTTATAACCCCCGCTACCCCTTTCTATCATTCCTCGTAGACAGTTTTAATCTATTAATGGGCTTGGTAAGATCGTGTAAATATTCATCGTCGTCTCGGTCCTCATAAACGATATACATTTAAAGTTTTAAAAATGGGGGGGGGGGGAGTATTTTATTTTAAGGCATTGTTAAGAAAAAATAAAATTTCCTGCCGTAAGACTTTATGGTGGTCTCCGATTATTCTACTCATAATTACGGGGAAATACTCGTGTCTAGAATGGATTCTTTCGAATTCAAGTGTCCCTTCGTAGCGGCAAATTTAAATTAATTTCAGTATATTTAATTGCTAATCATTTAATTTGAAAAACTGGCATTCATAAAAGTATTTTAAATTTATTTAAATTAAAAAATCTTAACTGTAATTTTTTTTTATCGATGTATGAAGATGGATAGTGTAATGTTCCAAGTGGCGTTCTATGTACGTAGAATTTGTACATGTACGTGTATTTTAGGTGCACAAAGCTAATTATTAGTATAAGAAAATCCTTGTACAGTATTTTGACAGTTGGTTTATATGTATATTAAGGATTTGAGTCGTACCAAAAATAGTTAATAAAAATTATACGCAGAAAAAAACAAAAACAAAACAAAACTGAAATCATGCATAGCATAGTTTGGGGGCATTTGCGCAACCTCAGACTATCAGAAATGCGTCTCTGATATAAAAACAATCTATGAATGCATAATTTATGGAAATTGAACAGTTTGGAGTTATTCTAAACAATTACTAAATACAGTAAAGGAAAGGGCTCTCTCAGCCATGTACTAGATTCACATATTTTACAGAGCTACTGTAAATAGCTTAACACTACAACTTACAATACATCTCCCTCATTTATCTAAACAGCCAATTTTTATCAAACATAACTGAGCACCAACTGATTGGGTTAATCAATAAAGGTGGCAAAATTTCAACTGAAGAGTGATATAAAAATTATGTTTCTGTATAAAGAAGAAAAACTTGAGTGAATTAGCTTGCATTACTGAAGTTTCAAGGTGTGATCTACAAAACATTATTGCTGTTTTAAGATATATTGTAAATTAATTTCACCTGCTATATCGAATTCATGGATGAAGAGCTTCAGCGACGAAAGTGGGAGAGCGGAGCGGAGTGTGAGTGAAATGAAGAATGAGGAATGAAGGCATATTGAAATGGTCTCACGCTTTTATATGCGCTCTCAAGTAGTTAGCGCAAATTCTTGGAATCATGTGGAAGTCTGCATTCTCCATGCGTTTCAGCACACGCGTTCGGATTTCCACTTTGTTTACTTCTGCAAGCCGTGAGGAAAGAGGCGAGGAAAAGGAATTTCCGGTGTACTGCAGTAGTATGGACGCAAAATGGGAGAGTACAGAGATATTGCAGAGGTAATGATCAATGTTGCAATGTCGCAAAAGGGGCTGGGGTATGCTGCAAAAGGGGGGTGGGGTATGTTACAGATGGGGGTGGGGGTATGCAATGAAGGGGGAATGCTGCAGGTGTAACAAGTGGTCATGAAACTTGGAGGCGGCGTTATCCCCCAAGAGAAAGAGAGGAGAAAGGGAGAGAGGTGTTCACCTGGCAGGAGCCAAGTGCATATTAACACTTCAGCCGACCCGCCGTCCTCTTATAGACCCCTAATCATCCAGTTGGCTTAGAAGGAGCCAAGGGGGAGAGGGGAGGGAGCTTCGGGGGGGAGAAGGGACGATGACCTTTCCCGAAAGGGGTTGCCTTAACCTAAGAGAGGAAGAGAAAGGAGAGACGGAGGAGGGCTTTGGGGGAGAAGGTGGGATGTCCTTACCCCGCCAAAGAGAAACCTAATCTAAGTCTTAACCTTACAAAGTAGGATAGTGAGATCTTTATTCCGCAGAAGTTCGCATCGTTATGACCGCTCCGAAGCCAAGCGGATCTTATATAGAGGAAGGTTGAGTTGCCAGATATCACTTTTTATTTTAATTGTTCAGGTATACATTATTAGGGTGAGTTGCTAAATATCACCATTTATTTTAATTCACACGAGTTACCAAAGCAAGTGAACTTTCTCCTTTAAGAGAATTAATTATTAAAACAATATTAACATTAAAAGAAATACATTTAAACCGAAATAAATAAATCACCATTCTGTTTATAAAATAAATAAATAGAAATTAAATACACGCACTTTATCTTCTACTGTACAAAATCAAAAAAATGAAAAAGAAATCAATCCAATTACATATTCCTTTATTCATTTGTTTTCAAGCTAATTTCATACAAAAATATTAATACATACTTTATATATATAATTATTTTCACTAACTTCACCTAAGGATCTATTTACTTTTGTTATTCCTCTGTATATATATATATATATATATATATATATATATATATATATATATATATATATAATTATTTTAACTAACTTCACCTAAAGGTCTATTTACTGTTGTCATTCCTTTGTACACACACACACACACACACACACACTATATATATATATATATATATATATATATATATATATATATATATACACTCACAATATGTGTCTTTACAATTTCGTAATTTTTTTTCGCTCATTTTATTAATTCTTTCGATTTGAAAAATCTACACACACACACACACATTTATATTAAATTTCCATATGAAAACAGGTTTAATAATATGAGGGGTCGCGCGTCTTAAGGTACCTAAGCGCCACCACAGGCGAAAACGTGTTTTTGATGGATATCATTATTTTCACCCTTTCTCTATCGCGTGGTTTGGGTTATAATGACCTTACGACACTAGAAGTATGGTTGAAAACCTTATGAAGCGAACTACTTTTTTCACCTCTATCGCCAGCCAAAAGTTCACCCAAAGTTCGGCATAATAAGAAAATCAAAACATTAAAAAAAAAATATATATATATATATATAATATAAAATATGAAAATCTATTCCACAACTCACCAACATCTTCATTAGCATACTTAGAACTCTAATTTAGCCAAAAATGAACGTTCTAGCTCAATTAATAACAGAGATACTATTGCCAGAATATTGCTGAACTTTGGAGGTGATTTCTGGCGAATTTTAATTTTGGCGCTTAGATACCTTAAGACGCGGGACCCCTCATATGTCGAAGATATACTGAAATGTATATTAAATTTGGCAATAACGTTTATTCTCATACAATAACGTTTATTTCCACGTTATGTTAGACGAGGAGGCAGGTACTCAAAAGATTCACCCATATTAGCCCAAGGCTGTTTTGAAGGTCGCAAAGGTTGAGAGCCAGCTGGCGAGAATGGAACGTGGGTCAAATTTCCACACTAAAAAGACTCGCTTCGTCTCTTCTGTCTCCACGCGAAAGCTTTTCCTTGTATCTAAATAATTTTATTAACTTCGTTATTTTCCTTTACGTTTAATTTGTACGGTATCATATTCAAATTAATGTGTCTGTTTTTTACTTTAAATCACTGTCAAATATGATAATTATCAGAA